>CAMZMU010000118.1:9993609-10466558 GCA_947311845.1 Poa pratensis
CGGGATTACCTCGGCGCCAGGGATGTGAACTTGCGAGGTGTCCTCAGGGATCAGCCTGTCGTTTCGCAGGCTGGTGAGCATCCTCTGCTGCAGGAGATTTGGTCCAGGCGCCTTGTCTCTTCAAACCGCTGGCAGCGGCACTATCTGCCGATGCGTTCACGGCACTCCTGCCCTTCCGGGTGGCAGGCTTCGTCATGGCGGTTGTGCGTTGCAGAAGCTTCGCTATGAGGCTATGACGATGCTAAGGAAGAAGAAGAACAGCACGGTGGCGGAGAGCAAATGGCAAGTAAAAGAACTATATTACTCCGCCGCCCCCCTTTTAACCTCAACGCAAAAGAATCCGCACCGTGGATGCGAGATCGTGGGTAAAGAAGCAAATCCATCCGTTCACGTGGCAGCCATGGAGAGCAAACCGTCGCGGCCACTCCGCCACTACGCATGGGAATCTAGGAACTGCCCATCATAGCCCTGGAGAAATCGTGCTTGAACGGTCAAATCCAGTCCAAACGGCTACACATTGGGCCCACATACGTGTCACGTCCCATCCATCGCAGCATAGCGCACGCCACCGTGTGTCAGGTGGCGCAGTCGCCATATAAAACGTCATCCCTGACGTCATTGCAACAGATTTGTTCAGAAAAGATTTCGGGTTCGTCCAATGCATATCCATCACTCGATTGTTTTCGGGGTGAATGGTCACTCGACCGTTTCTATGACTGAGGAATATCACTCCATCGGGAGCATCAAAAAAATTTCGACTGGAGATGCCTCAAAGATAAAATGATTTTGAGATTATCCTCCATTACAATGCAATACAGAATAATCTCGGGGGCTACTCCCATCGGGAGCACTGTCGTGCACCGATAGAAATACTGCAAAAAATTTCTTCGATTAACATATGCAGGGTAAAATGATTTTTGAGATTATCCTCCATTGCAAGCAATAAAACATAATCTCAGGGGCTACTCCCATCGGGAGCGCTGTCGCGCACGATAAAATAATGTCAAAGGGTCAATCGACAAATATATCGACTCCGTTCATATACAAAATCATAGTCGAAACATTCTCGAGTTGCGTCCGTCGCAAATTCCTCGGATGCTGCACGCATAGTGCAAAGGTAAGACCCGCCGAACTTTCGAGCTGGGCTAAGGACCGTTCGCAACGTCAACCCTTATATTTTCCGTGTCAGCAGACATGATGAAAAATCCCGACGGACGCGTTGGGTAAAATTCAAAGTTATACTGCAGATCGACTCAGTAAGACCTCAAGCGGCCTAGTCGAATCTGACCAGTTTGTTCCAGATTCGAGTCTGGGACTCGAGTTTGATTGAAATGCTAGTAAGGTTTTAACCGAATGTGTAGTTAACCAGTCCCGAATCCGTCGAGTGTACTGGCCTGCTAAGCTATTCTCCCTTGATCATCATAAGCAAAAACCACAGTCGATGAGATACTCGACATAGCCAACATGTGCTATTCATACAGGAATTCCAATTATAAAAACAAAGCATATGACGTGCACTTACGAAAGAGTCCATGCCCGATTCTTCGAGTCAGACAAGTACTCGGGGGCTACTGACAAGGGTATACATCTCGGGTACCCTACCGTGCCGGGGTACCTGGTGCACGTGACGACTAAAGCCCAATAAGCGAAGAGCCAGCTCGAAGCCCAAGATAAGAGGCCCAACAAGATGGAGTACCCTCCAAGATTGACATAGGCATAGTCGGTTTATACTTTCCTTATATGTAAACCAGGTCGGTTACGTACCCCCGGGACCCAGCCTATTTAAAGGCTGGGAGAGGCACGATCTGGGGGCAAGCCATACTCGACCACCAAAGCTCTAGCGAGATCGTCATCTCGCCGGAGCCACCTTGTAACCTCATAATCTCACGCGATTATAACAGACAAGCAGAAGTTGGGTCTTTACCTCCACCGCGGGGCCTGAACCTGGTAAATCTTTTGCTCTGCTTGTCAGCCGACGAAACTACCAGCACTACCACGTTCTCTCCCCATAATCTCAACCCTATGTCCTTAACCATGGGATTTGATGAGTGTGCCCCTCGTCACCCACCCTTCTCGAGCCGCCACCTCCGCCGGTCCACCGCCCCCGGTCGGCCATCCCTCTAAGACCCCTCCCCCCTCCCACACCACCTTCTTCTTTGGCGCCGGCCACCTCGCACCTCCCCCTCGTTAAGTCCATGCCTCACCTCCACCTGCGCCGCCGCGGCGAGCCGCGTCGTCGCCGGCTAGGGTGAGATTCACTCCTCGTCTGGACGGCGACGTCGCGGTCAACCGCGCCGTCCCCATCGGCGGCGAGATCGGTTTCGTCTCCGATGCTCTTCCCCCCCCCCCCCCCCCATCTTCTTCCTCTCCGGCCGCCTCCCTCGCCTCGCTTCGTCTTCCTCTTCTCCGGCAGCTTCCTTCGCCTCGCTTCGTCTTCCGCTTCTCAGGCAGCTTCCCTCGCCTTGCTTTCTTCTTCCTCGTCTCCACCTGCTAGCACTAACGGGGCAGGTCCATATGCCACAGGGAGTGTGCGGAGGGTCTTGGGGCCCGACCTGTGCGGCAACTAGGATTTGCCAGGGATTATCCATTAACGGAAAAGATTTGATAGGGGCCGGACGTTTAGCCCGGCCCATGACTCGCGTACGAATCTTCTCTTCTTCCTCGCCGCAACCGCAGCTCCAGAAGCCGCCATTGTTCCTCTCTCTCTCTCTCTCTGTAGAAGCGGGAGCGAAGCCATGCTCTCGCTCTCCGCCCGCCCCATCCTCTTTCCCTTCCTCCCCAAGCCCCTCAGACCCCGCCGCCTCCTCAGACTCCTCTCCTCCGCCACCGCCTCCGCGCTCACGCCGCCGACCCGCGCACGCCCACCACCCGGCCTCCCGGAGCACGCGGACCCCACCCGCTCTTCCTCCGCCCGCCGACCCACCCCGTCCCACCCTCCTCCTCGCCGCCTTCCGCCTCAGAGCCGCCGCGCTCGTCCCGCCCTCCGCGCCGCACCTCCACCGCCACCTCCGCTGGCTCCTCGCCGACGCCTCCGCCCCCGCCCTTCCCACCCCACCGACCCGGCGCCACCCCAACACCACCTCCTCCGCGCGCCGCTCGTCGAGCTCGAGGCCCTGTGGCGCGCGCACGTCCGTGACCGGCGCCCGTTCCAGTACGTGGTCGGGAACGAGCACTGGGGCGGCCTGGTGGTCGCGGTGCGGGACGGCGTGCTCATCCCGCGGCCAGAGACGGAGGCCGTGGTCGAGATGGTCGGGGCGGTGGACGGGTTTGAGGACGGGTGGTGGGCGGACCTCGGCACCGGCAGCGGCGCCATCGCGGTCGCCGTCGCCAGGATGCTGGGGCCCGCGGGAGGGTCTTCGCCACCGACGTCAGTGAGGTGGCTGTCGAGGTTGCGCGGCTCAACGTCCAGAGGTACAGGGTGCAGGTGAGAGGGATTTCACTTGTGTCTGGATCTGGGAAATTCAACTTAATAAGCTGTTTTATAACCACTTTGATCAAAATAAAATGTGTTGATTGTTGAGTGTACTGAGCTAACTGAACCCATGTTGCAGTGTATGCATGTCGTCAGTGTAGGGATGAATGGATAGCTAGCTAGGTGGATTAGGACTTGTTACAAAAAAGGTACAATATCGGATAGAGTAACATCTGTGATAGGAGGCAATGTATGCTGTGTAGATGGCAAGCAATTTAAGGTTGGCCGTTGAGGTTGCCTGGCTCAACGTCCAAAGGTACCGGGTGCAGGTGAGAAGATTTCGTTTCTGCCTCGAATTATGAAGTCTAAGCTGTTTAATAGCCACTTAGATCGAAAGAAAATGCTGCCACTTATACCTAACATTAGTTAACTGAACATGTGTTACAATGTCGTACAGGTTAGTGCCGTCAAACGTGATCTCATGGTTATCCTCCGTCAGTGTAGTGAGCTAACTGAACAATGTCGTAGAAGAGAGTGTAGTCAAACTGGCAGTGGGGCTGAAACATGGACAGTTTGATCTCGATTTGTTGCCGAAACGCAACATCGGATGGGTTGACACCGGTGACAGGAAGTGGTGCTGTTTCATGTTCCGGTGTCGGACTTTGTTGTGGATGGCAAGCAAGTTCAATTACAACTGAGATTCATGTTCTGCAAAAACTACAAGTTGGAACACAATTTTGTAGTAGTAACTAACCTTTGTACAATAGTACGCCTTCCGTTTTTTACATCCACCTACAGTTGCTGCTGGTAGTCCCCACAACTATTCCCGGAAGCACAATTATTGGCTACTGCTATGAGGTTTTAGCTGTTTTGCAGAGTACAATTAACTTTACCTTGCAGAAAGTACACGGACTATCATTTTTAATGTTGAGTTTTTTCTGCATTGGAAATAGGATAAAGTTGAAATAAGGCATGGCTCGTGGTTCGAACCTCTAGAAGATGTCAAAGGAAAACTCATGGGTGTGATTAGTAACCCTCCATACATACCGACTGTGATCTACCTGGCCTGCAACCTGAGGTTGGTTGGCATGAACCAAAATTGGCACTTGATGGAGGCAAGGATGGCCTTGATCATTTGCTTCATCTGTGTGAAAGGTTATCTTTGGCACTGAAGCCTGGAGGTTTCTTTGTATTTGAGGTAAAACATCTTCAGATGCCATGTGCCTTTGAGTTGTACTTTTTTTTTTGTTACAACCATTGTCCATTACCACTGCAAATACAGTTTAGCTGTCTAGGAAATTTCATTGATATGACTTTTAGTTTATCATTTTGTGGTTGATACATTTACAAGACCTGATGTTCATATGGAGATATCTCGTGATATGAAACAAGACAAGTGTTGCTTTTATTTGTACACTATTCATCATTGTTAGCATTAGCCTACGGAACCATGACTCCTATTCCCTATATGAGACAGATGTGCATCATGTTTATTTTATTTTATTTTTATTTTGCTTTTGCTACTTTGAAGACCTCAAGAACTTACATTCATATTTTCACTCCAAGAGATGTGATGTACAAAATATCTTTGTGTCTATCTGGCAGACAAATGGCAACAAGCAGTCCGAGTTTCTTGTAGATTTCATTAGTACAAAGTGGAGTTCTTCTTTTCGCGACGTGGAGGCAGTTTTAGACTTTGCAGACATCAAACGTTTTGTAAGAGGATATCACAGATGAAAGGCAAGACATGGATGTTGATACAATATTCCAGGAAACCACTTTTGTTCCCTCGTGAATTTGGGTAAGAACAGTCCAATTCCTGACTTGTTTGCACTGCAGTAGTAGCATGCAACACATGGTTATTTCAATTACCAGTTTACCACCTTTTGTGTGTGTATCCCTCTAATTAGTTCTAAATATGTTCTTCTCCTTGGTTGTCTGTAGTTGCAGTGAAATGCTGAAAACTAACTAGTAATAGTAAGTTCCTTGGAGTCGTCAAAGTCACGTTGTTCGTTATGTATGTAGTGGAGGAAGCCTGGACAAGTTTTAGGCTAGGACATATCATATAGCTTTAGGTTCCTTTTCTTTTCTTTGGATGATGACTTAATATCCTTATCATTCAAGGTCTGAATCAAGTGATACAGAAGTACGACGTGTCAAGCTTCTATTCTGGCATGCCATGCTGATGCTGTAACTTGCTGCTTTCAATGATAGCTTCCTTGTGTGAAAGATATAAATGATGTCTTGTAATTTTCTTTCTTCTCTAGTGTAACAAAGAGAAGACCGTAAACCAGTATATCTGTTTTTTATTACAGACATGTAGGAATTCCATAAAAGAAACCTTTAAAAAATTCATGTTTTTTTCCGAGGGCAGTTCCAAGCCTAGTTTTAAAAACCGGACCGGACCGCCGGTTCAACCGGAAAAAACCGGAACCAGAGCCTGCGCCCGTTCGTTAGGCGCACTGGACCGCCCCCGCTAGCGGACCGGAATAGACCGGGCAAACCGCGGTCGAACCGCCAGTTCTGACCGTAAAACCGGCCATCCGGTCCAACCGGTTCATTGGCCTGTGCGTTGGCAAAATTTATTTGACTGGGGTGAGGATCGAACGCAGCACCTCACACGCGGGCGTGCGATGGAGCCACTCCTTTAACCACTTGACCTGATACTGCTTCGTGCATGAAGAAAGATACGTGCATATATAATATTAGTACCTAACCAAAAATTTACTACAGCTACTGGAATAGCCAACGGCTTTTGCTGCTTGCGCTGGCTGCATATGCACATGCACGTTATTTATTTGGCTCATTGGCTATTGTTGGTTTTTTTTCTTTGAATATGGCTGTTGTTGCGGCTGGGAGTCTCAGACTTGCAAGTTTGTTGGCAAGCAGCAAGCTAACAAAGTGAGCAACAACCATATTCAAAGAAAAAAAATATTTCAAACATGCAATTCGTTGACTACTTGTTAGATTATTATTCTGTAAAATTGCATGTTTGAAATATTTTTTACATATATTTCTTTATTTATTGCAGCATTTATAAATAAAAATATATTACTTTATACCTTAAAAAACCGGACATTGAACCGGTGAACCAGCGGTCCGACCGGTAAAAACCTGAACCGACAGCCTCGCCAGTTCGATCACGGTCCGGTTTTTAAACTATGGTTCCAAGTTATATATGGTTGCAGAACTTAATGAGTGATTAGGGCTCTGATTCTCTAACCGATCATTATTCTTTAATGCTTAATTGTAAGAAATGAGCTGCACAAATGCACCTTGTGTAGTTCTACTGTTTATAGCAGCATCGTGCCCTCAGTCACCCAATTTTGCATAAAGGCATTTTGGCTCTAAAGCTTCTGTTGATTTCTGGTCTCTGAACTTCCCAGCCCTTCTGATTCCAGTTCCTGACGGGCTCTTCAGTTCTGATCACATCTTCAGTTGAGCTCCATACACTGCAAGTTGTCTTTCACACAATCATAATAGCACCGCAGTAAAGTTCCTGCAGGGTAGTGATATTGTTAACAAAGTTAGCGCAAAGCTGCATATTCTCTCTCATAGTCTTATGTAGAACTCGTCACGTGATTTGTGTAGATTCATGCTTTCCTTCAGAAATATTTTTGTTGTATTATTTGTGCTATATATAACTCCGCTCTCTCTTTCCCTCTGCTTTCCAGGCCCGTCCCACTTGAAAAGAAAAGGCCGGTATCAAATGTTCTGGGCTGGCTTAAGCGAGAAGCGACCAGCGACGAGTATATTACATGATTGCCTGGGAGGCTTTTTCACTTCGATTACATTACATAATTCCCACCGGGAAGCTTGTCACTTGCGATTTAAGCGTCCGTAGTGGCAATAATATAGTGCAAGTCAATCATGGCCCTTGTGCATCTGAGATGATATATTTTTGCCAAGCTGCCCTATCATCGATGATGGTCCAGGGAAGCGGCTCTACACGCTGGGCACAGGTCTTAGCGGTTTGCATACAAAAAAGTTGTATCTGGCATTTGTTTTTATGGGGTGTGGTGTGGACAATTGGTCTTTTTGGCTGGGCTGTGATGATGTGATCTGGAGGGAGAAGCTTTTGTAGCCTCCAAACTGTTCCACCGTCCGCAAGCGAGTGATGGTTATTGTATTTGTCCTTGGTGATGATTTTCGTTTTTCCTTGCCACCCTTTGGATCCATCTCTGTAGGTACATTATATGTCAAAAACTCTGACGCATTTGGCGGTAGAGATACTGTTAGACTTCTTTCTCTGAAAAAAAGGGAAACGTAGAACTTCTGAGGGATAAACAAGAGGGTCATGGCAAGATTGATGATAGATGCCTTAATTATGAACTTTTTCTTTTCTTTATTCAGGGTGTTTTTCTTGGTTACATTTGGTCGCCAACTCTGTCGGCAATTAATCGGCATTTCTATCTATATGACTGATGAACAGAACTTGACTGCCACGGATCACACGTGTACAGTGGTCTATTTACCTGCGAATTTTTGTCTGACCCATTGAGAGTCTCACTTTTGAGCTGCGCCGTGGTTGCGTGTCCTTGTTTAATCCTAACCCTTGCAGCCTTGCTTCTACTATTATTTTTTTTAAACTACCCGATTTTACTGATAAGTGACGTTTGTTAAAGGGCACGTCACTTACCATTGAAAGTATATCACTGATTAAATCTTCGAATAAAATTTAGATAAATGCGAGCACCCATGTCAAGTCTTGGTTCCATCACAAGGAAGGTATAGCTAGTTCACGACAAAAACTTCTTTTAGAACATAAATATGATAATTTTAAAAAGTTACATATATACATATGAATCTGTACCATGTACTTACAAATTTTCATTAGTACTCCCTCCGTTCGGAAAAGGATGTCACAAAAATGAACTATAGATAGACCATTTTTGTGACATCCTTTTCCGAACGGAGGGAGTATATCTTTTCATATGTGGGTACACAAGAAAGACAGTGTGGATCTTATAGACAAATCGTCAATTTTTTTGTAGCTCACATGTTAAAATATTTCTTTATGAAATGCCACACATATGTACAATACATCTATATATATACTTGTTCTTTTCGGAAAGGGACTCTCCTCGGATCTATATGTACATGTAGAATTGTTTTATAATTTTTTGAAACCTATAATTATCATCCTCGGAAATTTCGAAGTGTTGGGTTCACCTAGCCCGAACTCCATGTCAATAGTGGTAATGTTGGCCTTCTCTTAACGAAGCTATGCAAGAGCTAGAAGGCTGCATTCTCCACCACTACACATACCATAACACGATTCTCCAGGCTCCTCGAGGAAGAAACAAACTACATTTGATGCAGTTTTGATCTACTGTAATTTATTCATAGCATTTTGGGACGTTGGATCCTCCAATTAATGAAGACGAAGCTAAAGACCACTTAAGACGTGACAAGCAAGGATTGAAGCACAAAACAACAAGAGGGTGGCTGCTCTAATAAAGGAATGGCGGAGCCTTGATCGAGATGCCATCTGGTCCTCTAATTCCAACTTTAAGCCAACCCCTTGACTGAATCTAGAGAGAGAAAGACTTGAGAATGGATAATTAAGCAGAGAGAGAGGGAGAGAGAGAGTGTGTGAGAGAGCAAAGTTGACAGCATGTGAAGTAGTTCTACTACTTTTCAACGATCAGCCCATCACTGTCGATCCAGTTGAGCTGTTTCAACCAATCTCCTACTCCTATTGTCTGAGTTGCTTTCTCAACTGGTTGCTTGCAATCATCTTCTGATTTTTTATTTAATCTCTTCCCGTGGTCATAAACGCGTGATTTAGGACGATAATACTTTGCTTCTGGATTATCATACTCGTCTAAGACTGGGGAGAGGGAGATCACAACGTCAATATATAAGAAAATTAGAGAGCATAAAGAATTATCAATGATGGTGACACAACATGATTAAGTAGCGGTAAGCATAAGTCAAGTCAAGAGTTGGCAAGTTGGGGCTATAAGTTAAGCTTGACTTTCTCAAATTTGGGGAGGTGGCAATAGAAATTGCACCAACATCGAGTCAAAGCCTCTGTCGTCCAGTCTCTCATTGATTGGGTCCTCCTTACTTTTATTTAGATGGCTTCTTGGTCCTCTACCCCTTTTTTTGCGAAAGACACAGGAGAGCTGCGTTTTCATTGATAGAGGAAAAAGTTACAAGAAACTTAAATTACAGAACTGAAGGGGGGAACAAAGAAACAAAGCAAGGAAGGGACAACGCCCACCCGGCACAACCACAAGCGAACTACTCGCGGCATCTAAGATGGCGGCAACCCGCCAAAGCCCAACTCGCAATCTCGTCGAACACCTCATCAGCCACGGCCACAGCTGGGCGATCAGTCTCGCGGAAGATTCGCGCGTTCCTTTCTCTCCAGATGGCCCATATGACCAGCAGCGCGATGGACTTGCACGCCTTGAGGTTGTCACCTGATCCGGCAGCAAGCGAGGCAAGCCAGGACATCAACGATGGCAACGGGCTCGGCTGCCAAAAGGAGGGGTGTAGCGAGCCAAGGCCAAGATTGGCCGCCACTCTGCACCAAAGCGAGCGCGACCATGGGCACTCCACTAGCAGGTGCTCGGCAGTCTCTAAGTTCCGTCGACACAATGGACAGAAGTAAGAGTTAGGCCATCGCCTAGCCATGAGACGATTAGCCGTGAGCACCTGTTCTGCACAATCAGCCACGCCAGGAGCCGGCACTTGGCAGGAGCCCAAGCCTGCCAGATCGAAGTCGAGAGGGGGGACGTGGTAGAGCCCAAGAACTGCAGTCGGTAAGCGGACGCCGACGAGTAGCTGCCGTTCTCCGTGAGACGCCAGGAGAAAGTGTCGGGCGTCGCAACCAAGAGGTTCAGGCTCTACCCCTTTTAGATTTCGACCAGACCTACTTGGGTCTTAAAAGTTTTTGTTCTATGGAACTTTTGTACACTCCTTCCCCTTCCTCCCTCCCTGATTTTTTGATCGTGGTTTGTTACCTTGTAAGAAAAACCTCTGGTTTTTCCCCCATTCTTAATATAAAATCTACACCGTAGGGGTTCTCTCCTACGGTACCACGTTCAAAAAAAAAATATAGAAATTGCAGAGCTCCAAGTGAGATCAGGACATAAACTTTACATTATGGTGGCTTGCAGTTCGAGTTAAGGCTGTAAACAGAAGTTTAAAATCAGAGTGCAGATTACGAATGCCAGGTCAAGATACAAATATCTAGTGTTGCTTCTGTTGTTGAGCCAGGGGTACATCCATGCCATTGTTTAGAAGAAGAAAAATCACATCCTTGGACGTCTGACCTCAGACTCCATGATGCAACCCCTAATACATCATCATCCCTTTTGATGGCCAAGATTTAGTCAAAAATTGCATAGTAGATGCGGATAAAATATCCAAAAGGAGAAAGAGGAGGAATAAATTAAAAGGGGGGGGGGGGGGGGGGGGGGGGGGGGGAGGGGAAGAAAAAAGGGGGCAATGGTAACTTGCTTTGCTTGAGCCAAAATAAATCTAGTGTCATGCAGACACTTCTTCACCTAGTAGCATCTAAACTCATCTCATCACCACAGGTCAACTAGGAGGATTGCTTGTCTTCCATCCCTATGATTTGGTAGCACCTCCCCAATGATCAGGCATGTGATAGATCTCATCTTGCACAAAGATCCTACGAAGAAGTTGGATAATTACAAGGCGTAAAGTACCTGAAGTATCTTGGAAATTTCTCATTGTTGGTCGCTGGTAATGCATATATTGCCACATATATATTGTCTCATTTGATAAATGGAGACAAGATAGTCGTATTTTCTCCTTTTTTTGTGATGTATTATTATTAGCTATGGTGGTTCATCTCCTTCACTTAGTGGAAGTGGTTCATAGTGACACTTTCTTTGGTTAGGCACTTTCCAACAGTCTGGCACCAAACTGTAACAACCGAGAGCAAGGGCTTAACCTTCAGATAAAGAAGTGGACAGGAAGTAGATGGTGATCTTTTTTGCGTCATATCACGTGTTTTCTCCTTTTGATCAACACTTGCAGGTTGAGGTACGCCGACACAGATAGATTCAGAAAAAAGGTTATGCTTGCAAGGAGAAACAAGCTGCATAAATATGCATGGGATCATAGACAGGAAAAGAAAGAGAGAACAGAAAGAAAAACAAAGGAACAAAGGAGGGGGAAGTCTGTTTTGGCGTGTACGTGTAGATGCGTCCACTATTTAAAAAAACATATTTCAAAATGTTAAAAAATTCAAACAAAAATTTCGGGTATACATACAGACATTTTACGTATGCACAAAAAGTTTCGCAAAAAATGACATTTTTTGTGACGTGAATTTGTCTTTTTATACAGGCCACAAAAAAATGTCATTTTATCGAAACTTTCTGTGCGGACATAAAATATCCAAATATACACCCAATTGTTTTTTGAAATTGTGTTTTACATTTTTAATGCATTTAATAAAAATATAATGAGTGCATTTAGACGTATGAGTCAAAATATCGTGTCCCAAAGGAGGCTAATACTCTCCATGGGGTTTGTACTCTCGGATGTGCACACCCAAAACTTTATTGCAAATAAGCCAAACATCAAGTCCGGACTAATCGACTTGTGTACGATGTATGGCATATCTGTATAAGAATGATTCACATAGAAAGAAAAACTCATATCAACGAAAGCTCGGGCTCCTTCTAGAAAATACCATAAGCACTAGCAATATGAGGTGTCGGAGAATGGACCGTAACTTCAACGTGGGTGATTTGGCTCCCGAGCTCATAGGCCCCCTTGGTGAACAATAAAGTTTTAAGGTATATTTTTAACACCAAACATTTAGAAGAAAAACACACATATTTATGCTTTGGTACCTTTTGTAATTATTTTATGAGGAAAGAACATGTCGCCGCCCTAACAAAAAATTATGATCCTCTTGTTTTTATTTTTGCCAGGCACAATAATGATATTTTCATCAAAAATTTGGAAGCATATGCAGACTTTACTATACTACAAAATTAGTTATTTTTACCATGAGCAGGTGTTCTTTTTTACTGTAAAATTAGTTCGGATAGGGTGGTGCCCTAAGCTGCGCTTGAGCGCATCTCTCGGATGTCCCCAGACCAAAGCATGGATATGCCTAGACATACAGACCCATATAATATGCAAATTATAATATAAACACAGGAGATGTTTTCTATTTTTGTACTAAACAATAACTTAAAAAGAAATTGTAGTGCAGCAAAGTACATGATGTTTCTTATATAGTAAATATGGACCAGGATTCATGGGTTCATTTGACCACTCTTTAAATGGTGACACGAATATAGAACTTACGGACAAGATAAATGCATTATAACTTATTGTATATGTATGATTAGTATAGGGCATCACGTTAACATATATCTCTAATACTCGCTAAGCAAGTCGGTTGTTTGCATGCTCATAATTAAGTGTAAACAGATATATAGTATTGCATTGAGAATTTTGACATGTTGTTGGATGATTTCGTGTGTCTAGTTAACAAGCGCCACATTTTCTGTCATTAGGCGGGCATAACAACATTGCATCCCATTATCACGAGGTAGATACGTACAAAGGAAAAACCAAGTAATTCCAAAAAAAGGGGGCAATGGTAACTTGCTTTGCTTGAGCCAAAATAAATCTAGTGTCATGCAGACACTTCTTCACCTAGTAGCATCTAAACTCATCTCATCACCACAGGTCAACTAGGAGGATTGCTTGTCTTCCATCCCTATGATTTGGTAGCACCTCCCCAATGATCAGGCATGTGATAGATCTCATCTTGCACAAAGATCTACGAAGAAGTTGGATAATTACAAGGCGTAAAGTACCCTGAAGTATCTTGGAAATTTCTCATTGTTGGTCGCTGGTAATGCATATATTGCCACATATATATTGTCTCATTTGATAAATGGAGACAAGATAGTCGTATTTTCTCCTTTTTTTGTGATGTATTATTATTAGCTATGGTGGTTCATCTCCTTCACTTAGTGGAAGTGGTTCATAGTGACACTTTCTTTGGTTAGGCACTTTCCAACAGTCTGGCACCAAACTGTAACAACCGAGAGCAAGGGCTTAACCTTCAGATAAAGAAGTGGACAGGAAGTAGATGGTGATCTTTTTTGCGTCATATCACGTGTTTTCTCCTTTTGATCAACACTTGCAGGTTGAGGTACGCCGACACAGATAGATTCAGAAAAAAGGTTATGCTTGCAAGGAGAAACAAGCTGCATAATATGCATGGGATCATAGACAGGAAAGAAAGAGAGAACAGAAAGAAAAACAAAGGAACAAAGGAGGGGGAAGTCTGTTTTGGCGTGTACGTGTAGATGCGTCCACTATTTAAAAAAACATATTTCAAAATGTTAAAAAATTCAAACAAAAATTTCGGGTATACATACAGACATTTTACGTATGCACAAAAAGTTTCGCAAAAAATGACATTTTTTGTGACGTGAATTTGTCTTTTTATACAGGCCACAAAAAAATGTCATTTTATCGAAACTTTCTGTGCGGACATAAAATATCCAAATATACACCCAATTGTTTTTTGAAATTGTGTTTTACATTTTTAATGCATTTAATAAAAATATAATGAGTGCATTTAGACGTATGAGTCAAAATATCGTGTCCCAAAGGAGGCTAATACTCTCCATGGGGTTTGTACTCTCGGATGTGCACACCAAAACTTTATTGCAAATAAGCCAAACATCAAGTCCGGACTAATCGACTTGTGTACGATGTATGGCATATCTGTATAAGAATGATTCACATAGAAAGAAAAACTCATATCAACGAAAGCTCGGGCTCCTTCTAGAAAATACCATAAGCACTAGCAATATGAGGTGTCGGAGAATGGACCGTAACTTCAACGTGGGTGATTTGGCTCCCGAGCTCATAGGCCCCCTTGGTGAACAATAAAGTTTTAAGGTATATTTTTAACACCAAACATTTAGAAGAAAAACACACATATTTATGCTTTGGTACCTTTTGTAATTATTTTATGAGGAAAGAACATGTCGCCGCCCTAACAAAAAATTATGATCCTCTTGTTTTTATTTTTGCCAGGCACAATAATGATATTTTCATCAAAAATTTGGAAGCATATGCAGACTTTACTATACTACAAAATTAGTTATTTTTACCCATGAGCAGGTGTTCTTTTTTACTGTAAAATTAGTTCGGATAGGGTGGTGCCCTAAGCTGCGCTTGAGCGCATCTCTCGGATGTCCCCAGACCAAAGCATGGATATGCCTAGACAATACAGACCCATATAATATGCAAATTATAAATATAAACACAGGAGATGTTTTCTATTTTTGTACTAAACAATAACTTAAAAAGAAATTGTAGTGCAGCAAAGTACATGATGTTTCTTATATAGTAAAATATGGACCAGGATTCATGGGTTCATTTGACCACTCTTTAAATGGTGACACGAATATAGAACTTACGGACAAGATAAAATGCATTATAACTTATTGTATATGTATGATTAGTATAGGGCATCACGTTAACATATATCTCTAATACTCGCTAAGCAAGTCGGTTGTTTGCATGCTCATAATTAAGTGTAAACAGATATATAGTATTGCATTGAGAATTTTGACATGTTGTTGGATGATTTCGTGTGTCTAGTTAACAAGCGCCACATTTTCTGTCATTAGGCGGGCATAACAACATTGCATCCCATTATCACGAGGTAGATACGTACAAAGGAAAAACCAAGTAATTCCAAAAAAATTCTCTCACTACCCAGTTGTTACAACCAATCTACTCCACCTAATGCACACATCCCCCTCTCATGTCCTAGTATACTAGTTTGATTAGAACAAACATACAAGAACTGCGTAGTAATATACATCTACGACATACATTGTAGCACATACTGAAATTGCATCTCATTGCTCATCTCATATCAAAATATCCACCAAACCAATAATACAAATATGACCATAATCATGCACGACAACTCATATAGTTCTAAACATGATATGATAGAGAGAGAGAGATCAAGTTACAGCCACAAACTCGTAGGCCAGGATGGAATACGACCCGATGGCAAAGATTTTAGAGAGGCCGGATAGGCAACCGTGAAAGGACAAGGATGTCGCCTAGAGGGGGAGGTGAATAGGCGATTTAAAACTTTTCCGGTTTAGGCTTGATAATTGCGGAATAAAACTATGTGTTTAAAATAACAAGCCAACAATCTAAATAAACTAGGTTCACCTATGTGCACCAACAACTTATGCTAAGCAAGACAAGCAACAAGGTGATAGCAATATAGAATACTTCAAGCACGAAGGCTATCACAATGTAAAGTGCATAAGTAAAGAGCTCGAGTATAGAAATAACCGAGGCACGCGGAGACGAGGATGTATTCCCGAGTTCCTCCTTTTTAGGGGAGTACGTCTCGTTGGAGAGGTGTGAACCAACACAATGGTTCAACAACCACAAAGGTTTCACCTTCTTCTCCGATGAAGCGCACCACAAAGGTTTGGTTCACCTTCCACTATCGGAATCCTTCGAGGCGGAAATCCGGAGCCTTTCAACAACGATCCGGGGCACAACCCACAACGGGATTGGGGGCTCCCGAACAGCTACAAGTGACCACACAAGGGTCTCAACCACCACACGGGCGTCTAGGGTCCAAAGACCCAAGAGTAACAAGTTCACAAGCTTTCAACTTCCATGAATCCTCGTGGAGAGCACAAACCGATGCAACGAAGCAATGGCAAGAGCACAAGTGCTCAAATCCTTCACTCTCAAATCCCACCACAAGCAACTAATGCTTATGGGGAGAAGAGAGGAAGAACAAAGTAGGAGAAACACCAAGAACTCCAAGATCAAGATTTACTAGGTTCCCCTCACTTAGAGGAGAGATGGATTGGTGGAAATGTAGATCTAGATCTCCTCTCTCAAATCCCTCAAAGATATGCAAGAATCATGGGAGGAATTGGGAGAGGGGCAAGCTTTCCAAGGCCAACAATGGAGGAGAGAGAGAGAGGAAAAAACATGCTTAGAAGAGCTAAGTGGCTGAAGGTAGGTGGAGGGGTATTTATACCCCTCCAGAAAAAGAGCCGTTGCAGTCCACTTAGTCCGGAGTTTCCGGTCTGGAAGGCCGGAAACTCCGGCCTGGGCCGGAAACTCTGGACTGACCCCGGGGTCACTCCGGACCCTGATACCACGACAGCCGCCGCGATGCTCTCTTCGCAGCAAAACCAGATGGGCCGGAAACTCCGGACCCAGAGGGCGGAAACTCCAGCCGGTCCGGAAACTCCGGGGAAACTGCGGACCTACTCCGGCCTCGATGCAGCGACTGCCGCCGTGAGGCTTCAAAACTCGGCTGGCCGGAGACTCCGGACCCTGAGCCCCTGAGACCGGAGACTCCGGACTGAAAAACAGCAGCAAAATAGCAAAGCCTGAAATGCAATAACTTTTGCAAGGAAGCTCCAAACGAGATGAAACCAACGAGGTTGGATAGGAAATATTAAGGGTCACAAATATAGAGGAGATATCACACATGGGAGGTGTGAACCTTATCTCGAGGAGGACCGGTAATATTTCCAACACCGAGAACGCAACAAGTTTTCCATCCGGACTCCGTTTTCAATGATCTTGGGCTTGCTCCGAAGATAATCACAAGCACTACAAGATCATGCATATACACATCATAGTCCATCATGTGAGGAGGATAATACTAGAGGAGAGTTTGGCCTCTCTACAAGAGACGAATCGGTAAAACCTCCAACATCAAAAACACCACTAGATATCCAAATGAAATCCGTTTTTGATGAACTAGAGCTTGGTATGGAGATGAACACAAGCTCTAAATTCTCACATGGATAAAAGCCAAATAAGAACCAAGAAAGATGATATGCCAAATATGCAAAGGTTTGAGCTCTCCACAAAGATGCGATCCAGTTACTCACTTGAGAGCCCCTCTTGATAGTACGCCGTCTATCCTATAACCCGGTCTCCAAACTAACAACACGAGACCGGTAAAATAGAAACCCTATCAAGATCATACCTTTGCCTTGAGCCTTCCACTTGAGCTAGATGATGACAATTTTGATCTCTTCAAGTGGACCACCTTTCTTGATTGCGCTTGCTAGCACATGCTTGATGAAGACTTCTCCAAATGCTCCCCCATACTCCATTATGGGAGAGCCTCGCCAAGCTCTGTCTTCATGTAACCACTTGCGCTTCATATTCTTCTCTTGATATAGATGATGGCTTGGAGATAAACATGAAGTTCACTCAATCTTCTTTTCCAAGCCATGCTTGCAATAAGCTTAACTCTTCACATGACCATTCTTCATATAAACCCTTGGATGGAACCTTGGTCACCATGTAATCTTCTAGAGTCCAACACATGAACTCCAATCTTTTCCTATGGACAAGATCTACAAGAATATCTCAAAGCAAACATTAGTCCATAAGGATTGTCATTATTTACCAAAACCACGCATGGGGCAACACATGCCCTTTCAAACCGGAGGTGATTCCGGTAATGCCCCCCCCCCTTCCAATTTTCGTCGGCGGCGGAGATTTGTCTGTTGTTTTTTATATTTCAGTGTTTTACGACACCTCATAACATTCTGGAGGAAGCCTTATATAGATGGTTTTAGGTAAAAAAAGTGGTGGCACAAAAATTTAGGCGATAAAGGCTCGAGGACCCGGATCTTGCTTGCCTCCATCTTCATGTCGTGACCGGACCCAAGTGTACGAGCCGAATTAGCCTTCATACAGGAGTCAGTCTCCTAGCCATCCCAGAAACAGAATCCACTTCTTCTTCGAGTCGGTGTTGTCTTTGCTTTGGTCTCTGGGTATGAGCAAGCTTCCCCTCATGGCCTTCAGTCGACTGTACCTACTGGTATTGGGCGACCGGCCTTCCGAAATCTTCATAACCTTGTGCTAATTTGCCATTTCTAAACGCTGATGTGTGCCTGGTTTCAACCGAACCCACCTCTGACTCGAACGTGTCCATCTGGCCTTCAGCTTTCAATAGGTTTCCCCGTAGGCCGGTAGTCGGCCAAGAGAGAGTGCCAACACTTAAAAAATCTATAAACATCCATGATATGTAATTTCTATTTTCTTGAGTGATAGGTATTACGTAATACCAAGAAGGACACTTGGCAAAGCGGAGGAAATAAACTCTCAAATCCACTATAAATCTCCAAATTTTGGTTGTCCACACTCCCGGTAATTCTGAACAGTTCTACCTTGGTACCTCCGATCATGTGAGTTTGAGGGACGGGTAGTACTACCAAGTTAGGTATGCAGTCGAAACAACTTCTGAGTGAAATATGTCTGGTACATTCGAGTAAGGACTTAGAAGTTTCAAGTACAATTCAAAAATTAGAGGGTATTGTGCTTGATTTGGTACTTCCGAGTTAACTCTCATCGGTACTACCAAGCATGCACAATCTTAGGACGAAAACTAGTCGTTACTCAAACCGGAACCTCCTAGTTTTTTTCCCCTTTACCTTCGAGTAAATTCTCTCTTTTGAGGTTCTTTGTTTCATCCGGTGCCAGCGAGTTTTCAACGCGGTACCTCTGGCTATGCAGCTTCCCGCTCTGACAGTTCAAATTTTGAACTAGTCTGAAACTACTCTGTTTCATCATTTTGTACTTCCGGTCATGTTACTTTTGCCTGTAATGGTCGGATTTCTAGGGTTTCCACCTACCCCAAGGAAAATATGATAGATTTGTTTTTAGAGAAGAGAGACACTTTGAAAGGACACGGATGTTGCCTAGAGGGGGTGAATAGGCGGTTTAAAATTCTTTACGGTTTAGGCTTGAATAAATGCGGAATAAAACTAGCGGTTAATTTATCAAGCGCAAAACCTAAACAAGCTAGGTTTACCTATGTGCACCAACAACTTATGCTAAACAAGATATACAACTATGTGATAGCAAGATATATTACTTCAAGCTCGATGGCTATCACAAAGTAAATTGCATAAGTAAGAAGCTCGGGTATAGAAATACCGAGGCACTTGGAGACGATGATTTATCCCGAAGTTCACTTCCCAATGGAAGCTAGTCTCCGTTGGAGCGGTGCGGAGTCACAAAGTGATCCCCGAATAGCCATCAAATGGAAGCTCTCACCGAATTCCTGCGGCTCCCAAAGCCACAAGAATCGCAAGGTTGGGGCACGACTCCACAACTTAATTGGAGGCTCCCAACTATCCCGCGAGCCACCAAAACTCCGAGATCAACAAGGACCGTCTAGGGCACTCCAAGTACCCAAGAGGACAAGCTCTAGGGCACCCCAAGTACCCAAGAGTAACAAGCTTCTCAACTTCGATTTTCACGTATCACCGTGGAGAACTCAAACCGATGCAATGGGCAAGAACACAAGAAGTGCTCAAAATTCTTCACTCTCAAATCCCACCAAAGCAACTAATGCTATTGGGGGGAGAAGAGAGGAAGAACAAGGAGGAACACCAAATCCCTCCAAGATCTAGATCCAAAAGCTTCCCCTCACGTAGAGGAGAGATTGATTGGTGGAATGATATATCTAGACCCACTCTCTCTTTTCCCACTAAATGGAGGCAAGAATCATGGAGGGATAGAGAGATAGCCAAGCTCAAGAAGGTTAACAATGGAGGTCAATTTCGTGCTCAGCCAAGTGATACGTCTCAAACGTATCTATAATTTTTGATGTTCCATGCATGTTTTATATCAATTGCTACATGTTTTATATACACTTTATGTCACTTTTATACATTTTTTGGGACTAACCTATTAACAAGATGCCGAAGCGCCAGTTCATGTTTTCTGCTGTTTTTGTATTCCAGAAAAGCTAGTCTGGAAATATTCTCGGAATTGGACGAAAATTTACGGAGGCACCTATTTTATCAGAAGACACCTGGAGTCCGAAGGAGAGACGAAGTGGAGCCACGAGGGCCCCATGTGCCGGAGTCAGATTTCAGCTGGAAAAAGTACCGTCAAGACACTATATTTCTGGAGCTCTAAAAATATTTTCATGAAGACAAAAGTTCCTATTTTATCAGAAGACAGAGTCAGCCAAAAGGGGAGGCTGAGATGGGCCATGAGGGGCCCACACCACCCTTGGGCGCGGCCAGGAATCTCCAGGCGCCCTAGGGTGGTGTCGCATCCTCGTGCACTGTCTCGCGACGCCCTTTCGCCTACTTATTCCCCCGACGCGAAAAATCCTAAGTGCCTAGACGATTTCCCCAGAAAAGTTCCAGAGCTCCGCCGCCATCCGAAACCCTAATTCGGGGGACAAAAGTTGCTGTTCGGCACCTTGCCGGGACGGGGAATTGCCCCCGGAGCCATCTCCATCGATGCCACCGCCATCTTCATCGCCGTTGCTGCCTCCCATGATGAGGAGGGAGTAGTTCTCCCCCGAGGCTGAGGGCTCTACCGGTAGCTATGTGGTTTATCTCTCTCTCCCATGGTGTGATCTTTATGTGATCATGAGATTTGTAATCTAGTTGAATCCATAGATGTACTCTTCATTATCTTATATGCTACTCAAGTGGTTTTATTAATGTAATCTCCGGAGTCACCTTTGTCCCACGGTGCGAAGTTGACAGTGTGCGCCCCGTGTGTGGCTGTTAGGCTAAAGATAACAGGAATATTTATCATGAGTTATTATTTGCGTTGGATGTCTCTATGAAATTGCGGTGTTTGTCTAGTACTATTTAGGGCGCTCAAGTTGACAGTGTGGGGTTCCCTAGATATGGAATGCGACTTTAAGGTGTGCTTTTATAGCCCTACGCAGTGGATTGGTGTTCGTTATCCAATGAGAGAATAACTCAGTGTAGCATAGCGAAGAGGAAATATCTATGTATTCAATTATATTATTATTGTTGAGAGTGTCCACTAGTGAAAGTATGATCCCTAGGCCTTGTTTCTAAGCATTGAAACACCGTTTACAACCAGTTCTGCTACATGTTTGCTTGCTGCCATTTTTATTTCAGATTGCAATTACTACTTATAATCATCCATATTACTTGTATTTCACTATCTCTTCACCAAACTAGTGCACCTATAAATCTGACAAGTGTATTAGGTGTGTTGGGGACACAAGAGACTTCTTGCATCTTAATTGCAGGGTTGCTTGAGATGGATATTTTTGACCTCTACCTCCCTGAGTTCGATAAACCTTGGGTGATTCACTTGAGAGAAACTTGCTGCTGTTCTACAAACCTCTGCACTTGGAGGCCCAACACTGTCTACAAGAATAGAAGCGTGCGTAGACATCAAGCTATTTTCTGGCGCCGTTGCCGGGGAGGTAAGGTAAAGGTACTCACATCCTCCAGCTACTTAGCTATTTTCTAGCACTGTTGCTGACGTGTGAGTGCTCGAAGGTATTTCCTCATCATTCGGAGTGGAAGGAGCTTGAATTTCTCTTTGACTCTAAATTTTATCCTCCTTATGAAATGCATTTAGATAGGAATTACATTTATAATTTTTGTCCTCGTGATGGAGAAAGCATTGCTCAAGCTTGGGAAAGACTGAAAACATTAATACTCAAATGTCCTAACCATGGGCTTCCTGAGGAAATAATTGTTACTAATTTTTATGCAAGGCTTTCAGGTCATTACAAGGATTATCTAGATGCCTGTTCAGAGGGTTCTTTCACAAGTAAGAAGGTTGAAGCTAAATGGGATCTTCTTGAAACAATTCAAGGCAATACTGAAGATTGGGAGAACGACAAAGGTAAAGAATCAGGTATAAACTATGAGTATGATTGCATTAAGTCTTTCGCTGAAACTGCTAGTTTTCATGAGCTTAGTGCTAAATATGGTCTTGATTCTCAAATTATTGTTGATTATTGTAGAGCCTTTGCTTCTCATATTAATGTTCCTAAAGAAAATTGGGACATGTATCATGAACCTTTCAAAGACACTTGCATGGAAAATGAAATTGTTACTAATGATTGCAATAAACATGCTCAAACTTCTGAAAATACTATTTCTTATAAGCATGTTAATTTTTGTGGAGCACTTAGACCTTGTGAAAAGAATCAAATCGAAGAAGATATTGTATCCATCATAGGAATGAAAAAACTAGAATGTGGCACAGGGCTCTAAATGATCTTGCTGAAAAAGTTTGTGCCCTCTATCCTTTTATTTGTGAACTTTGCTATAAAAGGGTCACTTCGAATTCCAATGCTCAGGTTCTAATAAGGATATTGCGGAAGACTTTTGTGATAACATGATCACTCCTAATCAGCATGATGAACTTACATTATTTTTGGGGTGTGAAGAGTTATCAAGAAAAACTTCTTCGTTAGATATGAGTGCTTTTGATATGAATAGCGTATTGCATGGATGTCATCTCTATTGTGCTAACAATTGCCATGCCAACACTTACATACAAAATATTATAAAAGATGGATCGACTTTACCAAAATATGAAAGGACTAATGTTTGTTTTACTCTTATTAATGAAAGAGGAATCCTCCCAAGCTTCTTCTATTGTTTCTAACAATAAACCAGGGTATGTGGTGAAGCCTCCTTTCAAGCCTCTCCCTCCTAAAGAGGGAAAGAAGAAGAAGAGGAGGAGTAAAAGGAGAGAGGAAACGGTATCTTCCCCTAAGCATATTGCTCCTATTATAGTTGTTGCTGATGAGTCTGAATTCGATGATGATCCTATGCCTGTTACTTATAGTAGTGATCATGATTGGGAAAAGCACACTACTTTTGGTATTGAAAATCTTTTGGGTTCCAATTCTGAAAATGATGATGTTAATAATTGCTATACTATTAGTACTATCCATGTTCCTTCCAATGATGATATAGGAAGCATTAAGCTTGGGGATGAGGTGTTTGAAAATCCTTTTGCTAGTAATAATTATATTTTTGAAACCTCTCCTCCTGGTGATGTTTTTGAAAATCCTTTTGCTACTGATGATTATATATTGAGACCTCTCCTTCTAGTAAAAATGATGATGATATGTTTACAAATGAACACACTTTGGAAGATAACTATTCTATTGTTTATGATGATACTATGCCTCCAGTCTTTGATAATTATTATAAAGATAACTATGACATAGGTTATAATTACAATCATCCTCATGAAACTTGTCATAATTATGGAGGGATTTCTCAAAACCATCCCTCTAATATACAACTTGTCTATCATGTTCGAGTTCTTTATGATCCTACTCCCATTGTTATTAATAAGAAGGATTTTGCTTATGTGGAAAATATTGATACTTTATGCATATGGGTCATGATAAGAATGTTTCATGTGATGGTTATATTGTGGATTTTATCAATGATGCTACTGAAGTTATTATGAGAGAGGGAGACATGGATTCATACATCACAATAATATTAAGTCTCCTCTCTTTATGTTGAAAGTTTTGATGTTGCACTTGTTTTGCCTTCCTATGCTAGTCACTTTGTGCTTTATTGATTTATTTTCTTACAAGATTCCTTTGCATAGGAAGTGGGTTAGACTTAAATGTGTTTGATATTTGCTTCTTGATGCTCTTTCATATTCACCTCTTATACATATGAGAGCATCATCAAAATTATCATGCCTAGCTAAAAGGCTTTAAAGAAAAGCGCTTGTGGGAGACAACCCATTTTTTTATTTCTGCATTTTTATTTTATTTGAGTCAAGGTGCTGTTTACTTCTGTAGCAATGCCTTTGTATCTTTATTTTCTTGCATTGTTGTGCCAAGTAAGGCCTCTAATAGGAAGATGATGCTAGATTTGGATTTCTGCGCAGGAACAGATTTCTGCTGTTCACCGTTTTGCTTCTGTAAAATCACAGAAAAATTATTTAAATCTGAAATTTTTGTGCGTGATCCTCAGATATGTATGCATCTTTCGTTAGTTCAAAGTTTTTCGATCTGAGCGTCGTAAGTGCCTCGAAAAAATTCGTCTTTGCGGACTGTTCTGTTTTAGACAGATTATGCCTTTTATTTTGCATTCTCTCTTTTACTAGTGTTGAGTGAAATTTTTTTTGGGTGGAAGAGCTTCACATAACATCAGTGGCAGTAGCTAATGTTTAAAGTAACAAGTCATATTGCGTCTTTATAGAACATGTGATTTTTGATTATGCACTAACCCTCTAATGAGATTTACTTTGAGTTTGGTGTGACGGAAGTTTTCAAGGGTCAAGAGGGAAAGTGATATAATAGGATGGAGAAGAGTGAAGAGCTTAAGCTTGGGGAGGCTCCCATGGATCTCCCCAGCATATTTCAAGAAGACTCAAGCGTCTAAGCTTGGGGATGCCCAAGGCATCCCCTTCTTCATCGGCAAAATTATCAGGTCATCTCTAGTGAAACTATATTTTAATTCTTTCACATCATATGTGCTTTTCTTGGAGCGTCTGTGTGCTTTTATTTTCAGTATTGTACTTTTATTTTCAATAAAGCTTGACTGGACCCTAGCATTCTTGATTGGGAGAGAGACACGCTCCGCTTTTTCATGAGAATACTCCTATTCTTCACTTATATTTGTTGAGTATTCATATCTAGCGCTGTTCAGCTTTTAGCTCTTGTTTTCATGTATCTCTTGTCAGAGCTA
Organism: Poa pratensis; assembly: GCA_947311845.1. Classification (NCBI taxonomy): domain Eukaryota; kingdom Viridiplantae; phylum Streptophyta; class Magnoliopsida; order Poales; family Poaceae; genus Poa; species Poa pratensis. Next base: position 10,018,540 of record CAMZMU010000118.1, read on the forward strand.
TTAGCTTTCTTTTGTAGAAAGTACTCTCTTGCTTCACTTATATTTGTTTGGAGAGTTGATGAAATAAATTGATTGGTGTTTGGTTGGTTCAGAAAATGTTGCATGTGGTAATTGGTATAAGGAAAAACTTGCTTAATCTTGTAGATCACTAATTTGGATAACTTGATGCTTGTCAATTGTTTTGAGTTAACAAGTAGATCATGATTAAATTGTGCATCACATGAGTTAAGCCTATTAGTGAAGAACTACCGTAAAGCTTGTTGAAAATTTGGTTTGCATCGGTGGTATCTCTAAGGTCTAGATATTTTCTAATAACAGGGTTTGGTTAACAAGGAAGACGGTATGAAGTCTTATAACGTTTGCAATATGTTTGTCATATAAAACTTGGTGTACGGGTTGATATTCTTGTTTGCTTACATAAACCTTGCTAGCCTAAACTCTGTACTGAGAGGGAATGCTTCTCGTGCATCCAAATCCTTGAGCCAAAATCCATGCCATTTGTGTCCACCATAACTACCTATATGTGGTATTTCCTTGCCACTCCAAGTAAATTTTTCATGTGCTACCTTTAAATTATTCAAAATGTTATTATTCCCTTTTTGTGTCAATGTTTACTAGCTCATGAGGAATTAGTGTGGTTATTCTTTATTCTATTTGTTGAATGGACTTTTACACCTGGACTAGTGGCATATACATCCGCTTATCCAATAATTTTGCAAAAAGAGCTGGCAACGGGGTGCCCAGTCCCAATTAATTACAACTTTAACCAATTAATTCTCTTCACACTTTTGCCCTGATTCATCAGTAAGCAATGACAAACAGTGAAATACCTGAATGTGTGTAAACCAAAGAGAAAGAGGGATGATCTGCCTTGCTGGTAGAAATAACGTCCTTCATGGGAGCCGCTCTTAAAAGTCCGTTTGACAGGTAGAATACTGTTCTCACCCGCTACCATTCGTTGACAATTAACAAACACCTCTCAAAAATAGATACTCCTCCATGGTATGTGATTGATGGAAGGCACCCGAGGATTCGGTTAGCCATGGCTTGTGTTAGCAAGGTTGGGAGGAGTATCAAATATTTTATGCAATCTCTATATGCTTTCAAAAACCTAAAAGCTCTAGCACATGACTTAATCCCTGCTTCCCTCTGCGAAGGGCCTTTCTTTTACTTTTATGTTGAGTCAGTTTTCCTATTCTTTCTGTCTTCCACAAGCAAACACTAGTGTCAACTTTGTTACAACATGTTATATGCTACGTATTGGACTTGTTATACTACTTTGTGTTGACGATATCCATGAGATAAATATGTTGAAAGTTGAAGCAAATGCTGAAACTTAATTCTTCCTTTGTGTTGATTAAATACCTTTTATTAGAACTATTGCTTTATGAGTTAACACTTATGCAAAACTGTTTGATGCTTGTCTCGAAAGTACTATTCATGAAAACGTTTAGCTTGTGTGATTCATTGTTTACTCATTATCTATTTGGTAGCAAACTATAGACCATTGACTTGGATCACTTCATTCATTTACATGTGCCTTGCAATATTATATGATCAAGATTATGATGGTAGCATGTCACCTCAAAAATTATTTTGTTTTTATCGTTTACCTACTCGAGGACGAGTAGGAACTAAGCTTGGGGATGCTGATACGTCTCAAACGTATCTATAATTTTTGATGTTCCATGCATGTTTTATATCAATTGCTACATGTTTTATATACACTTTATATCACTTTTATACATTTTTGGGACTAACCTATTAACAAGATGCCGAAGTGCCAGTTCCTGTTTTCTGCTGTTTTTGTATTCCAGAAAAGCTAGTCTGGAAATATTCTCGGAATTGGACGAAAATTTACGGAGGCACCTATTTTATCAGAAGACACCTGGAGTCCGAAGGAGAGACGAAGTGGAGCCACGAGGGCCCCATGTGCCGGAGTCAGATTTCAGCTGGAAAAAGCACCGTCAAGACACTATATTTCTGGAGCTCTAAAAATATTTTCAAGAAGACAGAAGTTCCTATTTTATCAGAAGACGGAGTCAGCCAAAAGGGGAGGCTGAGATGGGCCAGGAGGGGCCCACACCACCCCTGGGCGCGGCCAGGAATCTCCAGGCGCCCTAGGGTGGTGTCGCCTCCTCGTGCACCGTCTCGCGACGCCCTTTCGCCTACTTATTCCCCCCGACGCGAAAACCCTAAGTGCCTGGACGATTTCCCCAGAAAAGTTCCAGAGCTCCGCCGCCATCCGAAACCCTAATTCGGGGGACAGAAGTCTCTGTTTCGGCACCTTGCCGGGACGGGGAATTGCCCCCGGAGCCATCTCCATCGACGCCACCGCCATCTTCATCGCCGTTGCTGCCTCCCATGATGAGGAGGGAGTAGTTCTCCCCGAGGCTGAGGGCTCTACCGGTAGCTATGTGGTTTATCTCTCTCTCCCATGGTGTGATCTTTATGTGATCATGAGCTTTGTAATCTAGTTGAATCCATAGATATACTCTTCATTATCTTATATGCTACTCAAGTGGTTTTATTAATGTAATCTCCGGAGTCACCTTTGTCCCACGGTGCGAAGTTGACAGTGTGCGCCCCGTGTGTGGCTCTTAGGCTAAAGATAACAAATACTTATCATGAGTTATTATTTGCGTTGGATGTCTCTATGAAATTGCGGTGTTTGTCTAGTACTATTTAGGGCGCTCAAGTTGACAGTGTGGGGTTCCCTAGATATGGAATGCGACTTTAAGGTGTGCTTTTATAGCCCTACGCAGTGGATTGGTGTTCGTTATCCAACGAGAGAATAACTCAGAGTAGCATAGTGAAGAGGAAATATCTATGTATTCAATTATATTATTATTGTTGAGAGTGTCCACTAGTGAAAGTATGATCCCTAGGCCTTGTTTCTAAGCATTGAAACACCGTTTACAACAGTTCTGCTACATGTTTGCTTGCTGCCATTTTTATTTCAGATTGCAATTACACTTATAATCATCCATATTACTTGTATTTCATATCTCTTCGCCGAACTAGTGCACCTATACATCTGACAAGTGTATTAGGTGTGTTGGGGACACAAGAGACTTCTTGTATCTTAATTGCAGGGTTGCTTGAGAGGGATATCTTTGACCTCTACCTCCCTGAGTTCGATAAACCTTGGGTGATTCACTTGAGGGAAACTTGCTGCTGTTCTACAAACCTCTGCACTTGGAGGCCCAACACTGTCTACAAGAATAGAAGCGTGCGTAGACATCACCAAGCTTCCTGGCTCGAGGTAGGTGGAGGGGTATTTATACCCCTCCCAAAAATCTGCCCGTTGGAGAGACTGGGGACCGGATAATCCGGTTCAAGTTGGTACCGGATAATCCATCAGGATTATCCGGCTGTAAATATCCGGGTACCACCAGTAGGCTTCGCGTTCTGGTCCTTAGCCGTTTTTCGAGCAAAAACTAGGGGCCGGATATTCCGGTCTAAAACAACCCGGAATATCCGGTTTACAGAAAACTGACAGAAACAGCAAAACTGCAAACTCAATAACTTTCTCGTTTGAACTCCAAATTAGGTGAAACCAATTTTGTTGGAAAGGTAACGACAAGGAGAAGGCCTACAAAAATAGAACTTGGTATATTAAGAACCATAAATAGAGTTAAGTTGACACACATGGGAATGTGTGGAACTTTCCTCACGGATAAACCGATAATATTTCCAACACGAAAACGCAACAAGTTATTCATTAAATCCGTTTTGATGAACTAGAGCTTGGTATAGAGATGAATACAAGCTCTAAATTCCCATATGGATAAAAGCCAAATAAGAATCAAGAAAGATGATATGCCAAGTATGCAAAGGTTTGAGCTCTCTCCAACTGATACGCTTAAGCTTTAGTCGAGAGCCCCTCTTGATAGTACGGAATCTATCCTATAACCCGGTCTCCCAACTAGCATCACGAGACCGGTAAAATAGAAACCCTATCATACCTTTGCCTTGCGCATTCCACTTGAGCTAGATGTTGATGATCTTGACCTTTTCAAGTGGACCACCTTTCTTGATTGCGCTTCGCTTGGTGAAGACTCACATAACCATTATCGGATAATCCGAGTCAGCTAGGACCGGATAATCCAATTCCCCAAAAGGGTTGCAAGCTTCAAGCATATGATATCTTCAAGATACTTCTCTTGAACTTGCACAACTCAAGCTTGATGACGATCACCACTTGACGTCATTCTTCATGGGCTATATGAAATCTTCATTTGATGCAAGCCCATAGAAAGATACCTAACCATACATAGAAATGCCACACATATATTATGGGTTAGTTCACAAAGCTATATGGATAATTGCTTACCATACCAAAAGATACATGATCCCACTTGGTACATCCTGTAGCTTTGTGTGTTGAACAATATCTTGATCAACCTTGTATCTTTTCTTCTCTTTTCAATAGATGATGTCTTCAAGATAACCATGAATGATCACATAATCCTTTTCTTCAAGACATACTTGCAATATGCTCAACTTACATATGACCAATCATCGAATAACTTCTCGAATACCAACTTGGTCATCACATACTCTTCTTCTTGATTATATCAAGTATATATCCATACACCTCGATGATCTTGATGTCAAATACTTCATTATATCAATATATGCATGGCATCAATCTTGAATCCAACATATGGAGTTCAAGCATGGTCTATGGACAAACACTACAAGTACAACTCAATACAACCATTAGTCCATATAAAAATTGGGTTAAGCGTATGCCTCTGGCAGGGACGCGTGCGTGTTAATATAGGCAAAACAGATTACATGAGGTCGGTTTGGAGATTTGTGTTGACGCTTAAGAAACCTATACAAGGTAAAACATACACGACACAATCTCCAAACCGTGTACAGAACAAACACCACACGCAAGCACTAATATGCTATTTTACACCCTCCCTCAATCACAACTGGATCTAAGTTGAGATTGCACCGAAAAGCTTCCATTTGTCTTACTGACAATGGTTTTGTGAATCCATCAGCAACCTGATCTCCTGTCGGTATAAACCTGATGTTTAGTTGCTTATTAGCAACTCTTTCTCGAACAAAATGATAATCCACTTCAATATGCTTTGTCCTAGCATGGAACACTGGGTTGGCTGACAAATACGTAGCACCCAGATTATCACACCAAAGTGAAGCTGCTATAGGATGATCTATCCCAAGTTCTGTCAACAAAGTCTGAACCCATATTATTTCAGCTGTAGCATTCGCCAAAGATTTGTATTCCGCCTCAGTACTAGACCTTGATACTGTAACCTGCTTGCGCGCACTCCAAGATATAAGATTACAACCAAAAAAGATTGCAAACCCTCCAGTAGACCGCCTATCATCTGGACAGCCTGCCCAATCTGCATCCAAAAAGGCACTGACCAAAGTAGACTTGGACTGAACAAATTTCAGGCCAAGAGAAATAGTGAACTTCAAGTACCTAAGAATTCGCTTAACAGCTGACCAATGAAGAGTAGTGGGTGCATGCAAGAACTGACAAACTTTGTTAACAGAATACGCTATATCTGGCCGAGTCAATGTCACATACTGTAGTGCACCGACTATACTCCCATATTTAGTGGCATCAGCATCACTTAGAGGATCTCCTTTAGAAACAGATAATTTTTCCGAGGTAGAAAGCGGGGTGGTAACTGGTTTACAGTCCCCCATACCAACACGCTTGAGAATATCCATAATATATTTCCCTTGAGATAAAGAAATACCATTCGGTACCTTGGTGACCTCCATGCCAAGAAAATAGTGAAGAGTGCCAAGATCATTGAGTGCAAAATCCATACGCAAATCTGTGAGAACAGCATCAACCGCCTCCCGAGAGGAACTAGCAACAATAATATCATCAACATAGACGAGCATAAAGATAGTGACACCATGTTTGTGATAGAAAAACAAGGAAGTATCAGCTTTGGACGGAGAGAAACCAAGAGCATGTAGTTTGGAGGACAGTCGAGAGTACCATGCACGAGGAGCCTGTTTCAGACCATATAATGCTTTATCAAGCCTGCACACATAACCAGGAGTCTCAGAGTGCTCATAACCAGGAGGTTGTCGCATATAGACCTCTTCTTCCAGAACGCCATGAAGGAACGCATTCTTCACATCTAACTGTCGCAACACCCAATTTTGAGAAACAACATAAGACAAAATAAGACGAATGGTTGCAGCTTTTACCACTAGACTAAACGTGTCCTCATAGTCAATACCATATCTCTGTTTGAAACCTTTGGCAACTAACTGTGCCTTATATCGATCAATAGTACCATCAGATTTACGCTTGATTTTATAGACCCACTTACAGTCAATAATGTTGCTGCCATGGGGTCGTGGAACAAGATGCCACGTTTGATTGTTGATCAAGGCCGAGTACTCCTCATCCATTGCCTCTTTCCAAACTTCATGACCAAGCGCTTCTTGTAGTGTTTGAGGTTCACCTGTACTGCAAAAATTAGACCATCGAACAAAACCATCAGGAACAGCTGCAGGTCGGAAAATGCCACTCTGTGAACGTGTACGCGCGCGTGCAGGCGCAGCAACAGGAGAAGCTTGCACAGACGATCCAGACTGTGCAGAAGAATCCATCACAGTTTGCGCGGGATTGGAGCTGAAACCCGCTGTCGGGGAGGAAGGCGCGTCTGATTCCGTGGATGCATGTGATGAAGAGGCGAGTCCTGGCGAAGAAGCGGCTGTAGAAGCGCCACGCGGCGCACGTGGACTGGAGTGCGGTGCCGTCCGCGGCGACGTGCGAGCGGGCAACTGGGGCGCCGATTCGTGTCCGGGAGCGGTCGCGGATCCCGAGGCAGATGCCGTTGGATCAGGCGCCGAATCAGCAGAAAAATCTCCATGGGGATCATCACTCGGATTTCCTGCAACAGAGGACTCCTGCATGCTAGTCTCATGAGAATAATTAGCAGATACAGACATATGATCATGCCTCAATTCATTTTCCTGATCGGTGATGGAAGGATTTTGAAGAACTGATGGTAAAAGGAGGAGTTCAGCACGTAGTTGAGCGCCGGCGTTTGCATGCAAGGTGGAGAACGGAAAAATGGATTCGTCAAAAGTGACATCACGAGATATATATACCCGTCCAGTAGAGATATCTAGGCACTTATACCCTTTATGAAGCCCACTATATCCAAGAAAAACACATTGCTTGGAACGAAATTGTAGTTTGTGTTGATTATAGGGACGAAGATTCGGCCATATGGCACAGCCAAAAATACGAAGAAAGGAGTAATTTGGTGGACTATTGAACAATTTTTCCATCGGTGTTTTGTGATGGATAACTTTGCTAGGCAAGCGATTGATAAGATAAACAGCGGTGAGAAAAGATTCGTCCCAAAATTTTAACGGCATTGAGGCATGAGCTAAAAGACATAAACCAACCTCAACTATGTGACGATGTTTCCGTTCAGCGGAACCGTTTTGCTGATGGGCATAAGGGCATGATACATGGTGTGAGATGCCAACACGAGAGAAAAAAAGAACTAAGTTTCTGATATTCTCCACCCCAATCAGATTGAAGAGCTAGAATTTTTCTATCAAAGAGACGCTCAACATGTTGTTGAAAATCACGGAATTTCTGAAACACATCAGATTTGTTTTTAAGCAAATAGATCCATGTGAACTTGCTGAAATCATCAATAAAACTCACATAGTATTTATAACGACCAACAGAAACAGGAGCAGGGCCCCAAACATCTGAGAAAATAAGCTCTAAAGGAGCTGTCGAAACACTCATTGACCTAGGATAGGGGAGCTGATGGCTTTTCCCTTTCTGACACGCATCACAAACTGACTCATCATGCTTATTCGAAAATGGAAGATTATTATCTCTAAGAACTTGTTGAACAATGGTAAACGAAGGGTGCCCAAGGCGACGATGCCACCGAGTGGAGGATGGATTGCTGGCGCTAAGGACTTGCTTTGACGAGGGAGTGGTGGCACCGTGCAGAGGATAAAGCCCATATCTACTCGCGCCGTGTAGAAGGATGCTCCCCGTGGCCTGATCCTTAACACAAAAGAATTTGGGATGAATTTCAACATAAGCATGATTATCCGAAACAAGTTTAGATGTAGAAACTAGACTTTTTGTGGCTTTTGGAACATGAAGAATATTATTAAGATGAATAGGACGATCAGGAGTATGAATAGAAGTGTGACCAATATGTTGTATTTCCATACCTTGTCCACTTGCAGTGTGGACTTGTTCATCTCCAGAATAGCAGTCACGGACAGCCAGCTTGTCAAGTTCACCAGTTACGTGATCAGTTGCGCCAGTGTCGATGTACCAATTGGTATCGATTCCATATGAGCTGGACGTCGCCGCATTTGCTTGTGGCTCCGGTGTAACGAAGGACTTGTTGAAGCGCTTGAAGCATCTGTAGGCTGGATGTCCAGGCTTGTTGCAGATCTGACACGGTGGCCCATTGTAGCGTGGACGGTTGCCCTGCGAGGAGTTGTTGCTGCCACCGCCGTGCCCGCCATGATTTCCTCCGCCACCGTTTCCATAGTGGCCGCCGCTACCATAGCCGCCCTGGTTTCCGCCACCATAGCCGCCCTGGTTCGGACGCCCGTCATAGCCACCTCCACCGCGTCCCCCACCGCGGTTGCCGCCATTGTTGCCACGACCACCTCCGTAGCCGCCTCCGTAGCCTCCTCTTGAGGCCAGATTGGCGGAGAAGCCGCCAGCACGAGCATCATTGTTTTGGTGCTCGATGCGCGCATCTGCTGCCAAAAACATGGCATAGACCTCGCCAAGGGTTATACCCTGATCGATGCGTGCAGAAACCGCTTCAACAAGCGGATTGAATTCAGCATCCAAGCCATTGAGGACGGCATTGATGATGTCGTCGTCGTCCATCTTCTTCCCAGCAACAGCCAGCTCGTCCGCCAGCGCTTTCACCTTGCCGAAGTAAGCCGCAGCGTTCATCTCTTTCTTCTTGAGGTCGTTCAAGCACCGGCGCAGGTACATGATCCTCGCGCGGGACTGAGATGCATACATGGTCTGAATCGCAGACCAGGCCGCGTGTGCTGTCTGATGCTCTGTGATCTGCACCAGGACCTCGCGAGAGACAGATCCCACGAGGTAAGAGAGAACCTGCTGGTCCCTCTCAATCCATACCGTATAGGCAGGATTGTCCACCGTTTCGGTGATCTTCTTGCCGTTGACTTCTCGCTCGGTCGTCAGCGATTCCGGCGGAGCCTTGATCGTGCCGTCAAGGTACCCAAGAAGACGAGCACCACGGATTGCAGGCAGCACGACCGCCTTCCACACGAGGTAGTTTTCCCTCGTAAGCTTCTCATGCACCGTCTGGCCAAAGGGATTGCCGACCGACGAGTTGGAGGAGGAAGACGCCATGGATGAAGCTAGATCTAGATGTGATCAGGAAGAAGAAGGTTCTGATACCATATAAAAGTTGGGTTAAGCGTATGCCTCTGGCAGGGACGCGTGCGTGTTAATATAGACAAAACAGATTACATGAGGTTGGTTTGGAGATTTGTCTTGACGCCTAAGAAACCTATACAAGGTAAAACATACACGACATAATCTCCAAACCATGTACAGAACTAACACCACACACACGCACTAATACGCTATTTTACAGTCCATATGGATTGTCATTAATTACCAAAACCACACATGGGGCGCCATCCCCTTTCACACTTTCCTGTTTATCTGATCATGTGAAACATGTCTCACAAGTCACAAGTCTCCCCTAGTCCCTACCAGTGTGGTTGGGTGACATGTGTTTATGAGGGACATTTATGCTATCTTCGAGAGATGAGAGAGAGAGAAAAGAGAGTTTAGTTTAGCACCGAATGAATGCAGTTTGTGGATGCTCTTAGAAGGTCTTAACCAACATTCGAACCGCCCATTATAAATCTACTCTTAAACATAGCTGGGCGTATAATTTTATTTTGTGTACGCCAAAATCTTTATCTCCCTTTTAGAAAGAAAAAAAAAACTCTAACACGAGAAGTTATTTTGACTTTACTTCGATAAACAAGTACATATCCGGGGGTGGTTAGATTGCTCAGCTAAACCCAGTCAGCACCAGCGATGGACACGTATGCTGGACCCAAGAGGATACACACGATCCGTCTCATAAACGCAAAAGAAAGCGTGATTATGCGGCAGGGACGAACATGCTACTCTTAATTGGCAGCGATGGAGTACGTACTAAATGAGAGTACTTCTAACCACTGCAACCTTAATTTTCCCATTATCTCCACCACACAGTCCGTACAGTACCCTATCCAATAACTCCACTTACTTAACGCCATAAACACTTGAATTAATTCTGCGACCTCACCTAATTTTAATAAAAAAATACTACTAGCTTCTACCAAAAAATCACGACACTTTCTTCTTGCTCCCTCACTAACAAATCATCCAAGGTCTCTCACTCCAAGACAGCTAAATCATACTGCATTATTAGTATCCTAAAAATATAAAAAAGAAGATAAAGCCTAGCACATTAATCAGTGCCATTTATAAGTTACTCCATTTGATTAGTGGAGTACTGCTTCTTCAAATAAACAAAGCACTCACTTTCCCCCTCTAAGCTCAGGTCAGCTGAGCTCTCTCTGTCTAACAACCCACTCTCATCACCACCACCACCACCGAGCCTGTCTCTCTCCCCATTTCCATCGACAGTTACTGCTCTCTCACTCCTCATAACCCTAACTCTCTCTCTAGAACCGGAGAGTGTGTGTTCTTTTGAAAGATCCCTTCTTTTCCCTTTCTTTCACATCCAATCCTTCTTTTGTCACGAGATGTGGCCTGCCCCGAACTAGAGTAGCAGCAAGGGCGGCGAAAGCTCGGGCAAAGCGGCAGCGGCAGGGCCAGACAAAGCTCAGATTCCCGCGGGCGGTGGACGTCGACGCTATTTTACCTCCGGGGTGCCCTCGCCGATTCACCGACGGAAGATCCACCCCAGCTGTCGGTCGGCGGCCCCTTTCCCTTCCGCGGTTTCCGGGGGGAATTTCTCGTCGTTTCTTGGCCCAACGGCGGCGCCGCTTTGGAGCCAGCTCCGCCGCGGTGTAGCTCCGGCGCTCGATCCGCTGCGCTTTCGCCGGGCTGGGAGTACTCGACGGGTTCCTGAGCAGGCCGAGGCGCCAGCCCCTCTTCCCGGACCTGTTCGATTGGTTCTGGGCGGAGGCCGGTTCTCGCGCCCGGCGAGCGATTCCGGTCCCAACCGGGGGTGAAATGGCGGTCGCGCGGCCTCGCGGTTAACCGATTCATCCGAGCTCCCTCCCACCCAATGGCGGATTTGGGGCTGTGGAGCCAGGGGTGGGCGTGGGTGCTCTCCCAGAGGCACCTGGTCGCCTGGGCGGGCTGCGGCCGGGACCTCGTCGACCGCCACTGGCCGGCCGTGGCCCGGGCCTGCGCCAGCTCCTCCCGCCTCGCGCTTGAGGCGCTCAGGCAGTGGCGGGGCTGCGCGGCCCGGGGCGTCCTCGCGCTCGCCAGTCTCGGCCCCGCCGCCGTCTTCGTCGTGCTCTGGAGCGCCTTCGTCTGCATCACCTCGCCCGCCTGCGCCCTCTACGCCCTCCTTGCCCTGGTTCGTCCTGCTCTCGTGCATTAGCTCGCGTAATGGATACGGGTTTCTGACTCTGAATCTTGCTGCTTTTGTTATCTGATTGTGGATTGCATGTTAGGTTCAATCCATCTTTCACTAAAGTATAGTTAAAGTAGTAATTGCCGGTTCAAAAGTAGAACCCCATTTATAAACTAGCACACGATTAACTGGCTTGCTTGATGTATTAATACTGTCTAGTGTAATCTTACGTCATGCTTTTCTACACATCTAGTATTTGCTTGTTTGTGGTCATCCTATCTATCCACTATTTAGGAAAGTTTTGTCTACTTTGTCTCACTAGAGCAAGGATTGGGTGTCAGTGAAACACTGCATTACTTTGCTCTATCCATTCTGAGTAAATCAGTGACATTCTTGTTTGTTGGATCCCCGCGAAATGCGTAAGGTTATTTTGCTGGTGATTGACTTCTAGCTCATTTGTTTGTGAAAAAAACTTGCTATTTAAGAATGTTTATTATGTGATGCTGAGTGGTGCATGTGTATATCTGTCCCAACAAATCACTAGGAACCTGCGATTCGGTTGCTCTTTGCTAAAATGGTAGTTTGAGTCATTGACTATTTATCCAGACTGGTGCACCTATTACTAGCCATGGAGTTAATCACTACACACGTATATACTGTTTGTCTACCATAGTAAGAATTTCTGCATGTTTGGATTGCCCGTTGTGTTCTCTTGTGAGATGAGTTAGTAAGTGTTTGCGTGTGGCTGGGGGATATCTGACCTTTTCAGCTATATGACACATTCAATCAATACTCACCGTTAAATAATAGAGAGAAATACTGCTATATCTCCTGTTGTTTCCCCCCTGCCACTTTTCTTATTGCAATGCAGACTATGTCGCCTGTTTCATCACCATCTAAACTACCTTTTTAATTAGTAGCTTCTTCCTACAAGTAAGAATGTATGTAAGAAGGATATCGGAAGAGGTTATGTTATCTAATTGCATAATGGCGTTCTGTTTCAGGGAGCTGTTGGGGCAGTCATTCACTATATGGGCTATACGCCTGGCCTTCTCATTGTAGGACTGTTTGGCATAATGATTATGTGGATGTATGGCTACTTTTGGATTACAGGAATGCTTCTGGTTGCTGGAGGTTTGTTTTATATGATCATTTGAACGCTTCTGATGTTTTCCTACAATTTTACTTCATTGAGTCCATGACCTGCTCTTTCTATTTATTTGACCCAGTCATCTAATGGAGGCTCCTCTGTGGTAATGCAGGCTGTATGTGCTCTTTGAAACATGCACGATTTGTGATACCGGTGCTGGCTATGTATGCTATTTATTGTGTGGCTGTTCGTGTCGGATGGCTGGGAGTTTTCTTCACGCTGAACCTTTCTTTCCTGACAAATGATCTTCTGAACAAGTTGCTGCAAGGATACGAGGGAAGCACAGAAGAAAGACCATTTGAGGAAATGAAGAGTTCTGATCCAGCGACAGAGGCCTTCTTTGGTAGCCCGAGTACCCTCCTGTTCCGGACAGTGAACCAGAGACCGTGTCTTCTGCAAAGCCCTTCCGCTCAGAACCTACCCAAGATGTGTTACATGTACAAAAGGAGCCATCTCCTAGTAAAATAGTGGAATCAGATTCTACTTCATTGGATGAGATCAAGAGGATAATGGATGCTTCGACCTATTATGAAGTTATGGGCGTCTCTCGGAGCAAAAGTATTGATCTGAATAAACTGAAAATGCAGTACAGAAGAATGGTAATACACAGCAACTCTTTAAGCTGGGAGATCATCCATCTTTCTGTAATTATGTTCCTTATTCTTGTAGTCTGTGTTATGCCTGTCTAGATCCTGCTTGTCCATCCTGATAAAAATATGGGAAATTCGTTGGCGTGCGAGTCATTCAAAAAGCTTCAGTCAGCTTATGAGGCAAGTGATTTGGGTGTATATGCTTCCACTTTTTCTTTGATTAGATTATAATCAAGTATGGTAGTGTATAATATTGTGATCTGTGTGTTTTGACCCTTGGTTAACCGTTGCAGTCATACCTTCATGCAGGCACTCTCGGATTTAACAAAGAAAAACAGCTACGATGAACAACTGAGAAAAGAAGAATCACGTCAAATGAATCAGAGATCACGCGTTGTCTCTCAACCGGTGGGTTCTTCTTCTTGTAAATAACTAATATGGAATCTACATGTCTTTCATGTGTACATGATCTGTTTAACTTTTGGTGTGCACAATGTGATCTCTAGTTTTCTACACAATACCCTGTCATAATTACCTTTTTTATATCACCTTCCTCTGAAGTTCACATTTATTGAAAAAATGACTGAGGTATCATGTGCTATCTCTCAACAGGCATTCTTGTTTTGTTAGTATGGAATTCAGTCAGTTATCTTTTGTACATAACCTGGTCAATCTTATTAACAATGTGATTTCTACACAACCCCCTGTTTGGACAATCTTGTTTGGTACTGTTTTTTGTGTGTAACTCACCAACTCATTTATAATTGAAAAATGAACTCATTCGATGTACTTCCTTTTGCAGAGTGGGGTAGAGTTCATCTCTGAAGAGTCCAGGCGTATACAGTGCACAAAGTGTGGTAACTTTCATTTATGGATATGTACCAAAAGAAGCAAAGCAAAAGCAAGATGGTGCCAGGTTAGGACCCCGGCATGTACTTTTCAGGGCATTTGTTAAGTGAGGTTATCACTCCATTTGATTTGAATGAAATGATGTGTATGTAGGATTGTTCTCAGTACCATGTTGCCAAGGATGGAGATGGATGGGTGGAAAATGGATATTCAACATCTTTGAAGGTATAATTTTGTGTAACCACATGCAAACTTCATTGCATTTTACCTCAGTGTCTGTTTACACGAAGCACTTCTAGACAGTCATTTCTGGATTATCAAATCCAACTACTACTGTACTAGAAACTAAGCATTGGTGGTCTGAAACAAATGGAGAACGAGGTTGAAAAACATAGTCTTCTGAATCCTAGCACTCTGCACAGATATTTGATAGAAAGTTCATCAAATCTTTTTTTACATAGTGAGACCGTAGTCCTTACTACTTAATTTATTGCTTAAACTGAGCTAGTCCTGTATCCTGAAGGAAATTTTCAGCTTGAGCAAACTGGTTGTATTGAGCTGTAACAGTCCCACCGTGTGTTTGCTTCTGATTATATGCCATCGAAGGAAAATATTAAATTCGCTAAATGTGGATGCTCAAACTACCTGAGTAAACTTATATCTCAATTCCGATATTAGCCACAGTTAATTTCTTCATTGCATAAACAAACAGTTTTGTATATTTGACAGCACAAACACTCAACTTATAACATGTATGTATGTTTTGCATTTGCGAAAACTAATGCTCAGTAGAACATATATTCATTTCTTTCTTGCTTTGTTCATTTCAGATACAAATACCCCAAGCTTTTGTTTGTGCGGAGAGTAAAATATTTGATGTGTCCGAGTGGGCTACCTGCCAGGTGAGTGTTCATCTCCCTCTTTGTCATCTTCTTTAATTTGCTTATTTGTTTCAGTTTTCACACGAATATAATCCAGGATCTGATTCACAACTAGTTATTCGCAGGGTTTACATGCATTCCTTTCTTACTCTTCATATCCTATTATCCTACTACTCTGCAGTTCATAATAAAACATTATGTCAAAGTGACATCTTTCCAGATATACATGGTTATGCTGTGATGTTTTCTGTTTTTGTAGTTTCCCGTTTATGCATGGATATACTAAAAGTTTGGTCCAACTACTTTGCTCATGGCTGAATTTGGTTTATGTAGTTTAGGATTTTCCAGGTCGCTCGCTCTACTTTGAAAATAGGTTATATTGGTTCTTCAGTCTCATGTGGTGGATAGATTCAGAGTTGCTGTGTCTTATTGCTTAATTTATTTTAGATAACAAATATCCATGTCATGGCCTTCATGAGAACAAGAACCATATTAACCTCTCTAGAGAAGTAGGACAAAAAATATATCTTGCACTTAGTAAAACGGTCCCATCAACAGCTGTTATGTCATTTTCTGATAATGGAAAAAAGATGCTGCTCAATGTTATATGAAAAGGAAGAACATTTCTCTCAACTTGCATCGCTTTTGTTGATTATCCAGGGGATGGAGTGCAAACCAAACACTCACGGTCCAACTTTTATGGTGAACATGGTTGGTGCGGACAGGATGCCTCAGAGATCCTACAGCTCTCGGTATCCCTTCAGCCTAGATGCCGAGATGATCCCCGAGGACGAGTTCGAGATGTGGCTCCAGCAGGCGTTGGCAACGGGCGTGTTCACCGACAGCCCGAAACGCAGGAAAAGCTGGAGCCCCTTCAAGCTGCCCCAGAAAGGGATGAGAAGCTGGCGGAGGTCGTCATCAGGGAATGACATCAAGTAGCGTGCCCGTGGGGGCCTCAGGTGACAGTGACATTGGGGAAAGGCAAATAATACAAGCGCTTGTATTTTGTAAATAGACTGACCCAACAAAAAAATTGCCTGGAATATGAGCAACTAATTTTTGTCCGAAAAGAGACTGAGAAGTAAAAGGGACACTCTTAATTGAGAAGGCGCGGTGAATCTGACTGTTGAAGTTAGCTATCTCCGCGAATGGATCCCCACGAGTTCTATCGGGAAGATCAGGTGTTGGTTCGAACTTCGAAACATGGATTGCTCTTCGGCGTGTGAGTTTCAGCGTGCGAACGACATCCGAGATGCCGAGGCCTGGATCGCCGGAGCAGATTCTACTAGAATTGGGTAAGATGTTCTTTTTGAGACGTCGTTGAGGGGATGCTTATGTTCATGGAAGCAGCAAGTTCTGTGAAAGCCTTTCTGGAGAACAGAAGGAAATGAAGAACCTCAAAAGAGATTGTGGAAACTGGCTGCTGTATGTACATGGAAGACCTTGCATCAGAAATGTGCTGCTTTGTTGTATTAACATTGTACACTGATACTAACATCCCTGTGAAAACCTCCCACAATCCAGGCTTGTGCCGTAACACGCTACGCGCGCTCTGTAACGTTTTGGGAACTATGATAGAGATCTGGTCCTAGATTGTCTCCTGTTAGCATTTCTTGAATGCTGGATACTTACTACTCCCTACTGGTTAATCTGATTTACCCCGGGTGTCCTGATTGCTGCATGTGAATGGTGACTGATATGGTTCAGACGTGCACTCTATTTTTAGCATACGTTATGGTTCTTATCTGTTTCAGATAAATCTGGATGAGGTTAACCTGATATAGTTTCACTTTTGGCATGCTTCTTTTTCTAAAAATGGCTCCACTTTCTTTCATATTTTTGGGTATGGACTCACCTGTTTTGGAATAGTACTGTACTTTGGCTTTTGTTACCATCTTGAGGGCAGACCAAGGGAAGAATGTGTCATCTAAAGAATGTACTCCGTAGTTGCTAAAGAATGTACTCCGTAGTTGCTAAATAAGTAGGAATAAAAATGCAAGCTAACATGCCATGTGCCATATTTTGTTTCGTGGTCTGAAATAGCGACGCCCCGTTTGGAAGTTTCACAGAAAATATGGGTTTCTGATGAAATTATGAAATAAATAACATGCTTGGACACAAGGAGGAAATGAAAGTGACTGCTGTATTTCTTGAAAAAAATAATCTTTTTTCATGAACATTTGTTTCTCTGTGGAAGGAATGTGATAGCACGCTAGACATCTGTGAGTAGGTTTATTAATTGCTGGGTCTACCATAGATCCAATTAAAGGGAGATGTACCGAAAAATCGGTAGCTGTTTTTTTTTTGAAAAATCGGTAGCTGTTAGTACAAGCCTATAGAAGTCAAGGATATGCGGATAAACTCTTGATGCACGAGAGGATTAGCCAGTATGATTCAATCCTCTCTGCCGTGATGCACGAGAGCACAAAATTACGGCCGTTGCATCACTGCCAGTTAAAGGCAGGGATTAAGAGGGAAAGCGAGAGATTTATAGATGGTACAAACGCGGAAAGGAAAAAGGCCAAAACACGGATGAGCACTCACTGCCCATGAAATGGACCACGGATTATGTAAGAAAAATAACAATCCACATTCATTAGATATTTTTATGGTTAGTTCTCATGCCCGACTACAATTTTTTTAAGAAGAAATAGTCGTCGTGCAACATATAAATATGTAAAAAAACAACTAGACCTAACATGGTTATCACACTCCATCAGTGTCGAAGGAAGACTTGGTCGTCCAATAGACCGGTCGAATAAACAAATCACAAGAGTAAAGACAACAACAATGATTTTTGAAGAACAAGTCAGAGAGGGATGCCTGGTTTTGTTAGTTTGCTCGTTTCTTGTACTATTAGAAAGGAGATGCTAGCTACTGATACATTTCCGTTATTTAGTAGGACTAGTGGATTGCCAGAAGGGACAAACATGAGCGTTTGTATCGAGCTTAACACTGGTGAGCATAAGTTAAGGTAAAGCACTAAAGTGATTGAGCCAACTCCACTACATACCAATCAATCCATGGAAAACGAGTCCTTGCTTTTGAACAATATTAGGGCAAAGATGTGGCGGCTATAGCATCTTCAACTCAAAGCTATAAACTATTATGAAACTTTTTGAGTTAACCATGAAAAGCAGATTATAACCAATTGAACCGAGCATCGACTATTATAATCTATGGGTTCTCAAGGTTCTAAAAACCCAGGCAGGAAAATCTATGGGCTTCTTTATCACAACATTACAAAAACACAAAAATTTGACAGGATTGCAAATGCAAAACAGAGGAAATCACGGTAATGGACATTTGGATGGAAATATATGAAAAGTATCTCAATCCTACGTGCATGAGTGTAAGAAAGAGGTTAGAGTAGATGTTGAAATTTCTATGACATTGGGGTGTAGGAATGTAATACATAGAATTTTTTGAGGTTTCGGTACTTTAATCGAAAGGACTTTCTTAGGAATCCTATGGATTGAAAGTCTCCAAATTTCCTATGAAAATTATTCAATCCAATGAGGCCCTAGAACATTACAATAGTATGTCCGCTTGAAGCCTGGAATCACATAAGGATTGAATGTACACCAAAATTTGTTTACCCTCACTGTAGAAGAAAATAATGATTAGTTTTAAGAGTTTTCAAGCAAAAGAAATTTTGTATTACAAATGAAGTGCAAAGAAACCCTTGAGAAAATTCTTCTGGGATCCAATTCTACGAATCTTTCAGGAACACGCGAGAGATTACAAAGAAAGAAATTCGAAACGACTCTTCTACAGTTCAATACCTGCCTATCCTACGAATCAAACATGCCCTTAGTTTTTTGGGAGAGTATGTATGTGGTGGCTATACCAATCCCGAAACCCGCGACTAGAGCGTATAATGCTAGCTAGTAAAACCTTGGAGTATATAATGTGCATCTATATTTTTTTTTTAAGGAGGCAAAAGCTTTGCCTGTTATATTGATAGAGAGGAGAATTTAAGGCTTACAACATGAAACAGAGCGGCAAAGCCGCCTGGTGTGCATCTATGTGCATCTATATTACACTCGGTGTTTCTTACAAGAATTTCCTTCTCTACATGGGTCAACCGTCAACGCAACCTCGTTCGTTCAAAGAGCCAAAGGAGAGAAAATGTATAGACACGTGCTAGTGGACAAGCAAGCAAGACAGGGACTACCAACGGCACCCTCCTCTTTCTTTGGGCCGTGAGCCCGTGACGTCTCCAACAAACCAACCGCCGCCATGGAATAGGCAGTGTGTATTCCAGCGCTGCGGCCACCCCACCCTCCTCTCGCTTTCTCTCTGCAGTTTCCTAGTGTGGCCTCGTCTAGCTTAGAATTTGGACCGGTGAGCATAAATAAATTTGAATTAAGTAAGTTAAGCCAACCTAGATCATCTAGCAGGTCCCTTATAAGAGTCGGACCCGGTGCGGATCCAATAAATCGGGTAAACAGTAATTTTTTTAGCACATCCCCGATACTAGACCCAAACCGTCTCAAATCTCCGTCACCACATTCCCCATTCACACATCGTCAATTTGAGCCGTTCCAGCCCACACCGCGTCGTCGAAAAGATCCCCTGCCGCCCGCCGCTCCATTCCCACCCCTGTGAGAGCTCGCGGTTGGCCGTTCCCTTCCACTGCGTCTTGACCGGAGCCGCCGACATGGATCTGTCACGGAGATTCAGGGAGGACCCGCAGCGCTCGAAAAGGGCTCGTTTGCTATGGTTTGAGTACCTGGCTACCTGCCCGTTTCTAGGAAAGAAATCTCCCAACAATATCATGACAACATGTGTTATTCTACATAGTATGAGAGTCAGGTTTGAACTTGGAATTTTCTTTCACAATGTTGGTAGCCGTGTCAAATCTAACAAGAGACTTTTCTTATGACTTACCGGCAGACCGAAGGCAAGGCTAGGCATACGAACTTTGTGACGATCTCATTAAATATCAGTGGCAATTATATGGGACATAGCCTTCAATTTTATTACGTTGATTTCCTTTATATTCATGTTTGATTTGAATCATTCTTTACATTCCAAAATATTTGTTATTTGTTTCATTATTTGAATTTGAACTATCATTGTAAGTTGGATATTGTTATATATTGTGTGACACTAAAACATTACTATGTTTATTTGATATTATCGGTACATTAAGCTTTTGTTAGCCAAAATTATAAATATGGGCTAAACATCAAAAACTATTTCACGGTGTCGCACGCGCTCGGACCGGAAATAAGTAAAACGTTTACGATTCTATTCTAGACGGCTATTTCAATGATATATGCTGGACATGCTCTTAAGCACTACAAACCCATAAACTCTATTTAAATCCTAAGCTCCGGTCATTTCTTTATTTTATTTTTGTGAAATTATATTTATTTTTTAAATTTTTGTAGATATAGTCCTACAAGATGCAGGGCCACACAAAGATGACAAAATCTTATAATTTTTGGAATTTGGAAAAATATGCACCATTCACTATACTTAGACCCATTTTTTACGGTGTAATTGAAAATTCCAAGTATCTCGAACTGAGATTTTGCATGTTTAGAGGGCACATCCTTTGACTATATCTATATATTTTTCCGCTTAAAAAAATTTGTAAATATGATTTAAAAAAGAAAATCGAGAAAGCAGTGGAGCGGGCGACCCGTGACTGGAGCGCGTGAGTGCCTGAGTGGATAGACAAACAGAGCTAGACAGCGACCACCAACACCAAGTCACCAACCTCCCACGCCCCTGGCTCGTCCCCGACGGAAACCCCGTCCTCCCATCATCAGCCAGCAACCACCCTCCATCTCCCTCTTCTGCAGTTTCCTGCTGATTTTTCTTTCTCTCTTTCCAACTGGCAACCGCTCTCTTTCTCCACCAACGGAGGAGCGCGACGGGACGGGACAGCCCAGAGAGAAAGGAGCCGCCTTTGCTGGAAAGCGCAGAGCACTGCTGCTGCTGCTGCTGCGTCTCTCTCTCAAGTCTCAACGCCCGCTCTGCTTCCCCCCACACTCTTTCGGTTTTCGTTTCCCGCCCGTGAACCCAAAGGGGAAAACTGATTGAGAGACAGGGAGGGAGTCTCCGGGAGGCGGCTCCGTCGGCCTCCGGCTCTTGCCGCCGGGGACACCACATGGCGGCAGCGGCGGCGGCACCGGCGGAACCCGTGAGTTCTTCAACACCATCCATCCTTCCTTTATCTCTTCTTATTTTTCTCCGCCTTCGTTATGAGAAAGAGAACGCCGAACATTCCTTTCCGCTCACCGGTTCTTCAGTCAGTCGAGTCAAGTGGGTTTAATTTGATTCAGTCCATGTTCGGATTAATCATTTTGTTTCTTCATATTTTTTTTTATAGTTTTCTTCCTCTTCGGAGAAAGAACGCCGAGCATTGCTTATTCGGTTCTTCAGTCAGTCAAGTCAAGCGGGTTTTAATTTAATCCAGTCCATGTTCTGTTCAATTATTGGGCAGACAATTAGGGGTCAAGTTAACGTGCTCGGAAATGTGGATAGACTCTGTAGGGAGTTGCATTCTTGTAGTGGTACTAGCGTGTCTGCGTGTGTAATTACTAAAACACAAAAGGAAAGCTGGTAAATAATAAATAGGTATAGTAAGTAAAATCATCCAAGAAGTTTGACTGAAAATGAAAGATGTAATGTGAACAGTTTGACTGCAAATGCTCGTGTTCAAATAGAACCCCTGCTTCTGAATTGCTGCATTTCTGCCTTGCCTGGCAGTTGAACAGTCTCTTCGATTCATTTATGAAGGGCTGCATTCTGCCTTTGAACAGTCCAATCCGGAAGGTTTGAAGGGCTGCATTTTGCCTTACCTGGCAGTTGAACAATCTCTTCGATTCATCTAATTGTAGAAAAGGCCCTTTTGATTGTTTTTGGTTGGTTGATACTGTATACTAACTTCCATGGTTTTGTTGTATTTCCGCAGTTGGAGTATGAGCTGCAACAAGAGCTCTGCGACATCATCATCCAGGGCTGCATCAGCGGTCTGCGTCGCAACTTTGAGATGAAGCTATGTGAGAACCAGAACCATATCAGCACCTTGAGCAAGAGCCGCAAGCAAAACCTTTCCGAGGTCGCCGCGCTGCGAGACGAACTTGCCAACATTGTGGCAGCAGCTACAGAGCCCAGCGGGAAAGATGACGGTGAGCAGTCCCCTGTCGCGGCGCAGACGAACGAGGCCGTGCACTACATCCCCGACTTCTCGCTCATCAAGCACATGAGCAGCGAGGAGATCAATGGTTTTCTCAAGACAGAGTGGCTGCAACAACGGAGGGAGTACGAGTCCGAGCTGCAGACCAAGACCGAGGAGATTTTCAGGCTCAAGAGGGAGTTCGCCAAGGATGGAGCTGTCCTGCCTTTCAGGAAAGAGAGGGAGCTTGAGTTCATCAAGTCCAAGCTGCTTCAGACCATCTCCAAAATGGATGGCATTATCTCGAGGAAAGAGGCCTCTTTGGGTTATGATGAGGATGGTGAGCTCTGCAGGCTCAAGGACAGAATTGGTTCTCTGCTCGATGAGAATGAGCATCTCCGAGGCCTGCTGTCTGACAAAAGAATGGAGGCTCAGCAGCTCTCTTCGCAGGTAGTGGATGCGCAGAGCGACGTCGCGCGTTGCTCACTGTCCGAGGCAAAACTTCTGAATCGAGTCGAGAAGCTCGGCGGTGAGCTCGACGATCTGAAGACTGAGAGCCACTTGAAAGATTTATTGGAACTGTCTATATTAAGAGAAGCCTTTGGTAACTATGAAAATCAGCTTGATGACAGGGACCAGGAGGAGTGCCTGCTCCGAGAACTGATCATGGAGAAAGAAGAGCAGCTACGCACCATGTCTGGAGACAGGCACAAGCTCAAGTACGAGAACGACCAGCTCGTGTCCATCGTAGGATCAACATTAGTTCAACACCACGAGGAATTCGACTTGGTCAACGACGAGCTTACGATGTTTCAGGAGAAAGTGTGCGAACAGGAGTTACTGATTTTGGAGTTCAAAAGCGAGTCGAATTCGATGAAGAACTGCTTATATGAGGCATTGCAGCAAATCCATGTGTGCAAGCAGGAGATCTGCGGGCTGACCGAGAGCTTAACCTCCATGTCTGTTGCTTTGGAGGAAGCGAAAGAACAGAACGCCTCGCTTGACGCGACTATCCGAGAGATGAAGAGAACATCGGGGCCATGTGTCGACAGTCATGGAGGACACGAAGGGCACCTAGAATTCGACCTTGTTAGTATGGAGAAAATGTCTAACGCATACAGCGATTTAGAAAGCAAATTTGCACAAAGGATGAAGCAGAATGAAATTAGGTGTGCTAACATTCCTTCTTATTTTGCGGTTGTTGTTTATCTAATTAGAGCCACACACTTGCCGAGCTAAAAATTCAAAAAAAAAACTTGCCGAGCTAGCTTGATTTACTAGTGTAGACCTATTCTAAAGTCTAAATATATATGCATGTTACTGAACAGGAGCAACTTGTACTCTGTCATATTTTCAAATGAATTGGTCAATTGTTAATTTTTTTATATTTTGGTGCAGGTTGACTAGTATAGTTTGTCAGTTTAACCCACTGGTGCAGCAAGTTGCTGCATTGAAGAAGAAGGAATTCTGGCATAAACAGATAATTGAGATTAAATGCTCGAATCTCCGGAAAGCAGAAGCTGAGGTTAGCCTTCTTTCAGTGCTCCTTCATTTTTTTGCTTTCAAACCGCTAAGCTACAATCTCCACACAAATGGAGTAGCGTGGAGCAGACATGATGTTGGTTTCGCATTCTATATAAACTAAAAGGAGAAATCTGGAATCTAGATACCATGGAATACCCTTTGTCATCTTAGTGGTTATGCTAGTGACGAGAGTATTCATAGTTCTCTACTAATGCAATTCAGGTTGATATACTTGGAGATGAGGTCGACACCCTTTTAAGTGTTCTTGGAAAAATCTATATAGCACTCGACCATTATTCTCCTGTTCTGAAGCATTATCCCGGGGTAAGAGAACTACTCCGTAATTTTCATGAAACCGGTTCTGCACTTTTTTGTGTTGATGTGATGGACATGTACCTCTTTGTGGTCAAGGTTCTGTAGTTCATAATCGTTTCCCATGATTCTTTCAGGTGACAGAAATCCTGAATCTAGTGCAGAAGGTGTTGAAAGGAGAAAGTGTTTAGCAATATAACACTCTGGTGAAACATTAACAACACTTCTATTCATGATATGTTTGACTTGGACAAGATCCTGAGAATAGCTTTTGGGCTGTCAGGATTCGCAGTGATTTATAGGGAGGGAGGATGTTTACTTACAGTGCTAGTTGCAGCCGAAGTGGTAGACATCATTATTCAATTGCTAGTGTGACCAGGGTTATCTCTTTTTTTAGGCTTCATTTGTAGGATTATCAGTGCGCAGTTAGTAGTTGTCAATAGAAACCTGTAGGGTTCATTTGTGTGTTCATCGTAGCTTTTAGGTTGATTTGAGGGCTTATTTTTTCTCCCTTTTTGATGAAATTGGGTGATTGTCAGCAAGTGCAGCTTGCTGTAGTCCTAGATTGTATTGTGAGTGACTGTCTATAAGTCCTAGTTTGTATTATCATTGATTATGTATTTGTAAGTTGTAACTAGTGCAGTTTCTGTAATCCATCTTTTTAATTGGAAAGCAGTAGAAATTGTGTTACTGCCAACTAGTCAATGGAAGCATTTGACTAAACTTGTGCGATGTTTAATTTTCATCCTCGGTAATGCATGGTCCATGAGCTCCCTCTACTGCCGGCTACCCCCCACCCTAATCCTCAGTTGACATATCAAATTAGGGTGATGCACAATATCAGTTGCCTAAGAAGTAGCAAATCTGTTAATACATGGCACAAGAACATGTCAATATAAACTGAAAATGCAATTGACTGACAAAAAGCAATAGCTAAATGTTGTTGATGTTTTTTAGGTTCTTTTAGGCGTGGTAATGTTTGTTTCTGCCCAGGCTTTGGGGTGTTGAGTGTTGTGGAGTGGTAGCTGGATATGCTGTAACAAAAACCGTTGTGGTTTCATTTTTAATGAAATCGGGGGCTGAAGCCCTTTTAATTCGAGAGAAAAAAAAGCTGAATGTTGTTGATCAAATGTCAGTACTAGTGTTTTAGTTGTTCTCACTAACTACTTCTTTTATACCTAGAAGAAAGGGATGAATCGAAGTGAGACATCTCCTTCAGGAATCAATATACTTGCCGATGCCACTAGGGCAATACATGGCAATGGCAGGTGCACAAGGTTGCCTTTGAGTGCCGAACTCAGCTGTGCCTATCAATGTCTTGTTCGTGGTGTCAAGAGCGAGAACCCAGGCCTTGGGGTGCTGGTATTTCTTCCTGGCCATCAAGTAGACAACGCCCTGATGAGCAGCAGAGATGTCTGCAGCGGGGTGGGACACCAGGAGGTTGTGCAAGGCTTGGTGGTCCGAGGACAGCAGTCCAGATTGCAGCAACTCTGACTTGGCATGGGCGTCGATCGTGATGTCGGAAGCTTTGAGCCTGCAGTCCGTGTGCCAATCCTTCCAGGAGCTCGTCATGGCGGTGTTGGTGTACGTGACGATCGCCCAGTCATGCATCCGGAAGGCGAGAGACCCTGTTTCATCGTCGTATTTACCGTGAGGGACAGTGGCCTTGACTTCCAGGTGAACAAGCTTGAGGCAGCCATTGGCGAAGGCGATGGCCCGGAAGGGGACCGGGCAGCCTAGCTCCGTCCCCAGGCCGTTGTCGCAGCTCACCAGGTCCAGCGGCACGGGCATAGGCACGCCACGGAGCGTGGGCTCGTCGTCGAGCAGGTTGCAGAGAAGGATGCCGCCCCAGAGATCGACCCAGCCCATGGTGCCAGCCTCGCCTCCGATGGAGATCACGCTGCTCGTGTCGTGGTAGAGGAGGCGCCCGCAGTTGTCGGGGATCAGCAGCGGGAACCTGCGCTGCGGCTCCGTCACCGACACCTTCCGGTGGATCCATCCTGAGGGGTTGTCGGACTGGAAGATGTGGAGGTTGTAGAGGTCGAGCCGCGGGCCGTGGTGAGCAACGCGGCGACGGTGTAGTTGCCGCCGCCGCGGCTAAGTAGGCCGACGTCGTCGTCGTGGAAGAAGGGGTGCGGGCGCGAGAGCCGGTGGAGCGACGGTTCCCTTTTGCCGGCGGCCCGGTAGACGAAATAGTCGGAGTCGTCCGGCGAGGAAAGGTGATCGGGTCGGCAGTCGAAGGCGACGCGGAGGAGGAATAGGTCTTCCGTGGCGCGGATGACGTGGGGGAGGACGGTGAGGCGCAGCTCCGGGTAGTGCACGGAGAGGTCGGAGGGGAGCGGCTGCCGCGCAGGGCGCAAGGATACTTCGATTCTGTGGTGGTTCCTGGTGGTAGCGCTGGCGGTGGTGGCGTTCCTGCTCTGGCCGAGGTAGGCGTCGACGTTGAGGAGAACACAGTCAGGCAGGGACATGGCCGTCGGGGGGAAATCTACGATAACCCCCCTCCCCCCCCACGTGGCTTAAATATCGCCCACATGCCCCTTTCCTGAGTCAATGACATGTGGGGTTTTAAGTGACTGGGGGTTATTAGCAATTGCCGGCCGCCGGAGACAAGGCTCGCCGGAATCGCACTTGGAAAGGCCACTTTTTTTTAGTGGAATTGGAGGGCCACTAGGATTTGTAACTTGGGAACGTATATCCGGTTCTAGCTGGGCCGGCCTTTCAGGGCTGACCTTATGGCTCAAACAGACATGCAACAAAACTGGGCTGGCCCAAACAAAATGTTTTGTCATCTAAATTAGACTAAATCATTTCTGAACTCTGCATTTTCCGGATCCTAAAAGAAAACATTTTCTACGTGCAGTGAGAGAATTATCCATAGTTCTTTTTCTAACGTGATTCATGTTGACATACTTGGCGACGAGGTCGGCACCCTTCTAGTTCTTCTTGGTAAAAATATCTACAACACTCGCCATTATTCTCTTGTTTTGAAGCATTCACCAGGCAAAGAGAATTGTTCCATTAATTTTCATGATTTCAGCTCTGCAACATTAGGGTAAATTGTAAACTTTTGATAAACGTTTCCCATGATTCGTCCAGGTGACAGAACGTAAATTGTACAACTTTTACCCAAAAAAAAAAAGAGACCACATTAGACATCAGCTTTGCGCATTAAGTTTGTTGTTTCTTCCTTCTTATCGTATCTTATAATATGTATCCTCTTAGACAATTTTGTGCAATAGCTCTATTGTAACTTGCCAGATTAGGGCACGACACATCACATTAAGTATTTAGTACCCTCACCCTCCCGCCATGAAAATGAGACGCCAAATCATCTTTCACAGATCACGTGAACTTTCACAACCTTAACTTTCAGATGGTAACACAACAACTTTATCATCAAACAACCTGAATCGCCCAGACCCATGCATATGGTAGTTGGCTAGGTGTATCGTCTCGATGAAGAGATCATACAATCAATGAAATTATACCTTTTCAGAAAGAGAAAAATAACTGTTTTTTGAAATAGGGAAGGGAGCCCCAGGCTCTGCATCAAAACGAGAAAAGATACTTAAATGGATATTTAATTTAAGTTTGTCACAATCTTCAACCTACCTAAGGACCAAACTCATAACATTATCGCATATTGGTCTACGCATATTGATCTACCTACTAGGCGGTAGGACAAGTGTGTTTATATGACTAAGAGCAAAGTCTTCTCTAAGAAAAAATGAATAGCTTATTGATCATTTTATTTCTCCGTCTTAAGTTATTTGTAGTGTCTCTATGTACTTAGGGATGTGAATGTTATAGGTATAGGCATAGAAGGCACCGGGATTGTTTCGTGTGGAACTATCGAACTAATGTTCTCCTACAATGTTGGTCCACGTTCACTAGTGCACATGTCTGGAGGAGACGGGGACGCTAGGCTATAAGGAAGGGCTTAATCTTGTGGGTGTGCATGCTCGTTATGGTCTAATTTTGACTGCGACCCTACTCACTATAGTCGGTGGTCTAAACATTCTTCGGATATCTCCACCATGAGGCGCAACGTTTCATCTACTCGTTGCAGTATTTTCCAATCCACAAGTTTTTTTTCTTCTGAAAAACCTCTATCGATATACTAATAATGTACAAAGAACTCTAAAAATAATAAATTAAAATATGTGTTTCAACCACCTTGCGACGACTACAAGCACAGGGGTGCGCCTTCCATAGTAGAGCTTGTTAGACTTTCTTGCTTTCAACTAAGGTCTATTTCAGAAGCGGCAAAGATTAAATTTAGGTCTGCATAAGCAAACTCTTATAGGTTGTCAGACATCGAATGAACTGGTCTTTCAATAATGTTAAATGCATGAATGAAAATTATTTGGTTTGTTTCCTAAAGGGGTGCATCTCCAATTATCAGTGCTCAGTTATCCATGGGAAATGCTCGCATAAATGCGTGGAGATTCATTGGTATAGGAGGAATCTCCACACCTAGATGGGATATTGGGATTGGTTTGAGTGGGGAATGGAGGAGCTCATTTGTATTGAACTGTGATCATATTAAGAATGTAACCTAAAGCTTCAAACTTAACATGCCTTGTTCGTTTAGTACGATGCTCGACAAAGTAATCCATGACCATGTCATTATCTTCTATTTTTATTTTCATTCACAAAACATGTGGTGAAGTGCAGTAGTGGCATGGGAAAAGTTTGTTACATCCATATTTCAGAACCATATTGAACTCCTGTAGTAGGTGTTTTTTTCTAGCTTTACTATAGTTGTATGGACCGCTGCATGTGTTTATTCCTTATTTTCTAACGATGACAATGTGCCTCACTGTTTTCATCACCGTCCTTTCTATTTCCCAGCATTGTGCTGTACCAGGCGTCTTGTTTCTTTACTGTCAAAAAAAAGTGTCTTGTTTCTTTCGGGACTTCGGTCGTGTTCACAGCTGTGGGTCGTCTTCCAGAAAATTAACTGGTGGTGGAATAATACTCAAAAGCACAACAGCTGATTGATCCATGGTATTAAAGCCATGCAAGAACAAAATTGCTCACAGGCACTTAGTTGAACATGTATGGCACTTAGAGGGAATAAGGTCATGAACAGTGCAACTATCTGCTAGTAGAATATAGCTTGCAACTTTGTTGTGTGCTCTGCATAAAATGGATGAAACTTTGCAAATTCTCAAATAATAAATGTATGCTACATCCCATCGATTATGTCAGACTTTTCAAAATTGTAATACCCTGGACGCAAAAAGACCTGACAGGCTAAGCTTCTACGGTTCTACATATATCAACTCCGGTCCCTTATAAATGATTAAAACATGATGCATCCATACCTTAACATGCTGCTGGTAGGATAGTACAGCAATAATAGTTTGATAAATCAAGTAACGCCTTTTCCCAGCTTGCACAGTTCATGTGGGAACAAGGTCGGAAATATATATTGATCAAAAGTGCCAACGGCTTTACTTTAGCCTGCTGCTGATACATACCCGGCATCATAGGACAGTACAGAAAGTCAGAAATAATAATTGATAAATAAAGAAGCAATTCTTCCCAGCGTGCACAATTCATGTGGGAACGAGGTCGAAAATATAGGAGTATATATTGATGAAAAGTGACAAAAAACCTTACCTCCACCTAGCAGATGCAAATATACCAAGAAAAACAGCATTCAGACTTCACATGCTATTATTCTCTGAAACCAGCAGAAACTAGGTTGCAAACATTCTGTCATGAAGTGCAAAGGAACAAATTTGGGACAACAGGCATGAAAGGCGTCCCTTTTTCACTAAAACAAGTTCATAAATAAATATAGCAACTGCTGGTGTCAGCAGCTTACAATACATGACCAAACAGCAAAGAAACAACGACAACCAACTAAACATAACAGATTTAAACTAGCATTCAAGCGCAAGAACTGCTGACAAACCCTTCAAGGGCAAGTTTGGATTTGAAGCTTGAGCTTAGACACTACCTCCTCAGCCCCGGTATAATCCCGAGTAGGTTACAGAATATTCCATCACTGAAATGAAGTAGATCCTTTCTTGGAACATCAGAACTCAGAAAGCTGGGACAGCATTTGGCTAGAAACAAAAGTAGCTGACATAAAAATCGGGCTTTGGGCAGAAGAAGGCAATCTTCAAATTAGGCCTCGACTTCTACAATCAGACCATTCCATGGAGGGCTTGTCAAACGGATCTGCCATTGACAAATCATGGGTATGCCAGTTGCGTGTGAAATAATCCTTACTACCACATGTCATTTCAATTCGAGCATCTCGAGAAGCTCTATTTTCGATTTGTAGCAGCCTGCGTTGATTAGCAATCCATTTGTGCTGGCGGTGGTAGGCCAATGTGATTTTCATTTCCTTTAGCACTTTCGCATTCAAAACGAAGAACTTAGTGAAGTCAATGCAGGACCTTATGGTGCCAGCATAATTCTTCAACACCACTTCTTTGAGGTGGAGATCAAGACATTCAATTGGGTCCAGTGGGTTGTGCTTGTGGACAGTATCCATACTCATATCTGGCTGGAACTGAGATAAAAAAGAAGTTGCCAACAGGTTAGTCAAATGCTGATATTGACATCTAAAGCAAGCAACTATGTTATGTACTCACAATGAAATACAGCCTCTCCAAGCAGGGGAAGCACTTGAGGAAGTTAACCACTGTATCCAGATTAGGGCGATCAGAGCCAAGAACCAAAACCCTCATGGTGTGAATTTTGGTTGTCATGCCGACAACGATCAGTTTCTACAGAAATATAAAACAAGTGCAAATAAGAACAATAGCATGCACATAGGCATGCTGAATAGGCAAAGCTGCTTGCTACCTGAAAAATTGTGGTTCCAAATTGAAGTTCTGCTATGTCTCCAGAGAGCATGCCCAATATCTTCAGTTTAGGCGCCGAGATTATCCGTATGGTCGCTGGACCATCCTTTGGATCAAGTGGTAGCAATCTCTCAAGGCACGGGGCGTTCTCGATGACCAACTCGTGTAAAATTACATCTTCATTCCTCACTCTCGGGTTGGCGGAAAAGCCTAAACTCTTAAGTGTCTGGGAGCTGATGCAGAGGTGACTAATGCCAAAATTATCTTTCAGCTCAA
Source organism: Poa pratensis (assembly GCA_947311845.1). NCBI lineage: Eukaryota > Viridiplantae > Streptophyta > Magnoliopsida > Poales > Poaceae > Poa > Poa pratensis. The sequence goes on from CAMZMU010000118.1 coordinate 10,049,693, forward strand.
GGCTTTCCAAGGAAGGGCAGCCAGAGAAAATGCTCTGAAGAGCGTCCTCCGAGATGGTGACTCTCGCAAGGGTCAGCTGCTTGAGGTGAGGAAACTTGAGGGACAGCTGCACAATCAAGTCGGGAACATGGCAGCCGGTCAATTTGGCCACACGGAGCGTGTCCGCGAAGCGGTACGTGGACGACGGTAGCAGGTATACCTCCCTCACCCTGTGAAGGTAGCCGAGATTGTAGGTGAGCTCGAGCTCATGTAGGTTGTCCAGGGCTTGGGAACTAAGCCAGCTTCCGATCTTGTCGTAACAGTCCTTGCTATAATAGACGAAACGGAGTGCGGGGCCGGGATGCTCGGAGAGGATCTTCGTGATCAGGTTTACGGTGCTGAGACCCTTGCTGCAGAATGCGTAGCTGCCCGCCACGAGGTTGAGAGGAGCGGAGCGCCAGAGCGGGCGCCACCGGCGAGAGATGGCCTGCGTTCGGGCACCCTCCTTGGTGGGGAGAAGCGAGACGATGGTGCCGAGGACGGCGCACCAAATTTACATTCTGTGGCGCACCCCCAGAATTGCTGGGTGCGCCACAGAATCGTCGCCACTAAATTTGTTTTCTGTGGCGCACCATGGGCATGCGCCACAGAAACCCACTTTCTGTGGCGCACCCAGGCCGTGCGCCACAGAAATAGCTCGGTAGGCCACATAGCAAAGGAATTCTGTGGCGCACCCAGCCTGGTGCGCCACAGAAAGTGGTGCGCCACAAAAAAATAAAAGCGTGCGCCACAGAAATATGAAACAGTATTACAGGTATTTTTTTCATTTTGCTGTATAAATACAGGTATATACAGGATTTATCCAGAAATACAGATATATTTGACAGGTATATAAACAGACACACATTAATCACTATTTCATCACACATATTACTTAGTGTGCCCGAGATACATACACATAGTCACAAAAGTGCCGAATGTTAATTTACACAATATATTAGTTATGATAGAAACAAAAGTTCATCATTTCACACTACACATTACAAATAAAGTGTTCACCGCCTAACTAGGATCAAATGTAGTACACATCGGCGATGATGGTGAGCAAGAGCGCGCGGGAGCATGCATGCATAATCATGGCTTCCTCTTCTTGAGCGGCGCCGGGAACGGTAGAATGCCCCCTTTCGTCCTCCACTCCCTGGTGTCATTCTGCGCCGCTAGTCGTTCTTCCATTTCCTTCTGAGACAACGCTGAAGATGGATTGGGATATATATTGGTTAGTGATATACATAGAGTATAATTTGTTCATCTAAGTATAGAGGCAAGACGATCAATCAATGTTGTCATGGTTGGAAATCATATGGCTATCCTATTTGGGTTTCATAGCATAGCATATATATAATATATAACCCTACACATGCACTTCTACAAAAAAGTACACACTAGCTAGTAATGCTTAGCAAGGCTATCTTTTATAATACATCCTACGTACCGAAGCGGAAGTGGAAGGACCCTGAGGCGTGCATGACATCGTCGAGGATGATATTTGTTAACTGCAGCCGGATGCGATGGAAGTCTTGTCTATAATCAGCATCGGTGAGACCTTCCGCCATTTTGGTGTATTCTGCGAGATTAGATGCAATCTTCGTTTTCTCGCAATCCCGGACAATCGTTTTAAGGTGACGGAGGGCATAGTAGGCCTCCATCACACTGCCATCCAGTTGCTTGACGCAATGGAATCCGGTCCCATGCAAGAACTTGTGTGTGTTGTCGTCCTCCGTGAAAAATTCCGACTTCTTATGGAAGGGGCCGCCCTTTTTGGCATAGGCCTCGAGAGCGTCATCGAGAACACCCTTTATTCTGTTGTATGATCTCGGCTGGGATTTATTCCCCGAGTCCAAATAAGTGGCAACGGACCACCTCGGGGATACGTGGATGAGTGCGCAGTACTTGTCCCTGCTCAACACAATTGAAGCAGAATGTTGGACAAAGGATCAGCGATGGAAGAAATGTACAAGAAGCATAAGATAGGACGGTGGCGAGCAGATGTGTACTTACTCGAAAAAGTAAGGCAGAAGAAGGGCGGTCTTCTCCTTGTTGGCCAGGAAGACCCTAACGAGGTACTCCTTGGCCGTTTCCCGTGTTGTTGATCCTTCCACCAGATGGCTGTCGCGCATGTAGTAGGGATCCACTATCGCGATGTACGGGGTATCATCTCTCCTGATCTTCATCGCCGCATCGAGAGCATATAGGCGGACCATGTTATAGTCCAGCCGTTTGGAGTGATACAGGTTGAAGATGTCCTCGTACGCTATGAAGAACACATCTGCGGGGTCTTCCTGGACGAAGTCCACCAACTCTTTTGGCACCTTGACCGAGAACGCCGGGTAACCTGGGTTCTTCTCTTTAAGAAGGGTCTCCTCTAGATACAAGATATTATTCTGCAAAGTAATCATGGGTCCTTCTGCAAGGCGGAGCATGTCCCCGGACAAGATAGATTTACCAGCTTCATGAACTCTGGAGTAGCCTTGTGGATTCGTGTCTTCAGGACCCCGGATCTTAGGATCTTGCTGGCTCGCAGAGTATGCTTTTCTCTTCCTTTGATGACTCTTCTTTTTCTTCTTCTCTGGGGATTGTGGGGGTGGGGGTGCAGTGAACCCCGCTTTAACTGTTTCTTTCAGTGTGGTAGGGTGAAAATGTTACCCGGTTGAGCTTGATGATCGCCGGCATCCGGAGGCGTGTCGGTGAAGGCCAGGCGCTGTGTGCATGAAGTGGGACGAGCAGGTTGAATGTGGTGGTCGCGGAAGGGTTCTTCATCCATAAGAGGCATGAACATATCATCCGCGGCGGCGCCAGTGTTGATGTAGTCATCGACGTTTACATCATTATCATCATCCTCCTCAACATTGTCGTCGTTGCCACCAAGTTGAGGTGCAACGGCTTTGTCCTAAAACATAAACAATAGCACATCCGTTAGTCGGGAAAGTCGGAAAGTCGGGGAATTCGGAAAGTCAGAACTAACCTTGGACGGTTGCGGGGAAGACGTTCCCAACAACTGTTTGTGGCGGTTGGTGGCGGCGATGACCGGCGGCGGTAGCTTCCGGCCGGCGGTGGGGGCGACCGGCGGTAGCTTCCGGCCGGCGGTGGCGGCGACCGGCGGTTCCGTCTGGGTGGTGGTGACGGCTGCTTGTGGCGCCGGTTCATCCGCAGCATCTTTTTTTGTCCGCCTCGGCGGGGGCCGAACGATCGGGGCTCGGGGCCTCGAGGTGGCGCCGCCGGTGCGCCTGGCCCCTTGAAGAACATCCCCAAGACGAATTTGGGTCTTCGGCCATTCCAGCATCCACTGCCCGCATTCGCCAAGCTTCATGTGTTTCTCGGCTCCCTGAGGTTGCTTAGGGGGGTCGATGTCACAGAACTCAGGCAGTACCTCCTTCACATTTACTTTCATCACGAGCTCGCTCATTCGGACGTTGTGGATATCGCGGGTCAAAGGTTGTACGGTCGAGGCCCTTGCGACTTCCTTCAACTCGCCGTCGGTACCCACCCTATGCAGGAGTATGCAAGGCATGTCCTGGGAGTCAACACATAGCGGGCACCATGAGATAAGGCATATATAGTCTCACACACAATGTATCATACATATTCATGATCATACATATATATGTTTCCATTGCCTCACACACACATACTAATTAGTTACCTTGGTGACGGCGTTGAGCTCGGCTAATGTCGAGACAAGGGCGCCGGTGCCGGCGGCCGGCCTATCAATCTCCGGCCGCTCGTGTGCATTATCATTATTCTCCGGCGTTGGTGTATGTTGCTCCACGGCAGGGGGCACCGGTGGGGTCGGCAGGACCGGCGACACGTTATTGCTGGAGGTGCTGCCGGCGAAGCTGGGCACGTGTATCGGCCCCTGTTGACCTCCCGCATGCCAAGCAGTTATCCCCTGCACCAATGCATCGGGTAACAAAGCCCGGAGCTTCTCTTCCACCTTCTCGGCCACTAGCTTGTCCACCACGCTGGAGTCCACCTTCTCGGCCTCTAGTGCGTCCAGCTTCTTCCTTAGCTCGAGAACCTCGGCTCTATCTTTAGCCGGCTTCCTCCTCTCCTTTTTCTTCTCGGTGTCCGTGCTGTAGTACTCGGTGAACTTCATCGCCGTACCAAAGCCGGTCACACGGCCAGCTGACGTCGGCGGCTTTGACTTGTCCCTCCCCTTGTAAACGTTCATCACCCGGTTGAAAGTCGTGTCCCACGGGCCGGCCGGAGGCTCCTGGGACGACGGGCCGGCCTCAGCCTCAATCTCCAACTCAGCCGCCTGCGGACAAAGGAAATAAACGTGAACCCATGTAGAAATCAACGCAAATGGACTTTGAGATATCCGCGGTAATTAAGTTCTTACCAGCTTTTTCTCGAATTCCAACACATCTTCATAGTCGGTAACGAATTCCCCCGTCCCCGGCTTCAGATAGTAGCGGGACCGAACAAAGTTCCTAACTTGCTCGTCCGTGAATTTATGCCACGGGTTCTCTTTCCCAAGTCTCGCAACCTCGGCATCCTCCTTGTCCCAAACGGGCTTTTTTCCTGCGTAACCGCCGCTTCCCAAATGGTGGTTACCTAAGTTCAGTGCCCGCATGTTCTTCCCCCACTCGGTCCATTTTTCAGCCTCCGGAGATGACAAGGATGCCTTGAATATATCGAATCGTCTTTCTCGAGGTACGGCTCTTTGGCACTGATCTCCTCCCAGCTAAGACCCTTTTCAAGAATCTTCGCCTTCACCCGGCCTCTCCAGCTTGTCAAGGCGGTGTTCATCTTCGTGATGGCGAAGTTGTCCACCTTTTTGTTTCATCAGCCGGGAAAATATATCGTTTGTGAAGCTTCTTGAGGAGGTCATTGCGCAAAGCCTCATTCTCCGGATTCCTGAGGTCATACGTGTTGATCGATGCGTTTTCCCGGAGGATGCACCCTAGTTGCATGCCGTACCCTTTTGCGATGTCCCTAGGCTCCAGTGGTTGGCCACTTAAGGAGACCTTAGTGAACGTGTCTGTGATGTTGCCGACCGCTTGCGGTGTCCGGTCCTTCCTCGGCTTCTTAAGCCTCTTAGCAGGCCTCTTAGCAGGCGGGTTACTACCACCACCGCCATCCGTGTGGTCGCCACCCCCGACATCCGTGCTGGTGGGTTCTCCATCGGTGGTGGTGGCTTCGGCAGACTCTAACTGAAAGTCACCATCGCCGTCACGAGCCAGTTCGGCGGCCTCCGCATCCTCCATCTGCGGGTTCAATTCCCAGAACGATATGTTCTTTTGTCTAGCTTGTTCTTCGACGCTCATGTGCTTCTCAGAAGGGCCGGCCTCGGAGGACATGTTTGCACTACATTAAAAAGAGGCAAAATGTTAGTACAACAAATATAACAAAGCATCACTTAATTTAGTACTAAGATACCCCGGCCCATGCATTAGCCGCAATACCCCATATGTCCTATTTTTAGCAAAGTCATGCTAAATTTCACGAATTTTTTGGCATGACCTTTGCTAAAAATAGGACATATGGAGTACCCGAATTTGCCGGAACGGAAGTTAATCGACGTTCCGGCAATCTCAAGGGCCTCACGGGGTACCTGCACAAGCATTTCACAAAAATATCCACATCTCCGGACGGCATCTCCGTCCGACATCTCCACGACACGATGGTCGGAGCACAAACAACCACGACACGTGGTCGTGGACACATACATCACCACATCCACATCGAGGGAGAGAGGAACTACCTAGTACCTCGGGTAGGGAAGGGAGGCTCGGGTCCGAGATCGGCGTGGTGGAGGTGCTCCTCGTGGTGCTGCAATAAATTAACAAAACCATGATTTAGCGAGAGAGATAATCATGCAATAAATTAACAAAACAAGGCCATCAGCTTAAAGCTTTTCAAGATACCAGTGAGCTTTTCAAGTTTGTGTGTACCAAACCAACACCATAGTGGCAGTAGCACTTATGCAGAATATTTATTACTAGCAAAACTGCCCGTGCGTTGCAACGGGCCTATAATTTTTTATTTGAGATATCAACTGAACTATATTAAATATTTTTATTGCAATTTCAGATAATTTTATTGTTGAGTCACTTGGTCCCACACTGTATATTTTGAAAAAAAAAATAAACCGATGCATTTTTTTGTATGTGTAGAGTGTTTTTGTTGCAGTGTCAAAGATTGAACATTACAATAAATCTAACTTTGCATAACAACAACTTTGCCAAATGGTGTGTCACACCACGATTTAACATCTTTGATTAATCATTTTAGCTGTAAAAAGTTTGACTCGCTACTACAGATACACATGAGCACAAGCCTTGCGCAAATTCCAATTTAAACTAACAAAATCTGAAGAAACGAAACAACCAAAGTAGTGGAACACACATGCATATGCAAGTCAAATCCAGGCACCAAACAACCTGCTCATTGAACATGCTAAACACCCTCCCATCGTTGAACATGCTAAGATGTGCACGCTCTATAAAAACAAGACAAGAAACAGTAGTATACAGTCCGGGTATGTTCTGAAGTTGAGTTTCCAGGCGAGCAATCCAGAGAGCCAATGGAGCAAGAGCATCAGCAGCAATCCTGACAAGCCCGTTGCGCTGCCTAAAATGGCCAAGGTCCCTGACGAAGCATGAACCTGAACCTGTAGATGCCATCCGCGAAAATGGAGCTGGGAAGTGGCGGATGGAGAGCAGGCTGCACACTTGAGCAAATTCCGGGAGAGAGCGAGGCGCCATGTCCAGAGAGTGGTCATGGGCATGTCGAATTCCCACACAAAGATGGTGAAGAGGAGGGAGAGCAGTAGGAAGGCCCAACCCATGGCCTTGTTGCCCAAGCCGAGCATGAATTCGGAGACGGGCAGCCTCGCGGGGGCGTTCGGGAGCGTACAGAGGGCTGATGGTGATCTCGCGGCTGCACACCTGGTCGAGCGAGCAAAGCGCCAAGTCAAGCGAAGTCGCAACAACAACATGAACATGACATTATCTGCTTGTAATCTACATCCGCAAAAAAAAAAACTGCTTGTAATCTACGAAAGGTAGACATGGCATTAGCCATCTGACAAAAAGAATCAGCGGTGCATGTATGACCCTATTACCTTCGTGCTAAAGCAGTTGGCAATTACTCACTGGAAACTTCTATTGGATCTGGGAGTTTATAAAAGCACTAATTAATTTCTCATTCCATGATATCTCATAATGTCACACCAGAACAGAGACTTTACCACATTGCTAAAATCATGCATTGATGACTATGATAACTTAATGTTATGTATTCTCTTCGCAAAAAACGCAGAATACTATCAAAGATTGAGCTGTAAACTGGGGATTGCACACTCTTTTGTTACACATAAAGCCCACTCGTAGATGTATATGGTTAGTGAGATATCTATATTCAGATTATTATGTCAAATTAAACATCCACAGCGAGTCCCTCGTGCTTTCCGCCCTATGAGGTATCCTGTTTTATCATTTCTTTTTTATTCTTCTCTCTTGCTTTTATTTCTAGTGGCGGAGGTTGACAAAGACGGGATAAGAAGGTAAATTTTACTAAGTTTGAATAGTCTTTGATTCAAGCCTAATAATGTACTTCAGGATTTTCTAGAGTAGGGAGGGAGGGGTACTAAATTTTTTCAGGTCCAAAGAGCTGTGGAATCTACAGTGGCATAAATCCCCTATAAATATGAGATGCGATCAGCAAAAGTGAGCAAGACTACCAGCATTTATTGAGCTGACAAAGTTAGACTTACCAGCATATCCATGGAAGCATCTGCATTCCCCCAGGTCATAGTTGCAGACACCATTTCCACTGCAGTCTTTCTCGCACCTCTTTTGTGCCAATAGCCTGTTCACACAAAGAACAACAAAATTAACCCCAAGCAAGCTAAATCAGAGAACAACGAACGATGGCAAAGCTTAGTGCGCACTTCAGTAATACTGATCCAGCGAGCCACCTCCCAATCTCAGCCTTCCATGGAGCGCCACGGTATGTCACTGCTCCATACGAATCAGCAGGGAACCGTCGCTTGAGGCGCGAGTCCACAGCCGTGACGTCCGGGAGCGCATTCCTTGGCCGATCGACGCCGCAGCGAGCACCGAAGAAATCCAAGGTGGAAGGAAGGACTGGCATCATGAACACGTGGACGGCGGTGACGAGCATCACAAAGACGCCAGCGACGCCCACGAATGCCCAGGGGCATTTCGTCGAACGCGTTGTCAGCATGGTCAGACTACCGCGCGATCACCGCTTTTTCTGCCATGACGGCCACGGGTACCACGAAAGAGACGCGAGCTAGAGGTCCTCCGCGGTGGTCTGAGTCGAGCGCGCGTGCCCACGGCCACGGGGCTGCTGCTAGCGCGCGGAGCTTCCGCCGCCGCGTCCGTCTCCAGCGGAGGGGCGGCCGGCGGCCATCCTTCCATCGGGTGTAGAGCGCGGCCTCGGCGCGCCCGAGCGCCGCGTGGAGGCCGCCCACCGAGTCCAGTCTGGCCCTCACCCTGCACCCCGCCGCGCGGCGGCCAGACCCGGTCCGGCCGAGCGACGGGAGCGCCGCGGGGAGCCTCACCATATGCTATTTTTTCGTTCAAGGAGGGGATAAGATGGGTGGTAGTCCAATCTATTTTTTCGTTCGGTCAAGGCGAATCGTTATTTTCACTCGGCGGTGGCAACGGTTGTAAATTCTCCCACAACTCAGGGGTAGAATCGGAAACTGAAAAACGTACCATCACATCTAGCTATATTATATAGTAGAGATACTATTGTCTTTCTACTTTATCTTGCTGCATTTTTATCTCAGTATAGTGGCAGTTCAAGCTTGTGTACCATAGTGGCAGTGGCTATTATTTGGATGGTATATAATCTAAATGATGTTTCACTGAAAAATGCACCAGAAAAAGGGTAAGAAAAGAAGTGACCTATGCCAAAGCTAGCTTTTTACGAAGTTACTTCTAGTCTTCCAAACCTCATGACACGCTTGGTAAAACTAGACACCATTATCATTATTTTCTACAGTTTTGGCAATACTTGCAAAAATACTTCGAATAGCAATTCTTGCATATTTGTTTCAGGAACCGGGAACAAAAGTCTAAATGATAAATAATATAGTACTACTACTTTTCGCTAACTGGTCATGCAGCCACGAATCAATCATTTCGACTTCAATGGACTGTAATAGTATAGTACTACTACTAAAATTTCGCCAAAGAATGCCCAACCACATGAAAATCCAGAAATTCAGTTTTGCAAATCATACGAGTAGGGCATCACATCAAAGAGGTGTAACAACTAGCAGAAGGATCAGCAAAGGTCAAAAGTGCCAGAACGAAATGACTGATTACCATACAAAAATGCACCAGTTTTCAAACCGTGTCTAGTCAGCAAAATTTGAAACTACACTTCAAGGGGAACAGGTAAATGTCACATCCCTGCAGTACATACAAGATGGTGTGCTATATCTGGCATCATGCTAAATTTTACAGAGAGGGAAGATCAAATGAGCAGGGTGCCAAGAGATCAATCCTGACAATTGTGTCCAGGGCATTGTCGCAAAAAATTACAATTCGAATTCCTCTTCCCGGAGCACCATCTCCGCAGCTTCTTCCTCATCGTCGTCAAGAGAAAAGTACTGGCTCCTCTCGGCTGGCCTGAATGTGTAGAACATGAACATGTAGAACGCGACCGAGGCCACCTCCTCAGACAGGATGCTCACCCATCATTTCGAATAGCAATTCTCTGATTTTTGGCACTGAGAGGATCGGGGACACGGTCTGGGAATTTCTACAAGCACCTAGTGTGCAGGAGAGGATCGGGGAGGCTCCATGGAGAGGAGGGAGGAGGAAGAAGGCCGGGAGGGAGGAGGAGGAGGATTGCAGGGAGGGAGGAGGGAGGAGGGATACCTGCGCAGGCCGGGTTGGCGCCGAGGAGAGCCGGCGCGTCGAGGGCACGGGCACGGGCGCGTCGAGGGCACGGGCACGGCGAGGAATGGGCACGGCGAGGCACAGGCGCGTCGAGGTAGCAGCGGTCGGCGTCGACAGCGAGGGGAAGGACGCGAGCGCGGGAGAGGTTGCTGCCGTCAACACTTAGCGAAATTTGGGGAAGAAGAGAGGCAGCGCGGGGGCGGCCCCACATGTTAGTGGGCGCAACACAATTCTGTGGCGCACCACCGATGGAATGCGCCATAGAATTATGATGATTCTGTGGCGCACCACGTACGGATGCGCCACAGAAATACTTGGCCTGGAACTGGGGCAGGGCGGGACGGGCCCACATGTAAGTGGCGCAGCACATTTCTGTGGCGCACCTTGGAGGGGATGCGCCACAGAATTATCAGGATTCTGTGGCGCATTTGTTGGAGATATGCGCCACAGAAATAGTTGGTTAAATTTGCTGAACTTTTTTTCTTACAAAATTTTGGTTAAATTTGGTTCAAAAAATACACACAATATGTGTCCTACATATTTAGTTCATTGAATTAATACATAACTCTTGCATTGTCATACATATTCAAGATCATACATATATATGCTTCCATTGTCTCACGCACACACATACAAATTAAATACACCAAAAAAGTCTCTTCTTCGTCTCGGTTCCACGAGTTAGCTTCTCTTCTTTCCCTTCTTCACGGTTGAAAACTTTAGGCCGGTCACCTTGAGATTTCTTCGCGTGAACGGACAACCTTTGGTAGGTAGGGATGTCTTCCTTCTTTGTGTACTTGTAGTAGGCATGTCGAAGAACTTATCGAATTCCTCCTCGATCTTTGGCTCGTTGTCCAATTCTTGCTCGGTGGCGCCTCATTCCATTCCGATGATGCTCCTCTTGCCCCTCCTCACGACAACACGGCTAGGCTTTGACAGGTCGGTAATGAAGAAGCATTGCTCAACCTTGGCTAGCGAGTACCCATGGCTCATTTTTCGCGGAGGCGTTCTTCGATTTGGCGGGAAGTAAATCTCGAGCTCGCATAGTACCAGCTCGATCTCTTCTTGTAGCCTGTCGAGCTGCTTCACCCCGATCGACTTCCTGTTGATGACGTCGACAAAGTTGCAAAGGGCAAGCAGCGTATCACGGACGTGCTCGTCCATTATCCCTCGAATCGCAACGGGAAGTATCTGCGTCAACAACACATGACAGTCGTGAGACTTCATCCCGCTAAACCTCTTCTTCTTTCCGTCCAGATATCTGCTTATCTGTCCCGCGTAACCATTCGGAAATTTGACTCCTAGAAGACACCTGTAGAATTGCTCGAGCTCCTCCCCGCACCACAGTGTTCTTCTTTACCCTTTTGCCGCGACCTTGAGTCCCTTTCGTCTGATCATCATCATCATCGTCATCGCTATCGGGGGCCTGAAGATCTTTCCTGACACCAAGCCATTTCAGATCGTATCTTGCTTTCGTCCCATCCTTGGTCTTTTCTGGCATGTTGGAAAGAGTGCCAAGCAGACTCTCGGTGACATTCTTCGTAATGTGCATCATATCGAGGCTATGTGGCGTCTTGAGGAACTTCCAGTAGGGCAAGTTGTGGAAAACAGCCCTCGCTTTCCATACACCCAGCAGCGGATCTACCTTCGGTCGTTTCTTTCCCGGCGCAGGGCACTCCTCCCAATTATTCAACAGCTCATCGATTTATGTGCCGCTCCTCGGGATCAGGGGTCCTTCGGGCTCGTCCTTACCATTAAACAGGTCACCGCGTTTCCTCCACGGGTGATCCATGCGAAGCCACCTTCGAGCTCCTGGGTACACGGTTTTCGAAGACCCGGGATTCCTTGGTAGCTGGAGATGCGGGGTCTTATCCATGCACCTGACACATGCGCAGAATCCGTGGCCTACCTGGGCCGATACATATGAGCAACCAGGATAGTCCTGCACCGGCGTGAGCAGCGCGGCTCTCATTGGGAAATAATCTCCAGTGTAGACATCCCACGTACGGGCTGGGGTCGCCCACAACGTGGCTAACTCCTCTTCCAACAGCGCGAGATACGTATGTATGTGGACACCTGCTTGATTCGGCCCCTGAATGAGAAGACTCATGTGAATATATCTTTGCTTCGTGCACAACCACGGGGGAAGGTTGTAAGGCCATACAAACACGGGCCATGTGCTATGCGTGCTACTCTGGTTGCCGAACGGATTGAGTCCATCGGTGCTCATACCGAGCCTGACGTTCCTTGCGTCGCCTCCGAAATTTCCGACGGCGTCCAACTCTTGCCACTGGCCAGCGTCTGAAGGGTGTGTAAGGATCCTGCCCTTCTCCGGATCTTCTTCAGGCTTCTCCCTTTCCGCGTGCCATTGCATGAGCTTTGCTTCCTTAGGGTCAACGAAGTACCGCTGCAGACGGGGAGTGATAGGAAAGTACCATACCACTTTGTGAGGACCTTTCTTCCCACGGCTCTTGTATCGTCCTTGGCCGCACACCGGACATGTGGTTCTGTCCTCATACTCGCCCCGATAAATTGCGCAATCATTGATGCAGGCGTGGTATTTAACGTGCGGTAGGTCAAGAGGGCACACGACTTTCTTGGCCTCCTCGATACTAGTTGGCAATGTGTTCCCCTCGGGAAGACGCTCGTGGAAGAATTTCATGTTCTTGTTGAAGCTCACGTCGGTCCATTTGTTTCCCGACTTCATCTTCAGAGCATCAAGCGTTACTTGCAAGCGCGTATCCTGTGGCCGGCACCCTGGATACAACGGAGTCTTCCCGTCTATCTCCATTTGCGCCAGCTTGGCTTTCTCTCTAACGGTCCTCGCCTCCTTGAGGAGCAGTTCTTGAACATGAGACTCCATCAAGGCCGACATTAGCGAGCTCTGCGGCGTGTTCGCGTCTCCTCCACCACCATCTACTCCTTCATCATGACCATGTCCGTCGGCATCTCCTTCGTCACGATCATCTTGCCCGCCCTCGTCTTCAGGCGCAACATTTGTTGTCGGCGCAACATTTGCTGTCGGCGCTTCATTGAAGCCTTCCATGAAACCGCGCCTGAGCAGGTGTTCCTCCAAGTGTCCGGAATCAGGGTCGATCCATCTCACAAATTTGCAACTTCTACACGGACATCGTATGTGGCGCTTGTTGCACCGAATCATTTCCGCCTTCGCTTCTTCCTTGTAGTTGTTGATTCGACTGGAGCTCATCTTCATGACCATGGTCGCCTACGCGGTATACATATAGAGTATGTGTTATTAAGTCGGAAATGTTCGACGAAAAAATTCGGCATGACTTCCCCTAGAAGTAGGACATATGTGGTGCAAAAATTTACCGAAATGGAAATGAATCAACATTTCGGCAAACATCCATGCACCACGTCGGCGCAACACAACAACAAAAGGCAACAACATGCACAACACACACAAGCTTCATGTACACACATATTCATCCAACAATACTCACCTAGTAGATCTAGATCCGTTGCCGAGACATGACCGTGATCGATGAGAGAGAGTGTGTGGTGATGGAGAGAAAATAGTGGACAAAAAGAGAGGAGGAGAATATATATGGAGGCTCTCCCCAAGCCCTCACCAATTATATGTCAAACAAATTAGGTTTAACAACAAATAATGGATAATAGGATGGTCAAAATGCCATGGGAGAGAGGAGGAGCTCGAGCTAGATGCATGGGGGGAGAATAAAGAAGGTCACATGGGGAAAGTGGGTGTTGCCACCTTTTTGTGGATCTGGCCGATATTCTGTGGCGCACCACCCACTGTGCGCCACAGAATGTTCACTTTCTGTGGCGCATGGTTTCTGGTGCGCCACAGAAAGATAACATTCTGTGGCACAAGGCTGCGGGTGCGCCACAGAATGTTTGTTTTCTGTGGCGCACCACACACGCTGCGCCACAGAAATTGTTCAGATGGACCTAGCTCCAATGATTGAATGTGGGACCCACAGGATATCTGTGGCGCATGGGTACACATGCGCCACAGAAGTCTGACTTTCTGTGGCGCCTGGTTGTCCATGCGCCACAGAAAGCCTAATTTCTGTGGCGCATTGTCTCCATATGCGCCACAGAAAGGCCAAATATTTAGTGGCGCACCACCTTCCATGCGCCACAGAAATATTTCTGTGGCGCACGAATTAAGGGTGCGCCACAGAATGTCAACCTACCTATAACCCTTTTCCTACTAGTGGGACGCAAAAAGACCTGACAGGCTAAGCTTCTACGGTTCTACATATATCAACTCCGGTCCCTTATAAATGATTAAAACATGATGCATCCATACCTTAACATGCTGCTGGTAGGATAGTACAGCAATAATAGTTTGATAAATCAAGTAACGCCTTTTCCCAGCTTGCACAGTTCATGTGGGAACAAGGTCGGAAATATATATTGATCAAAAGTGCCAACGGCTTTACTTTAGCCTGCTGCTGATACATACCCGGCATCATAGGACAGTACAGAAAGTCAGAAATAATAATTGATAAATAAAGAAGCAATTCTTCCCAGCGTGCACAATTCATGTGGGAACGAGGTCGAAAATATAGGAGTATATATTGATGAAAAGTGACAAAAAACCTTACCTCCACCTAGCAGATGCAAATATACCAAGAAAAACAGCATTCAGACTTCACATGCTATTATTCTCTGAAACCAGCAGAAACTAGGTTGCAAACATTCTGTCATGAAGTGCAAAGGAACAAATTTGGGACAACAGGCATGAAAGGCGTCCCTTTTTCACTAAAACAAGTTCATAAATAAATATAGCAACTGCTGGTGTCAGCAGCTTACAATACATGACCAAACAGCAAAGAAACAACGACAACCAACTAAACATAACAGATTTAAACTAGCATTCAAGCGCAAGAACTGCTAACAAACCCCTTCAAGGGCAAGTTTGGATTTGAAGCTTGAGCTTAGACACTACCTCCTCAGCCCCGGTATAATCCCGAGTAGGCTACAGAATATTCCATCACTGAAATGAAGTAGATCCTTTCTTGGAACATCAGAACTCAGAAAGCTGGGACAGCATTTGGCTAGAAACAAAAGTAGCTGACATAAAAATCGGGCTTTGGGCAGAAGAAGGCAATCTTCAAATTAGGCCTCGACTTCTACAATCAGACCATTCCATGGAGGGCTTGTCAAACAGATCTGCCATTGACAAATCATGGGTATGCCAGTTGCGTGTGAAATAATCCTTACTACCACATGTCATTTCAATTCGAGCATCTCGAGAAGCTCTATTTTCGATTTGTAGCAGCCTGCGTTGATTAGCAATCCATTTGTGCTGGCGGTGGTAGGCCAATGTGATTTTCATTTCCTTTAGCACTTTCGCATTCAAAACGAAGAACTTAGTGAAGTCAATGCAGGACCTTATGGTGCCAGCATAATTCTTCAACACCACTTCTTTGAGGTGGAGATCAAGACATTCAATTGGGTCCAGTGGGTTGTGCTTGTGGACAGTATCCATACTCATATCTGGCTGGAACTGAGATAAAAAAGAAGTTGCCAACAGGTTAGTCAAATGCTGATATTGACATCTAAAGCAAGCAACTATATATGTTATGTACTCACAATGAAATACAGCCTCTCCAAGCAGGGGAAGCACTTGAGGAAGTTAATCACTGTATCCAGATTAGGGCGATCAGAGCCAAGAACCAAAACCCTCATGGTGTGAATTTTGGTTGTCATGCCGACAACGATCAGTTTCTACAGAAATATAAAACAAGTGCAAATAAGAACAATAGCATGCACATAGGCATGCTGAATAGGCAAAGCTGCTTGCTACCTGAAAAATTGTGGTTCCAAATTGAAGTTCTGCTATGTCTCCAGAGAGCATGCCCAATATCTTCAGTTTAGGCGCCGAGATTATCCGTATGGTCGCTGGACCATCCTTTGGATCAAGTGGTAGCAATCTCTCAAGGCACGGGGCGTTCTCGATGACCAACTCGTGTAAAATTACATCTTCGTTCCTCACTCTCGGGTTGGCGGAAAAGCCTAAACTCTTAAGTGTCTAGGAGCTGATGCAGAGGTGACTAATGCCAAAATTATCTTTCAGCTCAAGGCTTTCCAAGGAAGGGCAGCCAGAGAAAATGCTCTGAAGAGCGTCCTCCGAGATGGTGACTCTCGCAAGGGTCAGCTGCTTGAGGTGAGGAAACTTGAGGGACAGCTGCACAATCAAGTCGGGAACATGGCAGCCGGTCAATTTGGCCACACGGAGCGTGTCCGTGAAGCGGTACGTGGACGACGGTAGCAGGTATACCTCCCTCACCCTGTGAAGGTAGCCGAGATTGTAGGTGAGCTCGAGCTCATGTAGGTTGTCCAGGGCTTGGGAACTAAGCCAGCTTCCGATCTTGTCGTAACAGTCCTTGCTATAATAGACGAAACGGAGTGCGGGGCCGGGATGCTCGGAGAGGATCTTCGTGATCAGGTTTACGGTGCTGAGACCCTTGCTGCATAATGCGTAGCTGCCCGCCACGAGGTTGAGAGGAGCGGAGCGCCAGAGCGGGCGCCACCGGCGAGAGATGGCCTGCGTTCGGGCACCCTCCTTGGTGGGGAGAAGCGAGACGATGGTGCCGAGGACGGCGTCAGGGAGGCGGCTGATGAAATCGATGCTCTCCCCATCGTCGACGTTTGCACTCCCCGGTGGATCTTGGCCGTCGTCGATGAGATGGAACTTGCGCTTCTTGGAAGCTTGCATTGCAAGCGCCGCAGTGGCCGCGGACGCTGCCTCCTTCGCATCTAACGCCACGGCCGAAGCCGTCGCAGCTGCCTCCTTGGCATTTAACGCCGCTGGCGACGCCGTGGCGGCGGCCTCCTTCGCGGCAGCCGTTGCCTCATTGGCAGTTGCCGCGGCCGCCGCCGCATCCTTCGCAGCCGTCGCCGCCGCAGCCGAAGCGGCCAAAGCCGCCTCCTTGGCTGCCGCCGCAGCAGCCGAGGACGCCACCACCGCCGCCTCCATGGCTGGCGAGAGAGACGCGGGATGGTTGGCTTGGCGGATTCGGGGATGGGGAAAATCGAGGGACCCCGCCGTTGGGCCCGCTCCCAACAGAAGCCAACGTGGGAGATCTCACGGGAGTCTCCAATAACAGAGAAGGAGCGCCCCGCGGCTGGCCCTCCCGAGCCCCGAGCAGCGCCTCCGCGAAGTCGGCGGTGGAGTGAGGCAGCGGCGTGCCGCGGGCTCTCGAGCGGCGCCGGCTGCGACTGGAGAGGAGGGGAGGGGCGAAATAGACGCTCCGGAACTGGAGGGGAGGGGCAGGGGCCGGCCGGGACAGGAGTGGATAGGCGGCGGCGTTGTGCTCGATGGCGAGGACGAGCACCTGCGTGTAGGGAAGAAAATGAAAATCGAGAAGACGAAAGAAAAAGGAAAGAAAAGGTAGGTCCCACCCTGCACGGTGGCAAGAGAATTTTTGCAAGGAAGGCTTCGAACCCTACTCTCTGTACACTTCACTCCAATCTTATCTTCGAGAGATATTTGGTTTTTTGGATGATACTCGGTACTCTGAGTCATAGGAGAGGAAAAATGCGGTAGTAGAAAAAGCATAGGATTATAATGTCATGCGTGCTCCAGCTTTATAGGGTTTCGTATGTACCAAAGTTCATTTGATTTCATTGTAGAAAAATAGTTGTGTTGTAAAAAGAAGTTGAAATGAATGTTAGTTTACCTATGTAATGTAGTACAAATGACCTTTTAGGAAAAATTTATATAGGATCCAATTCTACAAATTTAAAAAAAATAGTAAAAAAATGGGAGAAATGTTTTGACTCCCAGGTACATATGCACCTTTCATTTTTTAAAATTGTTAAACATATTTTGAAAAGTCAAAAAATTGCCAAACAAATGTTCACGCATAAATCTTAACATTCTATGTGTTCACAAAGTCGTTCCACGAAAAACTGACATTTTTTGTGACTTGTGTAAGAAGAGAAATTTTGGTGTTAAAATAAACCTTTTCGCGAGACTTTTTTTTTTGTCTTTTTTCAATGCCACAAAAATATCTGTTTTCTATGAACAACTTTGTGAACACATAGAATGTGAAAATATATACGTGAAATTTTATTTTAGGATTTGCGATATTTTAAAATGTGTTTTTTAAATAACGGGTGCATATGCACCCAGGAGCCAAAGTGGATTTCACTAAGAAAAATCAGCTAATTTGTGTGAAGATCTACTCCTTAAGCATGGAATTTGTGTCATAGTTCTAGAAGGGATATGTGGTCTCTCGGATCGATCCTTGGAATATTTTATGCGATACTCGCCAATCGAGGAAATAGAATGGCACCAACAATCTGAACCTCAGGTACACATCATTGTGTTAACGATCTTCTCAACCTATCTCCCTTACTTGGATCAATCAACTTTTCCGCAAGTTTACCTTTGTAAAATTCATGTTTAGGGTTTTTGTAGTCAACAAGTGGAAAACAACTCGATAAAAATGTGTACTTTTCGTTAGAAAGTTCCAGTAGCACATCCACCCCTACCCCTCTAGTCGAGACTAGTTGTTCTTTCAGGTTTGCAAGTTGGTGCACTATCACTCACCAACGAAGACGGATAAGTAGCCTTGGACAGAGACATATCCAGTATCAACGGCAATTTTTTTTTTTTGAGGAAGGATCCAATTCTACTATATACAATGGACGGAAGAATCCCTGCCCTCTCCAGCCCTCCACGTCGCCGGCGATCCCTGGCCGTCCGATCCACGCGACGGACGGCCGGGATTCACCCACGTCGCCCCCAAAACCGCGGCGCACTGTTCACAGCGAATTTTGGCCAATCTGAGCACGACACGTCAGCCGGTCGCCCACCCGGTCGCCGCGTTATTTTCCAAAAAACCCTCCAGTTTTCGAACAATCCTACGAAATCGACGTCTCCCACTGCGGGAACTAACTACTTATGCCACAATACCAAAAATTTTGCACCGTTCAATACGACGAATATTTGTAAAAAAATCAAATTCATTCCCTCAAAACATAAATTTGATTCCATAAGTGCTCATACGATGTAAAATATATGAACATTTGGATATAATTCAAAATCGTTTCCTCACACGAATTGAAAAACCAAAAAAATATGTAAAGAAGGTTAAAATGCTGAGAAAATAACATACTATCTACTGAAGACAAAAAAAAACATGTCTACATATTTTGAATTAGTGACTCATTTTTTTTCCAAACAGTCCATGCTATCCGTATGATTTCGAAATAATTATAAAAAATGTAAACCAACAATTTCAAACATGTTCACAAAAAAGACAAATATGACAACGGTGTTTTCTATTTTGGAAATACAGTACAACCTATCCATATGATTTCTAAATACTTCTAAATGATGCAACCCAACAATTTTAAACATGTCCACAGAAAAAAAAGACAAATATGTCGACGATGCCACAGAAAAATAAATATGCACGATCAAAATTTAAATCTCAAGTATCCATATATCTTCCAAATTTGTATTTCTCGTATACGTTAAAAAGAATTTAAACGCGTCAAACAATTCAAAAACTTGGTGATTCCCAACTTTAAACAGTTTTCAAAATGCCGACAACTTTTAATCCACAATAACTTTACGGTTGAATGATCCGAAATTTTAGCCCACGGGCGCGGCGGAGCCCGCGCTAATCCCCTAGTTCATATAAAAGGAGGCTCAGCACTTTACAGACAGGTCCCCAAAGAAACAGAAAATTACAAGGAAACCCAGGAAAGTGCAAAAACCGGGAAGAAACTCAATTGGATCCTCAGCCGCACCCAAAGCTCCTAGTCGCCGTCGACGACACCGTACCACCGTCCGCCGGGAAGAAGGCACACCCACACGTTGTAGAAGACCGCAAGATCCATCCGCCGCGAAGCACCGGAATCTGGTCTTGTTGAACGAACACGGCCGCAGCGCCAACTCCCCACCTCCACCCAACATCCAGCCGCGACGGCGGCGCCCGGGACCACCATCACCAACACCGAACCACCTCCAGAGCCCGCTCTGCTCACCACCACGGCCGGCCGGAGCAGAACCACCAGAGGAAACCACCAGCACCACCTGCAACAAAAGCGGAACACCGACCACCTCCAGCTTCTCCCCTCGCCGCCACAGCCGGCCAGAGAAACAAAGGAGAAGGAGAGCGCCCGACAAAGCTTCATGGCCTCCCCGGCGACGAGTCCGGAACGAAGAAAGGAGGGGAAGCACCACACCCTACACACCGACGCCATCGCCTCCGTCTTCGACAGCACCGCCCGGGCACGCACACCTAATCTACACGCACACGCACAAGCCGGAGCTCCCCCGCCCCACCTCACGGTGCCGAAACGGCGACCGGAGGCGGAGGGGAGCGGCGGATCTGCCGGCGAGAGCAAGGAAAACCCGAGTCGCCTTCTCTCCGCCTCCTAGCTACTGTAGCAGGGGAACGGGGTAGCGAGTGTATATGGTTTTGGCGGCGGCACTGTTTGACCTGTTCCTATTCCCATTGAAACCCTACAGTATCAACGGCAATTATAAGCATAACATAGCAAGACTTGAGGCTATCACGTTCCTACCTCATCAATCATTATGATAGTTCAAATGACGATCCTGCATGTATTTCGCATGTATCATATCTCACTTGACTTGAGGCTATCACGTTCCTACCTCAACAATCATTATGATAGTTCAAATGACGATCCTGCATGTATTTCGCATGTATCATATCTCACTTGTGGATTTAAAAGCCTCACGATTAACATGGGTTAGAGGCTTAGAGCTGTGGTCTTGCCTGTTTTGACTGCATCATTTGGTGTAACTGGTTATTCCTTGTCTTGGTGTTATTGGGCAGTTTAAATTGTGACAGGTGTACCTTACGCCATTCCGGTAATAGGATTGCTTTTAGTTGAGTTATCATGTGGAAGTGTTTGTGTATGTCAATCCACTTTGACTTTTTTTTATAGTTTACGTACCTCTGTACTATTACCTACCCTCTCCCTACACCGCCATCGTCCAGTGCTGCCTGAAAAAGGCCGCAAGACGGGCCATGACGAGGAACAGGACATCTATGGTCATCCATCCGCTCATGATTGTGGCTGAGTTTTTTCGCACACCTATGCCAAATCTGACGCATGTTCATTATGCCTTCATCTGGTTCCTTCTAGTGCATGACGTGCGAGGCAACATGCTCCTCGTCCTCGTCGGCACAAGTGTTGATCTTTTTTCTTGTGGTGAGTAGGAGCTGGTCCGTTGTCGTGGCGCTAGCTTTAGGTCTGGGTCAGTCTGGCAATATCTATGGTGGTCGGCAAGAGGCCCTCTAGGAGATGTTGAAGAGGGTAGTGCAGTGTTGTCGTGCAAAAACTGGGGACCTTGTCGTTGATGTTGAATGCTTCGTCCCTTCCCTTTTCTCCCATATACCGGTGTAGTTGTAGGTTGAATCAAGACTCTAGGAGAAAGTCTTTTTTTTTTTGAAGGAAACCACACTGCGTATTCACCACAAATACAACACAGAAATAAAAGCACAGGAATACGCAAAGTACAAGCCCAAGAACTCAGCACAACAGCGACGCCAGAAACCCGCGAGGCCGAACGCTGAACAACCACACTGCCTGCAGAAGAACTTCATCGCTGACGCAGCGCCGGAGAAGAAAGCTCCAGGCCACCACCAACCCCGGAGAGGAGCCACCACGCTCATGAAGAAGGCCGCAGAAGCCGCCCGCCGCAGGCGACGGAACCGAAGAACGCTGAAAGGATACGGCCATGGCGCCTCCGCACCGAAACCACCAATCTTCCACCTTTCCCTGCACTGAACTCGAGAAGGGCTTGCCGGAGCCGTCGCCGAAACCCCGCCTTGCCCACAACTTCCCCCCTCGCCACCACGGCCGGCCGGGAAAGATGGAGCACGTCGAGGATGAAGCAGAGCACGCCAACGCAGGCCCACCAGCCCACACCGCCATGGCCAGCCAGAGGAACCAGAAGAGCGCACCGAAAAGCCGACGAAGACCACCGAGCTCCCACAAAAGCTTCTCCTGTACACGCAGAGGAGCCGGCCAGCACCAGGCACTAGCCCCTCCGCACCACCCCCAGCACCCCCATGGCGAGGCCAGGAGGAGCCACACCAAGACGAAGGAGGGGGCGAGGGACCAAAAGCTCCGGAAGCCAGCCGCCGCCTCCGTCGCGACGCCTGTCTTCAGAGCACGAAGCCTCACCGGATCCGCCGAACCGAGAGGAGACCACGTCGGAGAAACGCCGGCACCGCTCCACAGAGCGCCGCCGAGGTGGAGATCGATCTCCAGCACACTTATTCCAAGCCGCCGCCGCCATCTCCACCGAAGCCGCGCCGACGGAAACCCTACCCCTAACCCTACTATCTACAGGCCTAGGGCACGGATCCGGGGTCCCCCCACTCTCCCACCGCCGCAGCGGCGGCCGGAGAGGGAGGGGACCGGCAGATCGGCCGTCGGCGAGACGAGGAACCGAAGGAAACTCCCTTTTCGCCTCTCTGGTACTGTAGCACGGGGAGGGGAGGAGAGTGTGGCACGGCTCTAGGAGAAAGTCATTGTAGAGTTGCACGGGAAGATCGTACGTAACAACGAGGTGGAACCATATCACCGCAAGAAATAACTAAATGCGATGAACATTTTATACTCCTGTTCCTCAGTTGAAAAATAAATGGGGGTATGATTTTATTTTAAATAAATACTAAAAAGAAAAACCAAGTTTCGAGAACCCCTGAGTTTTAAAAATTACATTGCCGGATTTAAAACTCTTAGAAACTCTTGAGAAAATACGGAGCAACCAAGCATGGCCTAAATGTGTGGAACAAACCACACACCGTCCCATGACTGAAAAGGTCAGATGAAATTCAGCACGAAATGAGAAATACGTTTCGTATCTGAATTGGCGCATAGCCGGTAAGTCCGAATCTGGAGCCGTTGGATGCACGATTGACGTGTCCTTGTTAGAACCGTAAGCGACACTTTGTCAGTTAACTGTTGGATTCAGACACGTTTCAGAAAGAGGTTTTCCCATGGACGACGACGACGGCGGCGGCGGCGCGTCCCCGGATCTCTACGGCGGCGGAAGAATCCGCCTGGTCTGCGAAAACTGTAGAACCAGCAACGACTACAGCCCCGACGACGCCGATGAGGAAGGCCGCTTCACGTGCGACTGCGGCGTTGTCCACAACTTCACCCTGCAGGAGACCCCCGCCGAACCCGACTTCACTGGAAAACCGCGCTTCTACCGAGTTCCCAGTCAGAGCCAACCCACAAAAAAGCCCAAACCACGCAACCCTAACCACGCTCAGGACGCCCCTGCCGCGCCTGCCTTCGACAGACCCGACGAGCCGCGCGACTTTGTTGTGCCCGGCGGTGCCGACGAGGAGCTGGGGGATCGGGTCCGGCAGCGCTACGTGCAGGGGCTGCAGGTGATCCTGCAGTGGCAGATGCAGGTGCTGGTCGAGAGGTACCGGGTGGCCGCGCTCGTCTGCGGCGTGGCTGGCACTCTCTGGCTGCGGTGGGTGGCCGCCTCTAAGGTGTTCGACGAAATGTGGGCGCGGAACGCGCTCGCCGCCGACGAGGCTGCGCGGGGACTGAAGCGTTCTTCCAGCGGAGGTGCTGCTATAGTTCAGTTATCGCCATCGAAAGACCAACATGAACCTGCACGAGAGGTGGAACACGAATGGGCCACGGATGAAGCCTTGATTCGAAAAGACAGGCGAAGGGCCGAGTTCATCTTTCTGCGCTCCTTGAGGACGATGCTGCCGGTGTACTCAACACTGTCCGTCTGCTTCCTGGCCTGTCATGTTGCCCGGGAAGCCATCCTGCCGACCGACATTTATAGGTGGGCAATGGAGGGCAAGCTTCCTTATGTGCCAGCATTTACCCAAGTGGACAAACTTCTTGGGAGCCCTGTAAAGCACTGCCCTTTGAATGCGAGGCAGCTATTCAGGCCAGTCCGAGTGATTGGGGCATGGCAACTTGAAGCTGCAGCAGGGTCCATAGCACGGAGAATAGGCTTGCGGCTTCCTTCGGTTAATTTCTATGCTATTGCTCAACGCTACTTGTCTGAGTTGTCTCTGCCGATCAAAAGAATCCTCCCTCATGCTTGCCGCATCTATGAGTGGGCAATGCCTGCAGAACTATGGCTGTCTAGTAATCCAGCTAGGGTCCCTACACGGGTATGTGTGATGGCTATAATAATAGTGGCTCTTAGAGTTCAGTATAACATCAATGGTCAAGGGATATGGGAGGTTAGTATTCCATATAGAGCCACTCTCTTAAGCCATGTAAGATCTTCCATAAATATGATGGGCTGAACATTTTATTTCTTCAGGAGATTTCTGAGGCAGGAAGAAATGAAGGTGGGTCTGACCCTGATGCAAATTTACAACCATCTATGAAGCCTGATGGCGGCACCAGTGAGGAGTTCGGCACAAGAGAATTGCTACGCACTCTTGCAGATGCCTATGATAAAATTGACGTCGCACATGGTAAGTTTCAGTGACCAATACCTTCCATCCACATCACCTTTTTTCTTGTAATGTACACGTCAGCTCTCATCCTGATGATGTCCATTAGGGTTCATATACTTACCTCCTATGTACTAAATACGTGCTATTATAGCTTTTAGCACAGTAGCTATGTCATAACTGATAAGATAGAGTGACATGGTAGCCATGTCAAATTCCGTGTGCTAATAGGTTAGACCCTCCTGGCTCCTATATGTAGAGCCAGTGGCGACTTGGCGGATCTAGAGCATATAGCTCCAGGGTGACTACTGGTGCACCAAGAGAGAATAATCTTCTTTTTGGGGGTTCATATATGGTGAAAAATTGCTATTTTACCAAGAATTTTTTCCTACCCAGTGTCCTGGACACCCCCTTGAGTACATGTAGATCCGCCCCTGTGTAGAGCTACTAGTCTATCCTCAGTAGTGATGTAGGGCATGTACAGATCATTGTTATATCTGAATGTTGTTTTTTTTTTGGGTGGGGAAATGTTAAAATTTTAGGCATTTACTTAGTAATAAACTGGCAAGGCTAGAATAACATTTATATTTTTTTTAGTGGAGGGAATAGTACGTTGGTGTATGCATGGAGTTTGTATATTTTTTCGCAATAATTAACTTTTCACGTTTCCTGGATCTCAACTTCCCCACTTACAAATAGAGATCTCAGAGCTTCATAATGATTGTTAGTGACTAAACAAGGCTTTAACATTTGTGGGAACTTTTGCGCCAGGCAGCATTACAAATTTAACAAACAATTCATGAGTATCTTCCACTGAAAATTCTGATTTTCTACTAGTACCTTTGGATTGTCCGGTAAGCATATTTTCATGCTTTCTTACACAAACATAGAGTTCCGACAGAGACTATTCTAGGACATCTCATTATGTTTCAAACATTCAACCAAGACAAAGCTGCACTTCTTTCTTTCGTACGGATGATGCTCAGTAACTTCTCTTTAGCATTGTAACTAGATTTGTATTTAAAACAATATATTATAGTATGTTATATCTTAAGGAAAGTATAGAAGTACAATAATGTCAAATTTTATTCGATGAAAGATGTGCATGTCAATCGTAGGGATTCCTCTTGAGTTTAGAACAGATGTAATTAGGTGATATGATCAAGACATCAAGTTTATGTTTCAGCTCTATAAAACTTGGGTACAAACATTATTTGACCTCTGTGATTCTTTAATAAAATTGCCCACGTGCCTACAAGAGAAAAATACTTTTCTAGATCAACGTGCTTTTTAGAAATGCATGAAAAGTTGGAACTATAAGTACAAACATGAATTTAGTAGTTTAACATGTACATATTTTATTATTACGATATTTAATGTTGATGGTTGTATGACTTTGAAGATATCATCTTTCATGAATTTGTACATTTTTGCCAATCTTAATTTTTATTACTGCGGTATTTTACATAAAAGACATGCCTAGAAATTATTATTTTTTTATCTTTTAACCATTTCTTTACTGTGAATAGTTTTGTCTTCTCCATTTTTAGTTTTACTATTCTTTATATTGAGAACTATTACAATTGTGAGAATTATTTGGGACGGATTTGTTGAGTCTATTTTCTTTGGACAAATTACTGATGTTGTACCGTTTGCATATTTATGCTTTGTATTAGTTGTGACGTTCCTTGCTCGTGCACAACTACTAGTGCATTCTTGGGTACTTCTTTTGACTGAACCAAATACTTAGTTGTGGTACAGAATTGACTATAAGTTTTCTAATTTTGCAGACTATTCGAAGGACCTTCACTCATCTGAAATACTGCAAAGATGTTGTTTTTCCTGGGATTGCATATTCAGACGAAGAGAAGCACTTAATAGAGAACTTCCAGGATATGTACAAAGGACGAGAGGTAATGCACCCAACTTGATGTTGTCAACTCTTATTCCTTTTTTTTTGTATCAAAGGTAAAGGTAATGCACCAACTTGATGTTGTCAATGTTAGAGAGATATTTATATATTGTAGTTTCCCTATTACATAGGGGGCTCCCTGCATATTTACACCTGTACATGTAATATATATTGTGGCCTTTGCCCCCCGTGGAATACAGTTGCATATTCCTAACATGGTATCAGAGCTAGGTTAGGGCTCCACGCACGCGCAACTCGTGCAGTTTTTTTTCTTCTCTCTCTCCGGCCGCCCCCGCCACGGCCGCTCCCGTCTCCGGCCGTCGGATTCCGGCCGCCCCTGTCTGCTCCCGTCCGCCATCGCGTGTTGGAGTTCCGGCCGCTGCCGATCGAGCGGATTCTGCCTCGATCGATCCAGGCTGTTCCCGAGCGGATCTAGCTCGTGCGTTGGCTGCCTTGGCCGTTGCCTGCCTCGTCCTCTAGACCGCTCCCGTTGGGCACCGCCGGCGCTGCTCCGGCTGTTTCCGTCGGCATCCGGTCGTCCCTGACGATTCCGGCCGCCGCCGGCCAAATCCGGCCGCCGCCGACTGATTCCGGCCGTCGCCGACAACATCCGGTCACCTCCTGGCCGATTCCGGCTAGAGGCCGTGCTGCTCCCGTCGCTCTCCTCTGCGTGGTGGGAGATCTCTTCTCAGGTGCCGCTGTGTACAGATCGATCCGCCCGTGCGAGCCTGTGTGCTGTCGGCTGCTTCTGTGGTACAGTTTGGTTCGGCTGCTGGTTTCTGTCGTGAGGATCTGCTCCTGTTTCTGCTCCGGCCTGCTTCCATCGCTGCCTTAGCTGCTTCCATCGGGCTGGTGAGATCGATCAGATCCATCTTCTCTCTCCTCCGTTGACTTCAAAAAAAAAAAGGAGGATGTCGCTGTCTGCTGCTGATCCCGTTCTAGGCTGTCCCGAGCTTCCGTCTTTGCTCGGTGCTGATCCGGGGTCCTTGTTGCCTATTTCGTCGTCTCCCTCGATGACGTCTGCATGCCGCTCTACGTCGACTCTCGCGGCTTCTGCCCGCAGTTATGGCCGCTCTACGTCGACTCCGTCTATGTCGACTCGCCGCTCTACGTCGACTCTCGCGGCTTCTGGTCGCGGTTATGGCCGCTCTATGTCGACTCCGTCTATATCGACTCGCCGCTCTCCGTCGACTCTTGCGGCTTCTGCCCGCAGTTATGGCCGCTCTACGTCGACTTCGTCTATGTCGACTCGCCGCTCTACGCCGACTATCGGGGCTTCTGCCCGCTGTTGTGGCCGCTCTACGTCGACTCCATCTATGTCAACTCGCCGCTCTACGTCGACTCTCGCGGCTTCTGCACATGGTTCTGGCTGCTTTTCTTTGACTCCTCGCGTGGCGTGTGCACACACTTGTGACCGCTCTCCTTCGACTCCCCATGTGGCGACCACGTATTGTGATGATTGGTCCTCCTTGGCTGACGCATCTACCTCGACCTCTTCAGTGGCGTCTTTCACTGCGCGTGAGATCGCACAACTCCGATGCCTGCTTGCTACTTGGGACTCTTCACCGACAGGTTCTGCTGGTTCTGCGACTAACTTTTCTGGCACCGAGAGACCACCTTCTTCTCATTCAGGTACATCTCCTTGGATTCTTGTTACTGGAGCATCTTTTCATATGACTTACGATTCTTCCGCCTTGAGCTCTATTCGACCTGTCGAGTCTCCTATCTCTGTTCGTACTGCCGATGGTACTCCCATCCCCGTTGCTAGTCGTGGCACTCTTAGCAGGCCCGCGTTTCATGTTCCTTCTGTCGCTCATATTCCTCTACTCACCATGCAGCTTTTATCTGGTAGTCAGATTGTCGATTCTCGTTGTAGGGTCACTCTAGACTTTGATTCCTGTTCTGTTCAGGATCGTTGTACGGGCGCTTTGCTTGGTGCTGGTCCCCGACGCCATGATGGTCTATGGGAGCTTGACTGGCTTCGTCTTCCTTCCGCTGCCACCGCCGCCAGTCTCTCGACCCAGGTTGCCGCAGCCACCAGCTCTTTTCAGCAGTGGCATCATCGTCTTGGCCATTTATGTGGTTCTCGTCTCTCGTCTCTAGTTCATCGTGGTGTTCTAGGGTCTGTCTCCGGAAACGCTTCTTTGGATTGTCTGGGTTGTAGGCTTGGTAAGCAGATTCAGCTACCATATCCTCATAGTGACTCTGTGTCCGAGCGTCCTTTTGATCTCGTTCATTCAGATGTTTGGGGTCCGGCTCCCTTCGCTTCGAAAGGGGGTCATCGCTACTATATTATCTTTATAGATGATTACTCACGATACACTTGGATTTACTTTATGTCCTCTCGTAGTGAGGTTCTCTCTATCTATAAGCGTTTTGCTGCCATGGTTCACACTCAGTTCTCTACACCTATTCGTGTGTTCCGTGCTGATTCTGCTGGTGAGTATATCTCCAAGCATTTGCGTGGTGTTCTTGCTGAGCAGGGCACTCTCGCTCAGTTCTCTTGTCCCGGTGCACATGCTCAGAATGGCGTTGCTGAGCGTAAGCATCGTCATCTTCTAGAGACTGCTCGTGCGATGATGATCGCTTCTTCTCTCCCGCCACATTTCTGGGCTGAGGCTGTCTCTACCTCGGTCTATCTCATTAACATTCAGCCTTCTGCCGCCCTTCAGGGTGGTATTCCTCTCGAGCGACTATGTGATCGCTCTCCTGACTATTCCATGTTGCGTCTGTTTGGTTGTGTTTGCTATGTTCTCCTCGCTTCTCGTGAACGCACCAAACTAACCGCTCAGTCTGTTGAGTGTGTTTTTCTCGGATATAGTGATGAGCATAAGGGCTATCGATGTTGGGATCCCGTGGCTCGTCGGATGCGTATTTCCCGGGACGTGACGTTTGACGAGTCTCGTCCTTTCTTTCCACGCTCGACCTCCTCGACCTCTACAGTGGAGGATCTCTCTTTTCTTACTTTTCCTGATTCTCCTCCCGATGTTCCTCATATTCCTCCTCCCCTGATCCGGTGCCGTCTACTCCGATGCCTTCTTCTCCTCCTTCATCGATGCCTTCTTCTCCTCCTTCGTCGCCGTCTTCTTCGTCTTCTTCACCCTCCCCGCCTCCGCCTTCTCCTGTTGCTCCTTCTCATCCTACTTTTCCTTTCTATTATACTCGTCGTCCACATGTTGTGACCGAGTCATCTAATGCACCCTCTACTTCTGGTGCACCGTCTCAGCCGACTTACTCTCTTCGTACTCGACCTTGTCCTTCACCTGATTTCTTTGATCCCGCTACCTATAGTGTTTCGACTGTCCCAAAGCCGACTACGTATCGTGAGGCTGTTGTTCATCCTGAATGGCAGCTTGCCATGGCTGAGGAGATTGCTGCGCTTGAGCGCACTGGTACGTGGGAGATCGTTCCTCTTCCTCCTCGTGTTCGTCCTATCACCTGTAAGTGGGTCTATAAGGTTAAGACCCGCTCTGATGGGACTCTTGAGCGTTACAAAGCTCGTCTGGTCGCTCGTGGTTTTCAGCAGGAGCATGGCCGTGATTATGATGAGACTTTTGCCCCAGTGGCTCACATGACCACTGTTAGGACTCTTCTTGCCGTGGCATCTGTTCGCCATTGGTCTGTGTCTCAGCTTGATGTTAAGAATGCTTTTCTTAATGGTGAGTTGCGTGAGGAGGTTTATATGCAACCACCACCGGGGTATTCTGTTACAGATGGCATGGTCTGCCGTCTTCGTCGCTCTCTCTATGGCCTTAAGCAAGCCCCTCGTGCATGGTTTGAGCGCTTTGCTTCTGTGGTCACAGCTGTTGGTTTCTCTTCCAGTGCTCATGACCCTGCGTTGTTTGTTCACTCTTCTCCTCGTGGTCGCACTCTTCTTCTTCTGTATGTTGATGTAGAGTTTCTGAAATGGTGGATGGGGTTACCCTCTCAAGACCCCTCACACACATATATATATCACTCATACTAGGGTTTCGGTTACATGGGCCACCTGGGCCTTACATGGGCTTGACATGATCCAACACTCCCCCTCAAGATGATCATGGGTAATCTACCATGGTCATCTTGCTACCATACATAACACAAAACTACAACTACCACTAATGAACACATAAATAACACATAGGATACATGAGAGCGCCAACATCCCTTGCTCTCTCTCGATCTTTGATCTCGAGCATCATCTGTGTCTCAACACTATGGTGTGATCCTACTGCCTCAACCATCTCTCCTCAGCTTCTCTCCTCCATTTCCTCCTCAACCGTCAACTCTGTGTCCTCAGCCTCTCTCCTCCACACTCCATGCCCTTGACCTCCTCCTTCCTTCCCACAAACCCATGGCCAACTCCGGCCTCAACCATCTCCACCTCAGACAATGCATGCCTCTCCTTGGTCACCATGGCATCAACCATCTCCACCTCAAGCAACACATGCCTCTCCCACGGACACCTCTACAACCATCACCACAGAACCAACAGCCTCATCATTTCCATCAACAGCAGTAGTCATCACACCTTCATCAACAACACCAGACATCATCCTTCTAAGCACTGCAGCAACCTCACGTAAGCGCATTCTCCCCCTTGCTGCAACTCCTCTCTTCTCTCTCTCAGTTCACCCCGTCCTTCTCCCCCTAAAAGAAAATGCTACATAGCTGCAGCTCACGGTTCAGTACAATCCTTCCGCACAAGCACACACCAGCAGAAGACGGTCCTCTTTTATTTTCCTCCTCTCGCCCAAGCTTGGTTACGGGCACCCACATCTCCTCCTACACGACCAAGAACCAAGCAGCGCAAGCACGCACAGCCTTCTGCCAAACTCGTCGGCCTCCTCGAACTGTGTCGCCGCTTAGCCGCTCCAACACCCTGCCTCCACCTTCGCCAACCACGGCCACGATCGCCGTGTGATATTAGTCCCCTGCAGATCCGGGAGGCTAGGACCGAGCCGCCACACTCGGGCTCACAGCCACTTCTTCCTCCTCCTCGGTCTCGAGCAGCTCCTCCACGGACGCCCAGCATCTGCACCTCTACCTTCCCTTTCTCCCCTAAAACAAAACCACCACCTCCTCTCCAGCAGCAACAACACCCAGCCACAGCACCCTTGTCCTCTCCAATCAGCCACAGCCTCATTTTGGTTCCCCATCTTCGTGACCAGCTACACGCAGCAGCAAAGGTCTCTTCTTCTTCTTCTCCCCCTGCCTAGCATAACAGCACCAGCCAGACCTTCTTCTCCTAGCAAGCAGCAGCATGCAACAGAGCTTGAGCTCCTTCTTTATTTCTCTCCCCCTCTGCTCCTTGCACCAAGCCGGGGCACAGGAGCAGCAACATCTCGTTCAGCTGGACTGAGCCGGACAGTACCTTGGAGTTGGTCTTCACACAACAGACATTCACCACGCACAGCTCGAGCAGCAGCAACTCAAGCCCCTTCCTTCCTTCCTCGCTCGAGAGCAGCATCATCTCATTCAGCTGAAACGTACTTCCTTCTCTACCCACGGATTTCTGCAATCTCACCCGTTGCTTTCTTGTCCAGCTCCGGCCGGCCGGCGCTATTTGCCACTTCCGTAAGCCTGCCCCGATGCCACTTCTCACTCCACGCTCACCGCACCACAGCACGGATGCCATCTGCACTTGCAGCTTGCTCCTCTCCTGCCTCCGGCCGTCATCTCCACTTCCTGCGACCTTGCCTCACCACGTGCTCACTCTTCCTCCTCTGAATTGCCACCAATCCGCCTCCAGCTTTCTCCTGCACACAACGGCAGCACGTCCTCCTCCAGCTGCCTTCCCTGTCCCGAGCATGGACAGCACAGCCATGGATGCCCCGGGCTCACACCGGCGAGCACGAGCTCGCCAACCGTCGCCTGCCTCCCGGACATCTTCCTCCACGAGCTTCTCCAGCCTGAACGCCCCGGCTCCGAGCTCCCCAGATCTGAGCTCGAGCCTCTGCTCCTCCTTCTCCATGCTCACGGCACCATCAACTGCGCTTCCGCTGCGACCTATACAGCCCAGATCGGGGCCGTCCCGTCCCAGCAGCAGCTCCTGCTTGATGTGCATCTGCTGCAGCGCCACGACCAACTGCCACGGCCCGTCCGATTCAACACGGGCCCAGATCAAGCCCTCACCACAGCGTCTCCTCCTGCAGATTCGCCCCCTGAATCTCCTCCAGCGCCACCACCAACTCCAGCGCCAGAGCACCTTCTTTCTCATCCCCTTCACCTCTGAATCTACCCTATCCTACTCCATCTTCCTCCCCTGCGCAGAGCAGCAGCCAAGCTCACCTCACTGTGTGAGATGGCCACAGCCCACGCAGAGCAACGGATGCGGCCTCCCGCCGCTTGGATGTCTACAACTCGCCTGGTTGTTGTGGCCGGCAAGGAACTAGTCCGCTGGTGGTTGTGGTGGGCGGCGGACAGCGGGTGGCGGCTGCTACTGTGGAAACCTAAACTCTGATACCATGTAGAGTTTCTGAAATGGTGGATGGGGTTACCCTCTCAGGACCCCTCACACACATATATATATCACTCATACTAGGGTTTCGGTTACATGGGCCACCTGGGCCTTACATGGGCTTGACATGATCCAACAGTTGATGACATGATCATCACTGGTGACGACCCGGAGTATATTGCCTTTGTGAAGGCACGTCTGAGTGAGCAGTTTCTTATGTCGGATCTTGGTCCGCTTCGTTACTTTCTTGGGATTGAGGTTTCGTCCACCTCTGATGGTTTCTTTATATCCCAAGAACGGTATATTCATGATCTTCTTTCTCGTGCCGCTCTTACTGATGATCGTACTGCTGAGACTCCCATGGAGCTCAATATTTCTCTTCGTGCTTCTGATGGCGATCCTCTCTCTGATTCGACTCGTTATCGACATCTTGTCGGGAGTCTCGTCTATCTGGCTGTTACTCGCCCTGATATTTCTTATCCTGTCCATATTCTGAGTCAGTTTGTTTCTGCTCCCACTTCGGTTCACTATAGTCACCTTCTTCTTGTTCTACGCTATCTTCGTGGAACGATCTCTCTGTCTCTTTTTTCCTCGTTCCAGCTCGTTACAGCTTCAGTCCTACTCCGATGCCACTTGGGCTAGTGATCCTTTGGATCGTCGTTCACTTTCTGCTTACTGTGTCTTTCTTGGTGGTTCTCTCATTGCCTGGAAGACGAAGAAACAGACCGCAGTTTCCCGTTCGAGTGCAGAAGCTGAGTTGCGAGCTATGGCTCTTTTGACTGCGGAGGTGACTTGGTTACGGTGGTTACTTGCAGATTTTGGTGTCTCTGTTACGACACCCACGACTCTATTGTCAGACAGTACAGGTGCTATTAGCATTGCACGTGACCCGGTGAAGCATGAGCTTACTAAGCATATTGGCGTTGATGCTTCTTTTGTCCGTGCTAGTGTGCAGGATCAGATTATTGTGCTCCAGTATGTGCCTTCAGAGTTACAGTTGGCGGACTTCTTCACGAAGGCCCAGACTAGAGCACAGCATAGATTTTTCCTCTCCAAACTCAGTGTTATGGATCCACCATGAGTTTGAGGGGGGGTGTTAGAGAGATATTTATATATTGTAGTTTCCCTATTACATAGGGGGCTCCCTGCATATTTACACCTGTACATGTAATATATATTGTATTGTGGCCTTTGTCCTCCGTGGAATACAAGTTGCATATTCCTAACAGTCAACTCTTATTCCTTTCTTGTTTGTATCAAGCAGTAAAATTGTGGTGTGCCTCTTGAAGTGTGCCCCTCATGGATTAAGCTCATCTTATTTCACTCCTCCAATTCTTGCTCTACTTTAATGTTTCCTAATGGGCTGGATCAGTTTGTTTTGACGTTATTAGCTGTCTCGTCATTGTATAAACTCAATATGTAATATGTAGTGTGCACAAGGTCAAAATTTATGTCTCTAGGGGCTGGCGTACATTCTCATAAGCACTACCCGACAGCCGAACAAGTAGCCTGGGCACTAGGTGGTGGTCTAGATGGTTCGTAGGATTTTTAATTCTGAAGAACAGTGAAATTGCAAAAATTAAAAGATGAAGAACAAGAAAGTTGCTATTCATAAGAAGTTTTTCATCACATATTTATTATGAGCTGCAAATATCTACTGATGTAGCTTTTCTGAACCTTAAGTACAAACCAGTAACAACCTTGTATTTGAGAAACAAAATCAGCACGGAAAATATCGTAAATGATTCTAGAAACCAACCACAACTGGAATTTTTTGTAAGAACTGCCAAATTATATAATTAAAAGATGAAGAACGAGAATGTTGCTATTGAGAAAAAAACGCAGCATATTTGAACTGAACATTATACAGATATAGCACCTCGAGGATTATCTACGTCTTTTTGGGGGGCGATTTATTTTGATTTTCATGGATAAATCTGTTGCATTGCAGGATGAGGATCCAAAGGCGCACATGGATGAAACATGCACCACAAATGCAGCGAATAAACGAAGGTGCTTTTCTGCATCATCAGGTATACGAAGCATCAAGTCGGAAATGGAAGATCATGGATTCTGTTATATGCAGCCAAGGAAGCGGCTAAGATCAGACGGTTATCTCCACTACAGAAGGAACACAATAACTGGTAGTCTTGCTTCCGTCGGACATGCTGATTATTACATGTTGATACGCTCGTTTGCCAAGCTTGCAGAAGTCGATGTTAGGATAATGCATGCTAGCGTGCTAAAACTCGAGAGGAGACTCGCCTGGATAGAAGAACGGATAGGCAGAAGCTTGGATGCCTTACACCGTCAACTCCCTAGCTCAGGAAATGATACTATGGCATGACTTTATTTGACGCGCGCTGCTCAGTTCTAAGTCTGACTGATCGTCAGTGATGGGACGACCATGTAGTTTCAGTATCAAGTTGTTTTTTCTGATAATCCGACGCCGGTGTGCGGGCTTACTATCCAGTGACCAGTGCGCTAAACAGCTTTAATCTGTAAGTAAAATCATGATCACTTGATGTTTGGGTTGTTTGCAAAATGATTTTAGCTCCTGCCTATTTTCTGTTTGCAAATCTTGCTGAGGCCTCTGTTTTGACCTCACCTCAGAACATTCTTATTAAAGAAAAAAGCTTAGCTTAATGGCACACACCGAAAGAAACATACATACATGATGAAACTGCACAAAAACCGACCTGAGGGCCTCCCAGGAGAGGACTGCGTCCTGCTGCGCCACCTCTGCACGAAACCCTGCTGGATACAGGATGTTGTGGTGGTGCGACGAGCAAATAAGATCGATCGTAAGTCGATGCACAAGTTGTAGCTGTGGCAGGTTTTATTCTCTACAGTTTGACAACTTCCAGTTATGTATCACAAGTAATTCAAAAGCCTTGCAGAAATGCTGTAATTTTTTTGATTCTGTAAGCTGCAAAAACAGTAGCTGAAATCTCATTGCGCATATGTAACAAATCTCTATGATTTTTCTAAGAATGATTCATGAGATGAAAAGCGAGCTTTATTGATCGATGAAATGCTTTCATACATATATGTTACTTATTGTCTAGGCATAAACCACCAAACGCAGGGAATATAAAGGAGAACCGCGATGCACGGTGTTTACAGTTGCAATTACACTCTGCAGAATTTGTACATAATGGACAGCCACACGAACAGTTGGGAGTTCCGGTCTCATCCTGCACCCAAGCTTAGGTAACAAGATCGTCAGCAATAGCGCAACAGACGTTCTTCAGGTCTTCAAAGGCACCATCTTCGAACGAAAAAGAAGCCATCCTGTTGGAGATCTCAGCCTCAGTAGCTCGGTCAAAGTCAGCCATGGTGTGATACACAAAGTAGCCACAGCACTCCCAGGCAGAAAGGTAGCAGCCAGTAACCAGGTTTTTCACCTACAACAGAACATTGGAGATTAATAGATGACCATTCATAAAATGTGTTTTTAGAAATAGAGCTATATGCTTTAACGAGATTCACCTGCGGAAACAGGAAAACGTTTCTGCCATTGTTGGAGATCATTAGGATGTGTGTGGTATTGTTCTCGTGCAGAGCTAAGCATGCTTCATTGACAACATTGGCAAGTGTGTTTGCATTGTTGCTGGTGAACACGAGAGCTTTTAGAGGGTATTCAACTGTTTCAGACACACGAATGTCCTTCCTATCATACACTGGAACAGTCGATGCGGATTCCACTGGTAAAGGATTAGCAAAGTAACAGGCCTGAAATATTTTGCAAAAATAACACCATGAGATTCTCCTAAAGCATCTACTGGAAATTGCTAGTGCTAACCCCTCCACTGTTGTTAAGCCTGCAGCAATGTATCACAGCACAAAATACATGCCTATAGTCAAATGCTTAGCGAAGATCAGGCCACCAAAGAACTCAATTATTACTCCCATAGTGGGCATACAGTTGTGTATAGCAGATGGCAGGTCAATAGTAAATATACTTGGTGTAAGTTCAAAACCTTAAGCAACATAACAAGAAAATATTACCTGAAAAAACATGTTGTTAGGCACAATAGATGTACCATCATCAAAGAAAACCCGAAATGCTGCACTGTTTACTTCAGAGGCAATCTTTGTTATCAACCCAAACATCCTCTTATCCCAAAAGGAAGATAGCCCTTTCTTTGCATTTGGGACCAAGAAGATGTGACCATATTCAACAGGATATGCCTTCAGGAGAAAGTGACCATCAGAAACTCAGAAGCATGATGCACATGGCAGCCAGCACTTCTATTTATATTCACATTCACAAAGGATGCGCGCAAGGTTTGAAGATGCGTACATTTGCTATCAGCAGTACTCCATCAACTGGAGGTGTAGTCGAAGGAATCACCTCCGGTTCATTCTTATCTCCTTCTGCAATGCACAAAAGCAATTCCTCGCAGCTTTTAGTGGTGCTTGGCTTCGAGCATCCAAAAGGCTGACCGATCTTGCCATATTTGTTGAGCAAAAAAGGATTCCACTTATCGTTCATCTGGATAACAAAATCCCTTTCACCTTCAATGACCTGTACAATCATTCAAACCCAATTATTCCAGTTGAGCTCAGGGCATATCATTAACGGATGGATGGCTTAGTAATATTTTTTGGAAGGAAAATCCATTATTTAACAAGTTGTTAATGGAATGTCTGGCTGAAAAGAGCTGTTAGTCTATTACAGTTATAGCATTGCAACATTCCTTGACAAGTTAAATTTCTGCCACCTAAGATGGAATAGTGATGTGCTTGAAGATATGGACAAGTACAAGCCACTAGAATTTTATCTAATCTGTCCCACCCTTCCTCTCTTATTTCCTGATACCATGTTTCCCAACATCCCCATCCCTTGTACCATCCCCGCATAGCCATCACCATTGGCTGTACAGGGGAAGTACTTCTGTTCTAAA
This sequence comes from Poa pratensis, assembly GCA_947311845.1. Classification (NCBI taxonomy): domain Eukaryota; kingdom Viridiplantae; phylum Streptophyta; class Magnoliopsida; order Poales; family Poaceae; genus Poa; species Poa pratensis. Next base: position 10,087,309 of record CAMZMU010000118.1, read on the forward strand.
CTTCTAATGAATGAAGCAATAGTGGCAAGAAGTGGGAATGTGAACAATAGTGAAGCTTCTGCCACTTCGTTAGGGAATGTTGCAGGAATATTTAGCTACTATTATGCCACTCCACTCCAGTTTGATGGTGGATACTGTAGAGGGAAAGAGGTTAAGTACAAAACTGTACTATAAACGTGAACCTGATAATTAGCAAAATGCTCGAATGGACACTTAAGCATGGTATTTCCCACTATTATGTAACTTTTTTTTTTGGCTATTTTTTCATCTCTGGTGCACAGGCTGACAAATGTTTAAAGTTGCTTTTCTTCTCTACCACAGAAGTACCTTAAGTTTGCAAGCAGTAACATCATATCCCATCTGGCCCTTCCGAGCAAAATCCTCCCACTGTTACAAAGGGAAATCATCTATTACAAATGGTGCTACAATAACTCATGAAAACTGTGTGAACTTTGGTATAATACCAACCTGAGACAGAATGATTGCATCAAGTAAAGTTGGGCTGCCTTGATCAGCACATGTGAAGCTTTTGGGGGCATCATGTTCATGCTGTTCTACACCAAGGCAGTAAAGATGTATCTTCACACCTGAAGATCGGAGAGAAATTTATGACTATTACAATGCTACAGTAATATATAGCTGAACATGTGCTGATGAAGGGATAAAGGCAAACACACATCTAGATTTTGTGAAAAAATCTAATGTGCTTCCGTAAAATCATCTAAGAATATTTTGCTATTCCAATCTGCAATTTCAGAATCAAGCAGGCGTGCATCATGAACTGAATCTTTCAGAAAACAGCAATACGGCGATACGGCGAGTACATATATAAAAATAATAAAATGCCATGTAATAAAGATCAGAATAATTGCATGCGTGCGATGAGATCAAAATACTTCCCCATTTGTTTCCTTTTCAAGTCCTCAATGACTGAATGATCATGAATTTCCACACTCCAAGGATTACTTGCAAAATAGATCATATGCTAGTATTAGAATTTGAGATAAACAGAACACATAAGCATGATAAATTTAAAACAGTAAAGAAGTTGGCCAAGGATTACCTAATGATATATATGCTTCCCAGCCTCCAAACTTCCAATTCCAACTCCAAATTCATCCAAGATCCGGGCTGACCAAGTAACTAGCAATCAGCAGCAAGCAAGCAAAGATGCGGGCTGACCAAGTAACTAGCAATCAGCAGCAAGCAAGCAAAGATGCGGGCTGACCAAGAGGTCAATCAGACAACCACAACAGGAAGCAAGCACTAGCAGAGCAGCGGCAAGCAAGCAAAGCAGAACAGCAAGCACTAAGCAGATCAGAAAGCAGAGGAAGTGCAGCAATCGTGTGGCTGTGGCAGAACAAAGGGCGGGAGGATTTACCTCGTTGCTGGCGACAGGCGGGGAGGGAGGCGACTCCAGGCGGCCAAGATGGGCAAATCCGGGTGGGGCGAGTCGAATCTGGGCGACGGCGGCCGGATTCCAGCGTCGGCGGCCGGATTCCAGCGACGGCGGCGTGATTCCAGGCGACGGCGGCGCGTGAGGTCGACTCCAGGCGGCGCTCGATCCAGTGCCCTGCCGAGGAAGGAATAGAGAGAGAGCGAGAGACGGCGGCGCGTGAGGTCGACTCCAGGCGGCGCTCGATCAGTGCCCTGCCGAGGAAGGAATAGAGAGAGCGAGCGCTGGGCTGTGGGGTTAGGGTTAGTAGTGGGCTTCGACCGGATGGGCTCTCGCCGTGTCCTCGCCATGTCGCCGCCGTCCCCGCCGCGTATCGGTATTTTTTTCTTTTCTTTTAATTCGGAAAACTGGGACACGCAGGGACACGCGTATCGGCGCGTATCGGCCGGATACGCGTATCGGATACGTACGGTACGGCGATACGTTGTGTTTTGGAGTATCGGTGCTTCGTAGCATAGAAGAACAAACAGGTAAAGTCCTTTTTGTGATAATGCAAAAAAAATTGTGTCAGAAATTAGTAAAGAATAACAACATATTTAGACAAAGAAAGAAAACTAGTTTGTTTTTGGTGGCCACATAATGTAGAGGATAATCACATTTTTATACAGGCAAAAGATCAAATTTGTAATTCTAGGATTAAAGAATAATATAAACGGACATCCCTAAATGAAAGAAATATTTCAAAGTTCATACCACCATTGCTTACCTTCAGACTGATCCAGAGCACAGTTCTTGCCGTGGTCTCCTTCGAATTTGGTGGCCGACACCATACTTGCAACGCTTAATATATGCACTATTAACTGAACTAACTACAATGCTAAATGCCTACTTCAGACTTGTGCAGCAGCACCACCACCAGCGAGGTAGGTCAGATCGGAAGGATGCCCCCCTGCAGACGGGAGGGCACCGCGGCCACCGTGGAAAGAAGGCGACGCAAGAAGGAACTTAGGAAAGCGATGGACGCATTGTCTCCCCCTTCTCGGTGTGACACGGGATCCTTTCCTTAGAGCCGTGGCTGATCTTGTGAAGCCAGCCCTGACGGACCAGCTATCCACCTTTGCAGGATCAACTTGTTGGTTCTTCTTCTTCTAGGAGCTCCCAGCAAGTTCTTCGGTTATAAAATGAGTAGTCTTTTTGCAGGAAAATCTGGACATGCACAAAGCTTTAGCAGATAGCATTAACTGAGATCCTAAATAGCAAATAATCTGAAACTGCAAGCATTCATACAAGCACATGATATTCCAACTCCACAAAGATTCTCTGCGGGGCCACACTCCGACTTCCAAGGAAGCTAGATAATGCTTTATCGAGTAAAGGTTGTGAAACCACAGCCTCAAGCAAGCTAGATAATGCTTTCTCATACATGAACTGTTCGGAACCTTTTTGCTCCACGAGCACACAATGGGAATTGCACAAAATCGGAAGCATTCTAGCCTTACAACCAAGGGACACATACCGCATCAGGAATCCAGACCCTAATAGATACCCAAACGAAAAGAACACAGTTTTGTCGTCCTACATTATCTTGGACAGGAGCGATTTCGAACAAGCCCAGACCGCGAATCGGGCCATGGAACGCAAGAATTTCTCCTCACCCATCACCAATCCACTCTTCTGTCACATGTCATACCAAACCAAATGCGCAGGCTGGACCTCTAGATTCTGGTAAAAGGTAGCGGATTACGATCTGCAGACGCCAAGAAATGATAATACGAGAAGGGGGTCGATCGATCCGTACCGGGAGGAGGCGCTCGCTCGGGGTGTCGTCCGGTCCGGCTAAGAGGAGAGGAAAAACAAGCGGAGGAGAGAGATGTTTGTGTTGGATCGATGTACTATGCGCCAGCAATGCCGAAGAAAATAGGCACTTGGCTTCTTCCCTTCTCTTTTTTTCGATAAGGGCTCCTTATTATTTAATAAAGAGTTTCGAGTATTACAGCCGGCCTAGGCACACAGCCCTAAGTCCACAAGTTTCAGAGCAACAAAATAAAAAGACAAATTATATATTATAATAAGAAATTGTAGACACGCCTAAGGTGTTGGAGGGCATATCCGAAGATTATGTTGCCATCCATACTAGGAAAACAACCTCTTCGCAGCAGCCTCCAACCGGGTAGAGACCTCCGAAAACAGGTTCTGATGCTCCACATGTTGTAGGGCGACCATGAACGAAGCGTAGCTGTGCACGGTAGATAATCTGCATAACATAATCATTTTTATCGTTTAAAATCTTGTCATTTCTATATAGCCGTAGCGACTAAATAATAGCAATCGCTCCCACCCTAATAAGCGGCTTAAACCTAATATCCACGCCGTTTAGCCAATTGTCGAAAATATTCACAACGTATAAGATAGAGCCCATCTGATGGCTGACCATATAGAACTAGCAAACTTACACTGAAAGAATAAATGCTTTATTGTCTCGTCATGGTGACAAAAGACACACATTTTACTTTCGTGCCAATTGCGTTTAGCAAGGTTGACTTTAGTAAGAATTACCCCACGACGAAGATACCATGCAAAGACTTTCATTTTTAGCAGGATCTTCATCTTTCAAATTTTCTTATTATTATCAACTGGAACATCAGGTTGGATTAACGCGTTGTACATAGAATTAACCGAGAATTTACTGTTCTGGTTTAGATTCCATTGAAAAAATATCTTCGCCTTCCTGTTTACACATTTTGATAAAATATTGTTGTACGAGAGTGGTGTTTTCCACTCTGTTGTTTGGATGAGTTTTGGTTGGATTTACATGATTTCACCAAAAACAGATGCAGTTATGAAGTGCAAAAAATAGTGTCCATGATTAAATTACATTCACCATTGTCGTTCATCTTCTCCGCGCCTTCTCCTTTCTCATGTACCCAGCTTATGATACGGATTGTTTGCCCGATCTTTCACCACAAGAACCACCGGATAAATATTCTTCCAATCACGGGAGCAATCCGCGCAACCTGAAGAACGAGAGAACGAATCCCACACGGCGAGCAACGAGATGATGAACACCACGCCTCACGCCAAGCTCGACAACACTTGGCAGATCCAAGAGCCTTCTCGCCACGCACGATAACTCTTGACAGATTCAAGAACACTCATGCCTTTATTTCAAAGATAACTGACGAACGTCCGAGACGCCGTCTACACGCCGGTCCCTTAGGACGGAGGCAATCTTGAACACAATGCTCTACATAATTTTCAACTCCCTAAAACCCTAGCCGCTGGCTCCTTTATATAGGAGGCCAATCAACTAGTCGGTTGGACAAACCCCAAACCGAACCTAACACGACTCTAAACCTAGTTGGACTCGAACCGGATACAAACCGACCCATGGCGGGTTCGGCCTAACATGGCACGCAGGCCTAGTTAACACTACCTTAGACTTTTATATCTCATTTAAATATGTCCTGGCGTGTCAACCAACCAACACGATGCCGACGATGCCCTCATCAGCTTATAAGGTATTTTTGTCTCGTGGATCTTGCTTAATAATACAATGATTGTGTGCATCTACAGATTCATTTGTTGGGGGGAATTTAGGACCTTTAAAAAAAATCATCCGTAATTACAATTGCACTCGGGGTGGGGCTTGATAAAGTTATTCTCAAAACTATATGTGAACAAACCAATAGCACTTCTGACAAAGATCTCTAGATTATCGGCAATATTAAACATAAAGAAAAAATTGTGGAAATGCGCGAGATATGACATACTACCATATGCATGGGCCTCAGCTATAATTTTGTTGTGGTGCCGACGGAGAGCGTGAAGTTGTGTGTCGCGTGGATTGCTTGGATCTTGCATTTCTTCGTGTGGTTCCAAGTCTGGCCCTTTCGACTTGTGGATTTGAAAATACTGCAACAAGTAGATGAAACTTGCACCTCATAGTGGAGATATCCAAAGAATTGTTAGACTACCGACTATAGTGAATAGGGTCGTTGTCACGACATATCAGCAAATTCGACCATAACGAGCATGCACGCCCACAAGATTAAGCCCTTCCTTATAGCCTAGCGTCTCCGGCTCCTCCAGGCATGTGTACTAGTGTACGGGAAACAATGTTGCAGGAGAACATCAGTTCGATAGTTCCGCATGAAACCATCCTTGTGCCTTCTATGCCTATACCTATAAAATTCACATCCCTTAGTACATAGAGACACTACAAATAATTTTAGGACGGAGAAATAAAATGATCAATAAGCTATTCAGTTTATTCTTAGAGAAGACTTCGCTCTTTATAAGAGACTTGTTTGGGAGGTAGTCATATAAACGCACTTGTCCTACGGTAGATTAATATGTGATAATGTTATGAGTTTGGTCCTTAGGTAGGTTGAACATTGTGACAAACTTAAATAAAAGAATCGATTTATTTATCTTTTCTCATTTTGATGCAGAGACTGGGGCTTCTTCCCCTATTTCAAAAAAAAAAATCTTTTCTTTCTGAAAAGACATAATCTATACTTCTTATAAAGTAAAACCCCACTAAATTGCATAATTATTTTCTATCTCAACATGCAAGCCATCCTGTTAACGACCAATTTTGGTTTACAAAGAGGTGCCACCAAGATGAGCTCAGATGAAAATATAATGTGAACGAAAGTTGTGCGTATCATCGAGACAACCAACTTTGGTTTTTGGATCATCACAATCCGAGGTCATATGCAACTTGTGGAGCCAAAATACTGTGCGCATATTACCATAGACATGCTCTGTCCTTTGGCGCACACGAAGCAGGCAATGCCACAGGCAGGTCGCCCTACCACAGACGTCCTCTGCCCTCGGGTGAGTGCAATCGGAAAATAGTAAAAAAAACTTATCGATTTGCTTCCAATTGAATTTGAGAGGTCCAGATGGCGTCAAATGGAAAAACGTATAAAAGGAAAGTTCTTCGTTTTTCCGAGACGAACAACTTTTCTGTTTATGAGTTTTTGATATAAGGTCGTTTAATATCTCAAAACTGGCAATTACTGACGAATCAAATTTATATGATTCGGATCAAATCCGACATTTTTAGATCCGAGCCCATATGAGTGCTCAATATGGAGTCGGATGAAACAATACATAAAACCAAAGTTCTTCGTTTTTTTCATGGCGAACAACTTTGTCTTCTACGGTATTTCGATCCAAGGTCGGTAACTGCCCCAAAACCGACCTGCAATGGGCAACCAATTTTTAGACCGGACAGTTTTGGAAAGTTCGGATCAGCTATCCGAATTGGACCCAAATTAGGGTTTTGGACGTGGATCCAAATCGTTTTCTTGCACGGGAAGTCCAACCGCTCCTTATATACATGAGGGGTGATGGCCGATTGAACCAACACCAATCGAACAAACACATCTACTACTTTTTCATGTTCATCTACTTTTTATCCCTCTCCCTTGTATCTTTCTTCTCGTTCTTCGTCGTTCTTCAATATTGGAGGCTGCGAATCCACGAGGCTCTAGGGGCGGTCAGGCCGACCTAGGGAACCCATAGCCACCGCGAGCCCTGACGGGGTCCCTCCCTGGCGAGTGGGGTTTCGGGTCTACAAAAGCGCCCGCCGGATTGTCTTGCGTATCGCGCTTCCGGTGAGCCTCCCGCGGAGTGAGTTGCGGAGCATCTCCCTCGGTGCCGCGGGTACACGTGACGTGTTCGTGTGTCAACACACTTTTTGGCGACTCCGCTGGGGACGAAGCAAACGGTCTCCGGCCCATTCTTGCTACAAAGAGAGCGTCATCAAGAGACTGCAGTCTACAACGGTAACATGAATTATCAATCTCCTTATGTAGATGCAAATTACTCTTGTGTTGATGTTGATAGATCTTTTGATATGACTACTGTATCGACTAGCCCTAGTTCTTAATATGTGCAAAAGCCGATGCAAAATAGCAACATGCACCATGTATATTCGAATTCTCATGCATCGGCAACCCCACAAACCCATATGCCGATGAATAACATGACGAGTTCGGTTAATTCATATGAAACACGCAATGTTAGGAATTTTAATCTCATACAAGAGAGTGTTTCACCTTTTTATTCATCGGCAAATAACTCGCAGTATTTTGGTTTACCTTCAAATATGCCGATGGATAGGGGAATTGGACATGCTACTACTAGCTATTTGGCCAATTACTCTCAACCGTCATATGCTACACCTCGTGTTACTAATTTTTCAGCACCATATGAAACTGGTGATATTCATAATTCGGCTCCATACCTTCAAAGTGATTATAGCCGAATAAGTGGAGATTCAGCACAACCTAATATGCCCTCATCTAGTGTTGTGGCGTATTGTACATCCCCTACACATTTACAAAATTTTGGCAACACCTCATTGCCGAAAGAAACTAAAAGTGTCGGGGGGCAATGTTGCCCTGCAAAGGATAGCACCAAAGAATTCACCACGCCGACTTTTCAGAAATTATCGATCGAGTATCAACAAGCTTATGAAGCATTCAAAAAAAAGCGTGCAAAAGAAAGAGATGCGTTGAGGAAAAAATGGGAGGAGGAAGATTCAAAGGTATTTGATGCAATGCTCGAGAAAGATCTTCAAGATGTTATCAAGTCCACTCCTCCATGCGACAACCAATTTGAAACCTTGGCGGTGCTAAGGCAAGAAGAAGAAGAAGCTTTGCAAACTGATAGAATACATGAAGAAAATAAAAATGATTTGAAATGTATGGTTAATTTGGTTATTGGAAAGGCCGAATCAAAAAATTCATATGCCGATTCCATCGAATAAAAAGAAGCAAGCTTCATTGAACAAGAGCATGGCGAGCTTAGCAAAACAACCATGCTTGATTTTTCTGGATGTAAGGGAGTTTACCTGCTACCCTACGAATTTCGTGCCAAGAAGATTGATGAACATCAAGAACAAAAGAAATATGACCGGACTAAGTTTGGTTAATGTTGAACATCAAGTGCAAGAAAGTACATCCAAACAAAGTTCGGTTGACATTGAGCATCAAAGTAATGAGGCGCGAGATCCAGAAAAGAAAGAAGACGAGGCATTGGAGAATTATCTAGAGGCCGGGCAAGATATTGTTCAGGCCATGCAACCATCATGCTTCCCCAACGTCTTCAACGAGGTATATCCAACAAATAATTTACTTGTTTTCCGATTAGGTCGCAACTATATTGTTGATGCATCTATTAGCAAGATTTTCATCAGAAACTTTGGAAGACCAATCGTGAAAGGTAATTTATTTGCTAGTGATAAAACTAATACAGAAATTATCGGTCAGCATATTGTGCCATTTAGAGAGATCGATAGCAACAAATTATTACAGCTAAAGCTTTCCCCATTGTTTCATTCAAACTCTTTATCTACATGGGTAGCTTTTCTTATTTCATACTTGGCTTACATTTGGTCTCAAGTGAGACATTTGTGTTCTAACTATTTTGGTTTCAGAAATATAAAGCCAAGCTTTAAAATTCTTGAGAAAGCCGATGCTAGTATAATGGCTTATCTGAAAGCATCGGATAAAAAGTACAGAAGTCAGAACACAACCGAATGGGGTGATGTTAAATCTGAACCATTCGGTTACTTAACTCAAAAGCCGTTCTCATGACATGATCGGCTAGACAATAAACAGTGTACCTTGAGTCTGGGCATAGGTGATCACATTGTCGGTGAGTCGCCAGCTCATCGGATCATCATACAAGACCATCATGTCGAGCCATCAAGACAAGAGTGAATGCAGAATTCGTCCGAGCAGGATATCAAAGACTGTGGTGTGTTTCATCAGACTATGCAATCGGCCATCGAAGGACGATTGGAGGATGTTGAGGCACAAGATAGTGACCAATCGGTTAAGATTGGTCTTAATGGCAATCAAGAGTTGACTCAGGTGGATCAAGCTGGTTCATCCAAAGACAGACTGGTGCACACTGAATATGATGTAATCGAATCATCAAGCAAGGAAATTATTCAAGCTGATAATCATAAAGACGAATGTTCCATCAAAGCTACGATGAGGGTGCCTAGAACTGGGGGGCAACAACAAAATCCAAAGACCGATGTCTGCAAAACCAAAAAGACAGAGGCCGCTATAAGCACAAGGGTAAGAAGTCAAAAGTCACTTTCCAAGAGTTATTGGAAAAATACCAAAAAGAGAGTGCAACAAAAAGTGCTTATCGGCCAAACAATGCAAAGGCATCAAGATCATCCCCAAGGCGTAACTCTAACATGCAGTATTGGCAAAAAGAGAATTTCAATGCAGCATATCATCCTTTTAGACCGCCAATGCCAACATCATGGATACATTCCGATGCTAATTTCTATCCATATTCATCATGGGACGGGTATGATTCGTGGGCATATTATCCATCTTATTCTAAATTATCTCACCTTAATTGTGCAGCTCCAAGAAGATCATCGTTTGATCAAAAATCGCATGTAAAAGACCGTTTCAATAAAAAAGAATCGGTCTGGAGCTCAAGTGAGAAGAAAGAGGTGGTCAAGCAAGTCTATCGAGTGGAAAAAGATGGTCGCAAGAGTGCTACTTCAGATTCAATTTCAAGTAACAAAGAGCCAGTCAAATTGACCTTGGCTGCGAAAGGCAAAGATACAAAACAATTAATAGTTGAAGATCAAAGTGCCAAATCTGCACAAGCAAAGTTGAAAGTGCCCAAGGTCAAGGAGGAGTTGCCAAGGCGGAAACAAAAATTACAGCCGGGGTGCCCGCTCGGCTTATCAAGTTGGCAAGAAAGAAAATTGCAAAGGCTTAGTGCTGAAGAGTTAAAAAAGAAGAACATGGCATGGATTCCTAAGGAGAGCCACAAGGACAAGAATGATGTGCAAGTTTCTATCGCAAGAAAATCCACAGGAATAAAGAAAGGGAAGAATGAAACCAATAAGCAATTAAGCCGAAGGTTTGCATTGCCGCGTCAAAATCTTCGGTTGGCACATCGTTCAAATTATTCAACCATGCCATCAATGCCTTTATCATGGAGATCACCACCATGTATGATTGGTTGCCCCCCATGGGCTTATTTTGATCCATGGATGCATCATAATCATTTACATTATGGAAGGGTATTACCAAGTCAATATACATTTGATTAGTTGCAATATTATTACTAATCTAAGAGCCAAAATTCTTGGAGTTTACAATCAAATTTATCGTTTCGTTAACTTATTTCGGCTCTGCATACTTTGGTGGATGGTTTATGCATGCTCTTGAGGCAAAGATATATGGCCAGTAATTGCTTATCGCCCTAAGAGTGTATCCAAACATGGCCGGTGTGGTGATTACATCGTCCTTAGTCATGTGGGAGACGAGACAAGGTGAAGCCGAATTGAGTTCCATTGATTCGGTTGCTAATGAAGGGTCTAGTGCAGGTACACATGGAGATTAGAGGAAACCCATTGTTGAGTATTTGCAGGATCCTAGCAAGAGGACAGATAGGGCTGTTCGGCGAATGGCTTTCAAGTATGCATTGATGGATGATGATCTCTATCGCCGAACAGTGGACGGTATTCTTTTAAAGTGCTTGGATGAAGACCAAGCGAGGGTTGCTACGGGAGAGGTACATGAAGGCATATGTGGTACTCACCAGTCGGCACACAAGATGAAGTGGTTATTGCGACGTGCAGGGTTTTATTGGCCGACAATGACTAATGATTGCTTCGGATACTATAAAGGATGTGAGGCTTGTCAAAAGTTTGGTGATATTCAGTTGGCTCCTGCTTCTATGTTGAATCCTATTATCAAGCCGTGGCCATTCAGAGGTTGGGAGTTGGATTTCATTTGCATGATTCATCCTTCTTCTTCAAAGGGGCATCGGTTCGTGTTGATAGCCACCGATTATTTCACCAAGTGGTCTGAAGCAGTGCCTCTCAGAAATATGACCCATAAGGAGGTAATCAAATTCATATTTGGTGGAATCTATGGAGGGAGATCTACTGCCTCGAGATCTCAACGGAAGGTACTTAAAGAAATTCTACCCGAGTGTGTGGCAAGAAGCCTAAGACACACATATGGCCGATGAAGTGTTGACATCGTCCTTAGAACAATAATGGTGCAAGTTATTTTTTGGCACGCTATCTTTGCCAAAAAAACAGGGGGGCATGTGTTGACGACCAATTTTGGCTTACAAAGAGGTGCCACCAAGATGAGCTCAGATGAAAATATAATGTGAACTAAAGTTCGGCGTATCATCGAGACAACCAACTTTGGTTTTTGGATCATCTTAATCTGAGGTCATATGCAATTTGTGGAGCCAAAATACTGTACGCACCTTACCATAGACATGCTCAGTCCTTTGGCGCACACGAAGCAGGCAAGGCCACATGCAGGTCGCCCTACCACAGACGTACTCTGCCCTTGGGTGAGTGCAATCGGGAAATACTAAAAAAAATGTATCGATTTGCTTCCGATTGAATTTGAGAGGTTCAGATGGCGTCAAATGGAAAAACGTATAAAAGGAAAGTTCTTCGTTTTTCCGAGTCGAACAACTTGGCTGTTTACGGGTTTTTGATATAAGGTCATTCAATAGCTTAAAACTGGCAATTACGGACGAATCAAATTTATATGATTCGGATTAAATCCGAACAGTTTTAGATCTGAGCCCAGATGAGTGCTCAATATGGAGTCGGATGAAAAAACACATAAAACTAAAGTTCTTCGTTTTTTCATGGAGAACAACTTTGTCTTTTACAGTATTTCGATCCGAGGTCGGTAACTGCCCCAAAACCGACCTGCAATGTTCAACCAGTTTTTAGACCGAACAGTTTTGGAAAGTTCGGGTCAGCTATCTGAATTGGACCCAAATTAGGATTTTGGACGTGGATCCAAGTCGTTTCCTTGCACGGGAAGTCCAGCCGCTCCTTATATACATGAGGGGTGACGGCCGATTGAACCAACACCAATCGAACAAGCACATCTACTACTTTTTCGTGTTCATCTACTTTCTATCCCTCTCCCTTGTATCTTTCTTCTCGTTCTTCGTCGTTCTTCAATATTGGAGGCTATGAATCCACGAGGCTCTAGGGACGGTCATGCCGACCTAGGGCAACCCATAGCAGCCGCGAGCCCTGACGGGGTCCCTCCCGGGCGAGCGGGTTTCGGGTCTACAAAAGCGCCCGCCGGATTGTCTTACGTATCGCGCATCCGGCGAGCCTCCTGCGGAGTGAGTTGTGGAGCAGCTCCCTCGGCGCCGCGGGTACACGTGACGTATTCGTGTGTCAACACATCCACATCATCCATTCTCTTAACCACTCAATTGTCCATGTCATTTCCACTAATACTTCTTAATCACACATCATCTATTCCTTAAGCCACATCATTCACTATTTGACCCATTATTTATCCATGTCATCAAACATTTTGAGTTTGGTCCTTAGATAGGTTGAAGATTGTGACAAACTTAAATAAAAGTATCGATTTATTTATCTTTTCTCGTTTTTGTGCAGAGACCAAGGCTTCTTTCCCTATTTCAAAAAAAGATCTTTTCTTTCTGAAAAGACATAATCTATCTATCTATACTTCTTATAAAGTTAAACCCCACTAAATTGCATTAATTATTTTCTATCTCAACATGCAAGCCATCCACATCATCCATTCTCTTAACCACTCAATTGTCCATGTCATTTCCACTAATACTTATTAATCACACATCATATATTCCTTAAGCCACATCATTCACTATTTGACCCATTATTTATCCATGTCATCAAACATTTATTAATAATTTTCTATCCATCCATGAAAACTATTCGCATTTTGAATTATTTTATCCATACAATACCTCATCAATTTTAGTTGTTAAATATACAAATATACTACATTGATTAAATCTAGACTCTCGATTATGGTGCCCAATCGATTTTTGAATATTCTCAAAAAAAAATCCTGTTGCATGTGTCATATGTCTTTTCGTTTATATTATAATTTTTATAAAAAGTTCCCGCTGCAACGCGCGGGGTATCTTTCTACTTTCATTGATTATCTGATCTCCTCTACACCTAGCCAACTACCGTATGCATGGGTCTGAGCTTGGGGGTTACCATGTGTTGCCGGCAGTAGAGAGAACTCATGGACCATGCATTATCGCACGAGTTTAGTAAATATGTTTCCATTAACTAGTAGTTGGCAGTTGGGTTACGGTGCAGAAAACTAAAAAAAATCCTTACAACGATACCCGATAAAGCCAAGATCTAATACTATCACTAGTAGGGAAACCCTATATAGGTAGGTGGACACTCTGTGGCGCACCTTTAATTGGTGCGCCACAGAAATATTTCTGTGGCGCATGGTTCTTTCCCTTTCTGTGGCGCATCCGTTGCCCATGCGCCACAGAAACCAGAATTCTGTGGCGCATGCCATCCCATGCGCCACAGAAAATGTGTGGATCCCACGTCCAATGATTGGGCCCAATCCATCTATGACTGTGGCGCACTGGCCACGGTGCGCCACAGAAAGAGAACTTTCTGTGGCGCATGCATTTGGATGCGCCACAGAAAGCAGGCTTTCTGTGGCGCACCTAGCCCGTGAAGCAAACTATTGTTGAACGGATCTATGCATGAAACTTGTGTGTGTGGTTTGCATGAATCTTTGCATGTTGTTGCTTGCGCCGGCGTGGTGCATGGATGTTTGCCGAAATGTTGATTCATTTCCATTTCGGTAAATTTTTGCACCACATATGTCCTACTTTTAGGGGAAGTCATGCCGAATTTTTTCGTCGAACATTTCCGACTTTCCGACTTCCCGCATGAGAAGCTTGTATGTGTGTGTGTGCATGTTGCGGTTAATTAATTCTAATTAATAACACATACTCTATATGTATACCGCGTAGGCGACCATGGTCATCAAGATGAGCTCCAGTCGAATCAACAACTACAAGGAAGAAGCGAAGGCGGAAATGAGTCGGTGCAACGGGCGCCAGATACGATGTCCGTGTCGAAGTTGCAAACTTGTGAGATGGATCGACCCTGATTCCGGACAATTGGAGGAACACCTGCTCAGGCGCGGTTTCATGCAAGGCTTCAACCAAGCGCCGACAGCAAATGTTGCGCCTGAAGACGAGGGCGGGCAAGATGATCGTGACGAAGGAGATGCCGACGGACATGGTCACGATGAAGGAGTAGATGGTGGTGGAGAAGACGCGAACACGCCGCAGAGCTCGCTAATGTCGGCCTTGATGGAGTCTCATGTTCAAGAACTGCTCCTCAAGGAGGCGAGCACCGTTAGAGAGAAAGCCAAGCTGGCGCAAATGGAGATAGACGGGAAGACTCCGTTGTATCCTGGGTGCCGGCCACAGGATACGCGCTTGCAAGTAACGCTTGATGCTCTGGAGATGAAGTCGGGAAACAAATGGACCGACGCGAGCTTCAACAAGAACATGCAATTCTTCCACGAGCGTCTTCCCGAGGGGAACACATTGCCAACTAGTATCGAGGAGGCCAAGAAAGTCGTGTGCCCTCTTGACCTACCGCACGTTAAATACCACGCCTGCATCAATGATTGCACAATTTATCGGGGCGAGTACGAGGACAGAACCACATGTCCGGTGTGCGGCCAAGGACGGTACAAGAGCCGTGGGAAGAAAGTTCCTCGAAAAGTGGTATGGTACTTTCCTATCACTCCCCGTCTGCAGCGGTACTTCGTGGACCCTAAGGAAGCAAAGCTCATGCAATGGCACGCGGAAAGGGAGAAGCCCGAAGAAGATCCGGAGAAGGGCAGGATCCTTACACACCCTTCAGACGCTAGCCAGTGGCAAGAGTTGGACGCCGTCGGAAATTTCGGAGGCGACGCAAGGAACGTCAGGCTCGGTATGAGCACCGATGGACTCAATCCGTTCGGCAACCAGAGTAGCACGCATAGCACCTGGCCCGTGTTTGTATGGCCTTACAACCTTCCCCCGTGGTTGTGCACGAAGCAAAGGTACATACACATGAGTATTCTCATTCAGGGGCCGAAACAAGCAGGTGTCCACATACATCTGTATCTCGCGCTGTTGAAAGAGGAGTTAGCCACGTTGTGGGAGACGCCAGCCCGTACGTGGGATGCCTACACTGGAGATTATTTCGACATGAGAGCCGCGTTGCTCACGACGGTGCAGGACTATCCTGGTTGCTCATATGTATCGGCCCAGGTAGGCCACGGATTCTGCGCATGTGTCAGGTGCATGGATAAGACCCCGCATCTCCAGCTACCAAGGAATCCCGGGTCTTCGAAAACCGTGTACCCAGGGGCTCGAAGGTGGCTTCGCATGGATCACCCGTGGAGAAAACGCGGTGACCTGTTCAATGGTAAGGACGAGATCGAAGGAGCCCCGAGCCGAGGAGCGGCACAGAAATCGACGAGCTGTTGAAAAATTGGGAGGAGTGCCCCGCGCCGGGAAAGAAACGACCGAAGGTAGATCCGCTGCTGGGTGTATGGAAAGCGAGGTCTGTTTTCCACGACTTGGAGTACTGGAAGGTCCTCAAGACGCCACATAGCCTCGATATGATGCACATTACGAAGAATGTCACCGAGGCTCTGCTTGGCACTCTTTCCAACATGCCGGAAAAGTCCAAGGATGGGACGAAAGCAAGATACGATCTGAAATGGCTTGGTGTCAGGAAAGATCTTCAGATCCCCGATAGTGATGACGATGATGATGATGATGATCAGACGGAAGGGACTCAAGGTCGCCGCAAAAGGGTAAAGAAGAACACTGTGGTGCTTCCCGCTACGTGCTTCACTATGAGTCCGGAGGAGCTCGAGCAATTCTACAGGTGTCTCCTAGGAGTCAAATTTCCTCATGGTTACGCGGGGCTGATAAGCAGATATCTGGACGGAACGAAGAAGAGGTTTAGCGGGATGAAGTCTCACGACTGTCACGTGCTGTTGACGCAGATACTTCCCGTTGCGATTCGAGGGATAATGGACGAGCACGTCCGTGATACGCTGCTTGCCCTTTGCAATTTTTCGACGTCATCAACAGGAAGTCGATCGGCGTGAAGCAGCTCGACAGGCTACAGGAAGAGATCGTGCTGATACTATGCGAGCTCGAGATTTACTTCCCGCCAGCATTCTTTGATATCTGCGTGCATCTCCTTCTCCATGTCGTTGATGACATCAGGCAGCTCGGGCCAACGTTCATGCACTACATGATGCCGTTCGAAAGGATGAACGGTGTCATGAAAGGATACGTTCGCAACAGGGCCCGTCCAGACGCAAGCATGGCCAAGGGCTTTCTAACCTACGAGTGCATCTCCTTCTGCCAGAATTATCTAAGCACCGAGAACCAGCATGTTGGTCTGCCCAGGAGGAAACACTTCGGCAGGCTCAATGGATATGGTCACCGAGACGGCACCAGCTCAATCTTTGTCAGCATGCAGGGTCGAAAGGACGACTTCGACAGGGCTCACCGGGTCGCGCTACAACACTTACAATTGATCGAAACTTGGGTGGAAGAGCACAAATGCTTACTCGAGCAACATTACATCAACTGGGCCGGCCGAGGAAGAAGGGAGACGTAACCAGAGAGCACAACTCCAGCTTCACGCGTTGGTTCAAGCAAAAGCAACTGGAGCTAGCAAAGAGCAAAACGCCATCTACGGAAGATGAAAGACTCATATTCTCCTTATCACGGGGTCCCTCGCACAACGTAAAGACCTATCAGGCGTACGACATCAACGGCTACAGATTCTACACCGAGGAAAAGGACAAGAATAGCGAATATCAAAACTCAGGAGTAACTATGCTATCCTACGGCGATGAGGAGGCTACTGTCAAGCAAAGATACTTCGGAAGGATTGAGGACATATGGGACTCAACTACTGTGGAGAGTTGGTGCCAATGTTCCGTGTAAGATGGGCCAAGGACGTCGTCAAAGAAGGCCGGTATTTCACCACCATGGTAATACCCGATGCCAAATCGAAGAACGCCTCCGCGAAAAATGAGCCATGGGTACTCGCTAGCCAAGTTGAGCAATGCTTCTTCATTACCGACCCGTCAAAGCCTAGCCGTGTTGTCGTGAGGAGGGGCAAGAGGAGCATCATCGGAATGGAAGGAGGCGCCACCGAGCAAGAATTGGACAACGAGCCAAAGATCGAGGAGGAATTCGACAAGTTCTTCGACATGCCTACTACTAGTACACAAAGAAGGAAGACCTCCCTACCTACCAAAGGTTGTCCGTTCACGCGAAGAAATCTCAAGGTGACCGGCCTAAAGTTTTCAACCGCGAAGAAGGGAAAGAAGAGAATCTAGCTCGCGGAACCGAGACGAAGAAGAGACTTTTTTGGTGTATTTAATTTGTGTGTGTGTGTGTGAGAGACAATGCAAGAGTTATGTATTCAATGAATAAATATGTATGACATTGTGTGTGAGACAATGCAAGAGTTATGTATTCAATGAACTAAATATGTATGAGACATATTGTGTGATTTTTTGAACCAAATTTAACCAAAAATATTTGTAAGAAAAAAAGTTCAGCAAAAATTGAGACATGTTAGCCTAGGACATTCTGTGGCGCACCACCTAGCGGATGCGCCACATAATCTTAACTTTCTGTGGCGCATCCCTCCGCAGATGCGCCACAGAATTCTCGGGCCTCTACTTACATGTGGGGCCGCCCCCTGTTAGGCCAGATAATTCTGTGGTGCACCACCTAGCGGATGCGCCACAGAATCCTCACTTTCTGCGGCGCATCGCCTGGATGGTGCGCCACAGAATTCTTGCGCCTGCACTTACATGTGGGGCCACCCTGCGCTGCCCCTTTCTTCTCCTAAATTTCACTAAGTCCTAAAACATCCCGCGCCCTCGCCTCGCGACGACCCCTCGCAGCCGGCAGCCCACCGCGCTCCACCGCGCTTGACCCGCCCGCCACCGACGGCCAGGAGGACCTCCACCGCCACCCGCACCGGCGCCGTCCGTGCTCGACGCTCCCGTGGTGGCCTCGCTCGTGCTCGACGTGCCCGTGGTCGCCTCGCCGTGCCCGTGCCCACGGACCGGCCGTCGTCGACGCAGCGGAGGACCTCGGCACCGGCTTAACCTCCCCTGCGCCCCGGCCGTCCTCGACCTCCCCTCCCTCCCCCCTCCCCGAGGTATGCTTCCCCCCCTCTCTCCCTCCTCCCTCCCCTCCACCGAACCTTGCACTCTCGGTGCTTGTGGAAATGCCTAACCGGACACTAGTTTTGCTGCTAGTTGTTTCTCTGCTAGCATTGTATTGCTGAACACAGTTGAGAGGGATTCCAACCGACCTGGAAAAACTAAACAAATCAAAAAAGATAATTAGAAATAACCTATCACAACTCACATGCCTTAATCAGGAAATTTCTTTCTCAGTCACTACATGTTGCTGGGACATTTTTAGCAGCAAACCTAGGTTTTCCTTTTGAAAAGTGAGGTGCGCAAGCAAGCAGTACTACCTAGTACCCTGATTTGTTTATAAACTGGGACCGTCAAGTGATTTGTGCACTTACTTCATTTTATAATATCATAGTACCACTACTGATGCATGCATGCTTTGGCTCTCAACCAATGGATCCAGGAGGAAAAAGAGTATATTATTCAGCCATGATCTTTAGATGTATGCAGGCCGACAAAATTGCAAATGCATTTAAGTTTCGATGTGTACAGCACAACAAAAGTACATTGGCTCAGCAAAACCATATAATTTATCCAAGTCCTCCAGAAGTGTACAGTATAACAAAACTCTATCAGCAAAAGTACAAATGATCCAGTAAAATTCAGATGTGCAACTCAGTAGCACTTTCAGAAAAGATTCTCAGTGAGATCAGAACACTTTGAACAGTTAGCATACTTGTTGGTTATTTTACACAAGTATATGCAATTCTAATGCATACAAAACAATGAAACATCATAGAAAATAAATGCTTGACTACGCAGAGCTCCTGCCTCCTAGGGATTCTAAGATGTAACTCCCTGTATTTTACACAAGTACTGTGATTGTAACTCCCTGTATTTTACCAACAATCCCCTACCGAAAAAAACATTGTGTTTCCGTGGTCTATATGTTAGAGAAGTATATGAGCGTAGATGGGGATCATCACTTATATTTTTAATCATTATTCATGTGAATTTGGTAGTCTGTTGTAAAAGCATATCGTGTCGTGGTTGTATGTGAATATAGCACAAGTGAAGTTAATTTATTCACAAGTTTTGACTTTTTTTATGTACTATGCAGTTTGAAGAGGAGACCTCGACGCTGCTGTTCCGGAGCTTGTCGACAAGTGGTGAGAAATTATGGATGTGTTGTGAATGGTGTTGATGGATATATATGTGTCCACGACCATCGTGTCGTGGTTGTTTGTGCTCCGACCATCGTGTCGTGGAGATGCCGGCCGGAGATGCCGACCGGAGTTGTGGATATTTTTTGTGAAATGCTTGCAGGTACCCCGTGAGGCCCTTGAGATTGCCGGAACGTCGATTAACTTCCGTTCCGGCAAATTCGGGTACTCCATATGTCCTATTTTTAGCAAAGGTCATGCCAAAAAATTTCGTGAAATTTAGCATGACTTTGCTAAAAATAGGACATATGGGGTATTGCGACTAATGCATGGGCCGGGGTATCTTAGTACTAAATTAAGTGATGCTTTTGTTATATTTGTTGTACTAACTTTTTGCTCTTTTTCAATGCAGTGCAAACATGTCCTCCGACGCCGGCCCTTCTAAGCACATCAGCGTCGAAGAACAAGCTAGAGAAAAGAACAAGTCGTACTGGGAATTCTCCCGGAGATGGAGGATGCGGAGGCCGCCGAACTGGCTCGTGACGGCGATGGTGACTTTCTAATAGAGGATGCGGCGGCGATGGGAGAAACCACCACCACCGATGGCGGCGACCACACGGATGTCGGGGGTGGCGACCAACGGATGTCGGGGGTGGCGACCACACGGATGGCGGTGGTGGTAGTAACCCGACCGCTAAGAGGCATAAGAAGCCGAGGAAGGACCGGACACCGAATGCGGTGGCCCCCTCACAGACACGTTCACTAAGGTCTCCTTAAGTGGCCAACCACAGGAGCCTAGGAACATCGCAAGCGGGTACGGCATGCAACTAGGGTGCATCCTCCGGGAAACCGTGCCGATCACCACGTATGACCTCAGGAGCAAGGAGAATGAGGCTTTGCGCACAGACCTCCTCAAGAAGCTTCACCAACGATACAATTTCCCGGATGATGGAAACAAAAAGGTGGACAACTACGCCATCACGAAGATGAGCACCGCCTTGACCAGCTGGAGAGGCCGGGTGAAGGCGAAGATTGGTCTTAGCTGGGCGGAGATCAGTGCCAAAGAGCCGTACATCGACATAGAAGAGTTCGAGGCATTCAAGTTGTCCTTGGAATCTCCGGAGGCTCAAAAATGGACCGAGTGGGGGAAGAAGATGCGGGCACTGAACTTAGGTAACCACCGTTTGGGAAGCGGCGGTTACGCAGGAAAACAGCCCGTTTGGGACAAGGAGGATGCCGAGGTTGCGAACTTGGGAAAGAGAACATGTGGCATAAAATCACGGACGAGCAAGTTAGGAACTTTGTTCGGTCCCGCTACTATCTGAAGCCGGGGACGGGGGAATTCGTTACCGACTATCAAGATGTGCTGGATTTCGAGAAAACGCTGGTAAGGAACTTAATTACCGCGGATATCTCAAAGTCCATTTGCGTTGATTTCTACATGGGTTCACGTTTATTTCCTTTGTCCGCAGGAGGATCAGTTGAAGGCTGAGGCTGAGGCCGGCCCGTCGTCCCAGGAGGCTCAGGCCGGCCCGTGGGACACGACTTTCAACCGGGCGATGAACGTTTACAAGGGGAGGGACAAGTCAAAGCCGCCGACGTCAGCTGGCCGTGTGACCGGCTTTGGTACGAGCATGAAGTTCATCGAGTACTACAGCACGGACCCGAGAAGAAAAAGGAGAGGAGGAAGCCGGCTAAAGATAAAGCCGAGGTTCTCGAGCTAAGGAAGAAGCTGGAGACACTAGAGAAAGAAAAGGTGGACTCCAGCATGGTGGACAAGCTAGTGGCCGAGAAGGTGAACGAGCAGCTCCGGAGTGTTACCCCCTGGTTGATGGAGGGGTTAGCTGCTGGAAGCGGAGGTCAACAGGGGCCGATACACGTGCCCAGCTTCGCCGGCAGCACCTCCAGCAATAACGTGTCGCCGGTCCTGGTGACCCCACCGGTGCCCCTGTCGTGGATCAACATACACCAAGGCCGGAGAATAATGATAATGCGCACGAGCGGCCGGAGAATGATAGGCCGGCCGCCGGCACCGGCGCCCTTGTCTCGACATTAGCCGAGCTCGACGCCATCACCAAGGTAACTAATTAGTTAGTCCGCGACATCTTCTATGACTATATATGCCTTTGATGACTGCCATATCTCATGCATGGTGCCCAACATGTGTTGACTCCCAGGACATGCCTTGCATACTCCTGCATAGGGTGGGGGTCGGCGGCGAGTTGAAGGAAGTCGCAACGGCCAAGATCATACAACCTTTGACCCGCGATATGCACAACACCCGAATGAGCGAGGTCGTGATGAAAGTCAATGTGAGCGAGGTACTGCCTGAGTTCCGTGACATCGACCCCCCCACGCAACCTCCGGGAGCCGAGAAACACATGAAGCTTGGCGAATGCGGGAAGTGGATGATGGAATGGCCGAAGACCCAGATTCGTCTTGGGGATGTTCTTCATGGGGTCAGGCGCACCGGCGGCGCCACCTCGAGGCCCCGGCCCCCGTCGAGGCGGCCACAAAAAGCTGTTGCGGATGAACCGGCGCCACAAGCAGCCGTCGCCACCACCCAGAAGGAACCGCCGGTCGCCGCCACCACCGGCCGGAAGCTACCGCCGGTCGCCGCCACCACCGGCCGGAAGCTACCGCCGGTCGTCGCCGCCACCAACCGCCACAAACAGTTGTTGGGAACATCTTCACCGCAACCGTCCAAGGTTAGTTCTGACTTTCCGAATTCCCCGACTTTCCGACTTTCCCGACTAACGGATGTGCTATTGTTTATGTTTAGGACAAAGCCGTTGCACCTCAACTTGGTGGCAACGACGACAATGAGGAGGAGGAGAATGATGTCAACGTCGATGACTACATCAACACTGGCGCCTGCATGGATGGTATGTACATGCCTCTTGTGGATGAAGAACCCTTCCGCGACCACCGCGGTCAACCTGCTCGTCCCACTTCATGCACACAACGCCTGGCCTTCACCGACACGCCTCCGGATGCCGGCGATCATCAAGCTCAACCGGGTAACATTTTCAGCCCTAACACACTGCAAGAAACTGTTAAAGCGGGGTTCACTTCACCCCCACAATCCACAGAGATGAAGAACAAGAAGCACAGGAAGAGAAAAGGATCCTCCACCTCTGCGAGCCAGCCAGCTCCTAAGATCCGGGGTCTTGAAGACACGATTCCACCCCGTGCGGATGGCTTCCCCCGAGTTCATGAAGCTGGTAAACCTATCTTGTCTGGGGACTTGCTCCGCCTTGCAGAAGGACCCATGATTGCCTTGCAGGAATCTATCTTGCATCTAGAGGAGCTCCTTCTTAAAGACAAGCAGCCGAGTTACCCGGCGTTCGCGGTCAAGGTGCCAAAGGAGCTGGTGGACTTCGTCCAGGAAGACCCCGCGGATGTGTTCTTCATAGCGTACGAGGACATCTTCAAACTCTTTCACACTCAACGGCTGGACTATAACATGGTCCGCCTATATGCGCTCGATGTGGCGATGAAGATCAGGAGAGATGATACCCCGTACGTCGCGATAGTGGATCCCTACTACATGCGCGACAGCCATCTGGTGGAAGGATCAAAGACACGGGAAACGGCCACGGAGTACCTCGTAAGGGTCATGCTGGCCAACAAGAGGAAGAACGCCCTTCTTCTGCCTTTCTTTTTCGAGTAAGTACACATCCGCTCGCCACCGTCGATCTTATGCCTTCTTGTACATTTCTTCCATCGCTGATCCTTTGTCCAACATTCGTTTCAATTGTGTTGAGCAGGGACAAGTACTGCGCACTCATCTACGTATCCCCGAGGTGGTCCATTGCCACTTATTTGGACTCGGGGAATAAATCCACGCCGAGACGATACACCAGAATAAAGGGTGTTCTCGATGACGCTCTCGAGGCCTATGCCCAAAAGGGCGGCCCCTTCCATAAGAAGTCGGAATTCTTCACGGACGAAAACACACAAGTTCCAGCATGGGACCGGCTTCCATTGCATCAAGCAACTGGATGGCAGCGTGAAGGAGGCCTACTACGCCCTCCATCACCTTAAAGCGATTGTCCGGGATTCGAGAAAACGAAGATTCCATCTGGTCTCGCAGAATACACCAAAATGGCGGATGCTCTCACCGATGCTGATTACAGAACAGACTTCCATCGCATCCGGCTGCAGTTGTCAACGATCATCCTCGACGATGTCATTCACAAATCAGGGTCCTTCCACTACCCCAGAGGTATTATAGAAGTGCATGTGTAGGGTTATATATTATATATATGCTATGCTATGAAACCCAAATAGGATAGCCATATGATTTCCAACCATGACAATTGATTGATTGTCTTGCCTCTCTACTTAGATGAATAAATTATACTCTATTTATATCACTAACCAATATATATCCCAATCCATCTTCAGGGTTGTGTCAGAGGGATATCGAAGAACGACTAGAGGCACAGAATGACACCAGGGAGTGGAAGACGAAAGAAGGCTTTCTACCGTTCCCGGCGCCGCTCAAGAAGAGGACTCCATGATCATGCATGCTCCCGCGCGCTCTTGCTCACCATCATCGCCGATGTGTACTACATTTGATCATAGTTAGGCGGCGAACACTTGATTTGTAATGTGTAGTGTGAAATGATGAAACATTCGGCACTTTTGTGACTATGTGTATATACGTATCTCGATCGGGCACTAAGTAATATGTGTGATGACATATTGATTAATGTGTTTGTCTGTTTATATACCTGTCAAATATACCTGTATTTCTGTATAAACCTGTATAAATCCTGTATATACCTGTATTTGTACAGCAAAATGGAAAAATACCGGTATTTCTGTTTCATATTTCTGTGGCGCACGCTTTTTTTTTTGTGGCGCACCACTTTCTGTGGCGCACCAAGGAACAGTGCGCCACAGAATTCCTCTGCATAGGGGTGCTGCCGAGCTATTTCTGTGCAGAAAGTTGCACTTTTTGTGGCGACGCCCTAGGTGCGCCACAGAAATATTTTTTGTGGCGAGAATTCTGTGGCGCACCCTGCAAACCTCCTGGTGCGCCACAGAAAGTTAAAACCGTGCGCCACTAATAGGGTATTCTGTACTAGTGATATGCAGATATAAAGTAACGGAGGGAATCGATATACATACCCTTGTAGACCGAAAGCGTCGACGATCAAAAGATGTGTTTCGACGACGCATGATGAAGACGTACGGCAATGCCGACCTCAAGGTCGTGTAGTCGTACAAGCGCTGAGTGCCGCAAGTGTAGCACATCCGAGGGATTACACACATACGGTGTAGACGACGTCCCTCCGGGCTCCGATCTAGCAAAGCAGCGGAAGAAGAATAGCTCGGACCGAAGTACCAGCAGCACGACGGTGTGCGTATGGTGGAGAAACCTCCAACTCCCACACGGTTCCATTTGCGGAACCACGAACGAGATGAGAGAGAAAGAGAGAATTGGTGTGCTTCAAAAGCCATGGGGCACCGCTTATAAAGGAGGAGGGGGGCTGCCAAACCCCATGGCTTAGCCATGTGGGACTATTCCCACATGGTGCGACTGGCCAAGGGGAGCCGCCGGCCCTAGGTGGGCCCCATGCGGCTGGCCCACTTGGGCCCGGCTGGCCCCTCCCTCCAAGGGTGCGGTTTCCCCCTTTTTGGGTCTTTTACCTTTGGTAAAGGCCCATTTAGGTGGGCTTCCCTTTTAAATCCGAATTAAATCAAAATAAAATATATTTAATCATTAATTACATTAATTAATATTAAATACATGTTATTTAATTTATTCGAACTCCGAAACATCTTTCGTTGCCCTCCAAACTTCATCGGATATGTCCCGGAACACTTCCAGTTCTCTTCTCTATTTTCTCTTCGGTGTCAAGACTATTCCTAAGCATCGTTTACCCTTAAGTGTGACACCCTATGGTTCGGGATCACTGCAGACATGATCGAGACATCTCTCTGATCAATGACCAACAGCGGGATCTGGAAACCCATGATGACACATGTGCAATCCACGAATTAATTCGCTTGAACCTTAATATTCGTATCATATTCCCTTTGCACCTCGATACTGTGTTTGTCCGAGACATGATCATCGGTATCCCAATACCTTAGTTCTATCTCGTTATTGACAAACACCTATTATCTCGTTCACATGATCACACATCCCATGACCTAGTCACGCGTTTGCAAACTTTGATGTGATCTCAATGAGTGGGCCCTAACTAGTATCTCTCCGACCTTCGGATGCACAAATCCCGCTCTTGATCCATACGCCTCAACCTATTCCTTTGCAAACCTGATAGAGACACCTTTATTGCCACCCTATTTAAGGTGTGATGTTTGATGCAATCAAGGGCAGCCTCAAGAGATAGTGATTAAATATGATCTCACGGTCTAAGGATTAGGTTACTATGTTTCTAACTATCATGAAGCTGAACATTGATCACGTCATAATACTTATGTTGGGTATGTCCATCACATCATTCACCAAATGATATGACTCCATTGTCGATTGACATAAATGTCACATGATCAGGAAACCTCGATCATCCATTGACCAATGGACTAACTAAATAGAGGCTACTA
Organism: Poa pratensis; assembly: GCA_947311845.1. Lineage (NCBI taxonomy): Eukaryota > Viridiplantae > Streptophyta > Magnoliopsida > Poales > Poaceae > Poa > Poa pratensis. Next base: position 10,113,507 of record CAMZMU010000118.1, read on the forward strand.
TGGACCTGGTTGTTTACATACCACACGTGTATTAATGTTTCCGCTTGATACAGTTATAGCATGGTATAAAAACTAATTATGAACATATATGAGATACGATAATAATACATTTATTATTTGCCTCTAGGGCATATCTCCTTCGTAACACAATTTCGACTACTTTCCAATTAAAGAAATGGAATACATAAACTGCACTAGTTACAACTTACAAATACACAATTACTCATAATACAAACTTGGACTTACAGTCACTGACAATACAATCGAGGACTGCGAAAACCTACATGCGAATAAAAAATCACCCAATTTCCTAAAAAAGGAAGAATAATAAGCCCACAAATCAACCTAAAAGCAACGATGGACACACAAATGAACCCTACAGGTTTCTATTGACAACTACTAACTGCACACTAATGCTCCTACAAATGAAGCCTAAGAAAAGAGATAGCCCAAAGTCACTCTCCTTCTTTGAAAACCTCAACCGTTTCGCGTTTGCTAGCTCAAAGATCATCTATGACATGCTTCCAATCAGAGATTTGGATCCTGAATCTCGCCGAATGTCCTTCCTAAAGGATATCCTCTGAACCAAACACACCCTTAACTCCCTTCCAACAAGATCAGGCATTGCTGTTGGGGATGTCTTGATATTGGCTGATGCTGATGAGATCCCAAGTCCTGAAACCGTGCAATGCTGAAGTGGTGTGATGGAATACCGCCCATCATGCACCTCGAGCTTAAAAACTACATGTACTCTTTGAGTTTCCTGTGGATCACAACAGCTGGAGAGCGACGACGCACGTGTTCACCGAGCGCACAAAGTACCGCCACTCCCGCCAGACGAATCTAATGTTGGCCGACGCGGGCTGACATTGCAGCTTCTGCTTCAAGTAGATCAAGGAGTTTGCTTTCAAGATGAAGGCATACAGCCACGCAGACCGGGTGAAGCAGGAAAGCTTCCTGGATCCATCCAGAGGGTGATATGCAATGGGGAGAACCTGTTTGACATGCTACCTGATGAAGAGTACACGTTCGGGGATCTCTTCAAGAAGATGGGACCAATACCAAGGTCGGCATCTGTTGTTCACCTACCTTCCTATTTGGTCAGGAACGCGGACAGCTACAGGTTCTTGCTTCCTGGTGGATGCTTGAGACCGGGCTAAATCAGAGGTGCCGTGTAACCTGCTAGCTGATAGTATTACTTTTAGATGCAATGTTGTTGTTTCAGTGGGAATAGGTATGCATTTTGTTTGATGTGCAGCAGTGAAACTTTCAGATAGGATGGTAGAATCTTTTTTGTGTGTGTTCGAGGAGCTATGTATGTGTAACTTTTACGTTGTGTTTGCTGTGATGGGAAGATCAACATACAGTTCGCCTAAGGTGATATAAAGGTAATCCAACGACAATAGCCTCCGGCGTCGGTGGGCTCGTGAGGATGTGCAGGAGGCCGGAGACCAGATCTCCTTGGTCGTCTTCGGTGTCGTTGCGGCGGCGCCGGTGGTCAAGACGGCGGCTCTGCCCGGTGAACTTCCAGCTCTTTCTGCTCCGCCGCGCGAGGGCGGTTGACCGAAGTGGCGGCTCCCTGGAGTTGCGGCTTCCCGGCCGCGGTTGGCTGCGGTGCGCCGGCTCAGGTGGTGGTCGGCGGCAGCGGCGGTTCGGCGCGTCGCCGTGTCGTGGTGGTGTCGGTGGGTGCTGGGTCTTCAGGGACTGGGTTGTAATTTCTCTTTTCTTGAGGGTTGTTTTGCTTGGCTGTTTTCTTTGATCTGGGATCCTATGTACTCAAAAAAAAAAAACGACAATAGCCATGGAAATATCAGCTCGCGCAACTACTGGTATACCTGGAAGATCAACTTTCTCTCTGTTACTTACTATTGCTGGGAAAAGAGTTGTTGCTCTAGTGGACAGTGGTTCATCAGATACATTCATTAGCAGACACCAGCAACACCAACAAAAGTGGCAGTAGCTGGAGGGTCTCATCTCTTATCTGAAACTTGTCTTCCAAGCACGCAGTACAAGGTGCAGGGTCACACGTTCCAGTCTACTTTCAAAGTGTTGCCTCTGAAAACATTTGACATCATCCTTGGTGCTGATTGGATTTATGAATTCAGTCCCATTGGATTAGACTTGAAAAAGAGAGAGCTGGTAGCCAAAAATGGCACACCAATCAAGCTGGTTGATCACACGAAACATCCACATCCGACTTCAGCAAAGAACATGAGCAAGTTGTGCAAGAAGGGTGTGCTGGGGTATCTCTTGCAGATTTCTGACATCATTCCCACATCCGCGTCGACCCCGTCGTCGGTAAGTGGCTATAGCGCACGCTGCGTCGACCCGCGTCGTCTTCTTCCCCACCTCCGGCGTCTCGAGCCGTTCATGCGTTCGTGGTGGTGGGCCGGCCCACTAGGGGTACGCGAAGGTTTGTACCGTTCGCGGTAGGCGATATATAGGAATTACCCAAACCACCGATCCCCTCTATTCTGTCACAAGTCATACCAAACCAAATGCGCAGGCTGGACCCCTAGAGGAACGGATCAAATCATCAAATTGAGGGAACACAACAGCGGATTCTGGTAAAAGGTAGCGGATTGCGATCTCGCGGACGCCAAGAAATGATAATACGGGAAGGGGGTCGATCGATCCGTACCGGGAGGAGGCGCTCGCTCGGCGTGTCGCCCGGCCAACAAGTGGAGGAGAGAGACGTTCTGCGTTGGATCGATGAATCGCCAGCAAAGCCGAGGAAAATAGGCACTTGGCTTCTTCCCCTTCCCCTTCTTCGCCTTCTCTATTTACACAGTTTGGTAATTCTCAAAAAAAAACACAGTTTGGTAAAATATTGTTGTACAAGTGGTGTTTTCGCTTCTATTGTTTGGATGAGTTTTGGTTGGATCTCTATGGATTTTACATGATTTCACCAAAAACATATGCAGGTATAATAAAATGTAAAAAATATTGTCCATGATTACAGTCACCATAGTCGCTCATCTTCTCTGGCGCCTTCTCCCTATCATGTACCCTGCTTATAAGGAGTGGAGATTTTTGGCTCCCAAGCTCCCTCCGGTTTAAAAAATTCGAAAATCAAATTTGTGATTTTCAAGAAATTCTGAAAAAAATCCGGCTGTAGCCAATAGTTTATCCTTCGAACATGCAAAATATCAACTTCAAAATTTGTATTCTGAGCTACACAAAAATAACAAAGCCATGGATATAAGTAGCATATTTTCAATCTCCAAATTTTAGGTGATTTTTTTATTTTTGTGTAGCTCGGAATACAATGTATTTGAAGTTGATAATTTACACGCTCGTGGGATATACTATTGTCTACACCCGATTTTTTTTTTCAGAATTTTTTGAACTCACAAATATGATTTTCAAATTTTTTAAACTGGAGGGAGCACTGGAGCTCGGGAGCCAAAAGTAGTTTCCGACTTATAAGGTCCTTTTGTCGCTTGGATCTTGCTTAATAATGCAATGGTTATGTGCATCTATAGATTCATTTGTTGGGGAATTTAGAAGCTTTAAAAAAATCATCCGTAATTACAATTGCATTCGGGGATAGGGCTTGAAAAGTTATTCTCAAAATTCAAAATATATGTGAATAAAACAATAGCACTTCTGACAAAAATCTCTATATTATCTGCAATATTAAACATAAAAGAAAAAAATGTGTAAATGCACGAGGTATGGCATACTACCATATGCAAGAGCTTCTCTTCGGGCTGTTTGATGATAATTTTGTTGTGGTACCGGCAGAGAACGTGTGAAGTTGTGTGTCCCGCGGATTGCTTGGATCTGATCCGATTTTGTATTTCTTCGTGTGGTTCCAGGTCTGGCCCTTTCGATTTGGGGTTCTTATCATTGGGATAGTTGCTACTCTGTTGCATTGGTCCTTTGGGGTCATGACGACTTCTCGTATGTCTAGTACAGCAAGCTCTACTACAGAAAGTGCACCCCAATGCTTGTAGTCATCGCAAGGTGGTCGAAAGACATATTTTTAATTTATTATTTTTAGAGTTCTTTGCACATTATTAGTATAGCGGTGAAGATTTTCAGAAAAAAGACTTGTATATTTGAAAATACTGCAACGAGTAGATGAAACGTTGCACCTCATGGTGGAGATATCCAAAGAATTGTTAGACCACCGACTATAGTGAGTAGGGTCGTTGCCACGACATATCACTAAATTCAACCATAACGAGCATGCACGCCCACAAGATTAAGCCCTTCCTTATAGCCTATCGTCTCTGTCTCCTCCAGGCATATGCACGAGTGTAGAGGAAACACTGTTGTAGGAGAACATCAATTCGATAGTTCCTTACGAAACAATCCCGGGGCCTTCTATGCCTATACCTATAAAATTCACATCCCTTAGCACATAGAGACACTACAAATAATTTTAAGATGGAGAAATAAAATGATCAATAAGCTATTCAATTTATTCTTAGAGAAGACTTCGCTCTTTATGCTTGAGAAGTTACGTTTGGAGGAAGACGATGACGATGAGCCGACACCACCCGCCTTAGAGGACCAACCTTTGTACGTGCGCGATAGTGATGATGAGACCCCACAAAAAATCAATTACGACAGTGATGATTCATCTGGGTTCTAGCTAAAGTACTATGTGTTCAATTATGACATTCTGTCATGTTGTTTGTAATGATTCATTTGGGTTGTAATGCACTTGATTCGTATGGTTTGTAATGAACTTTGTTTGTATGGGTTTGTAATGAACTTGGTTGTTTTTGATCGTGCTCGTGGTATATTGTTTCATGTTTTTTAAAATGCAATATGCTTTCTAGTTTTTTGTATGCTGCTATGTATTTTTTCATATGTATTTTTAAGATCAATATGATTTCATTACACGCTTAATAATTTGCTATCATTACTAATAGTTTACTATTTCTTAATGCAAGTGACTAAACCATGAGCCAACGCACTAAGCTCACTTCCGTGTATGCAACTGAGAAGGCGAATCTGGCATCCGGCCGAACTCCAAGAAATAGGCGTCCTCCCGGCCGTCTAGGTGAGGAGGGCGTACCATTAGTATTCTACTATGCTTTCTAGTTTTTACTTACTAATAGTATACTCTTTCTCAATGCAGGTGATGAGGAGGACGAGGATGCGGGAGGCGAGACACAAAGGCCAAGACCACCTAGAGGAGGACGGGTCAGGGGAGGAGCACCGAGAGGAGGACGCGCCAGGGGGAGACCTCCTCGGACTCCCTCCTCGAGGAGGGTACCCTCGACCAGTGGCACCATGCCTGATGATGAGGAGGAGGCAGGTGACGAGGAGGATGAGGAGGTGAGGGGCGAGGAGGACGAGGATGTGAGAGGCGAGGAGGGTGAGGAGGAGGGTGACGAGGAGGAGACGGAGACCGGGAAGGTGTGGTTGTGTGGTATCTCTGGGTTACCTAAGCCACGCCCAGCGACCGAGGAGGAGAAATGGTTGATTGCTCCGCAGGGGAAAAGGTAAATGCCTATCTCTGTCAATTTTTCAACACATGCTTGAGCCTTAGATTCTAATATGCGAGCACATACTAATACTTTGATTCTTCTGCAGCAATTGGCAGTTTGTTGGACCCCGAGGCAAAGCACGCCTTCCAAATGGCATTATTGGAATTCTGCTGAGGACACATTGGCCGGGGTGGTTCAAACCATCTGCCACTAGCGAGGACAAAGTGTTCACGACGAGCTGGACTCACTATAAAGAAGCCCCGATGGCCCTCGATCCTAATGACCGTGATACTCATGCAGATATCATGAGGACCCAATTTTGGGTAAGTTTTATTTAGAAGTGCGAAAGTCAATATTGGTTTTGTTCATAGTTCATCGGCCAATCACTTAACTCTATGACATGTTCCATTTTGGTTTTAGTGGTACTATAGAGTTGCACCGGAGGACAAGGATAAGGCGGACAAGGCCTTCGAGGAGGCTGCGAAGAGGTTGGCCCGTTAGATGCTGTACGAGCCGAAGTTCGTGGCCATCATGCATTACCACGCCGCTTGTGGTAATAAGTTGACAAAGAGAAAAATAAAGGATGAACATATTATGTTGGACAAAGAGCAGTTCATGGGCGTAAGTAACTTGTCTTTGTATTGCTAAATATCGTTATCTGTTCTTCAAATGCTAAATCTGCTTATTGTTCTTCAAATGCTGTTTTTATTATCTAGATGTGTCCTGGTTGGTGCTACATGAAGGAGGATGGATGGGAGACGTTGGTGGATAGGTGGTTAGGTGCTGATGCCACATTCGCAAAGAAGAGCGCTACCAACTCGAGCAATCGTGGCACCGAGGGAACCCACCATCAAGGAAATCGGAGCGATGGTCGCTTCAAGGAGCACGTGGTATACATATGGAACATCCACCTTTCATTTCCCGTAATGTTCCTATTTATGCATAACCTTATTTTACTATTGTAGGAGAAAGAGCGGGGGGCGCCAGTCTCTGAGATTAGGTCTTGGCATCTTGGCCGTCAGGCTAAGGAGCCTAAGATGGTCGACGGCACAACCATAACACACTTTGGAAGCACCTCCAGTGATATTTCGGCATATTGTGAAGAGTTCCGTAGGCGGAATGGGTCGGAGTCCGATCCCTTAGATCAGCCAGTTGATGCGAGAGCGGTGCTCAGGGTGGGTAAGGGCAAGAAACATGGCCGCTACAAGCTTGTACACAACTTTGTCGAGACGGATTTGACATACCCACAGGTTCGATCTGACACCTCGGGCGGGGTGAGTCTATGCCACGGCCTGCCAAACGGGTTCCCCCCACTGTAAGTTTTCTCCTTTTCATCCTCTTTTCCTTCTTTTGTTTCTGCTATGCTATGCTGACGAGATTAATTATGTCATATTGTAGATCCAGCAAATTGAAGCCTATGATAGGATGATGGATCAATTTAATGCAGACTGCCGGGCATACCACGAGGCGAACACTCGGGCTATGGAGCGCCAGCATATCATAAACGAGGTTAGTTACTATGACTTAACCTACACAGAACACGGCAGCACCCATGCATCTACAGGCTAGCACGTGTGTTTTCTCAAAACGGGACCGATGCGGAATTTCTACTGCATAGATTTCTACCAAGAAATTATAACAGATCAAGATTCTCTATGGACTAGATAACTCACCCATTTCTACTGCACAGATGTTCTGGAACCATCCAGTCTTTGTTCCCGAATAATAAAAAGCCCATGCATGCCTTCATGGCCGCGTACCTTTTTGAGCTGCAGGCTGTAGCAACTAGCAAGTCAACAAGTGTAAGGGAGTATTCTTTTGGCATGGGTTAGATTATTTATTTTACAGTAGTAATCTAACACTTTGGCTTCATTGTACAGTAGTAATCTTTTCCTTCTATGTTTCTGTGATGAAATCAAATAAAGCTGAGTCAACACATGGATAACAAATACTGAGCTCTCATCTCACATAGTAAGCATTACATTACACAGATGACATATACAAGGCTCTCACCTGAGAGTCACATAGGTCAGAGAGTCCAACCAACTGAACTTTATTTGATTTCGTCACAGAAACATAGAACTGAATATTCTGTACAACGCAAGGTTACTACTGTACATACAATGGAGATTACTACTGTACAATGAATAAATTGGGTTTGCCCTTAGGTTTGTTCATTTATTTTGATCATTTGGCAGGACACGCTATGCGTTTTTTTTCTTATCCAAAATTCCTCTATAGTGTTAAGATGTGCATATGCACGTGTATGCAAACTAGTAACATATAGTGGTAGTGTCATAGATGTTCTTGTTTATTATCTTGTGGATTCATTTATTCTTGGAAAATGTTATGCGATGGTCACCAATTTTAGCCTTTGTCTTCGTGACACATGACATCACCTAAACTAAACGTGCAGGCGATTGCTGATCTACATGTTAATGGGACTCCGCTGCCTCAGTTCCCACCCGCGATACGAGTTCCACCCTTCCCACATAACCCACCATCATTGCAAGATTTCTTGGCACGTGGAGGATTTGAGACTCCGGTAAATTGGTTTCTTCACAATATACTCAATTGCATAATTTGTGTCCATCACATAGGATACTTACTATATCTTTGGTCCAACTTGTAGGGAACCTCGGGATCCAACACTTTCTTTGCTGGTACTAACTCTGCTCATGCTCCCGAATCAGAGATTGCTGAAAACCCAATTCATCAAGGCCACACTGGCTCTACGCCCACCTCGTCCCGTTGTCCCGATGATGAGACGGTTAGTTCCTTCAACACTTGTGTCAAAATTATACTTGCACATGTCGCCATGCTAATAAACGGTTCTCCTTATTATAGTGTTGATGCATGCTCACGGTGGTGGACTTCATGTCTTTGCGGTGCTTAGACTCCGTTGTTTACCGGTTTGTGCTTGTAGTGTCAAACATGTCAGTTAAGTGATCGTTTGGACATGTATCGAACTGCTTGTGCTTTGTGACAGCTATCTATGTATAGCAATATGTATCTGAACTATTTGTGCTCGTGTGCTATCTTTTATGTTTCAATTATGGGATGGAATGGATTTGTATATGATTAAATGTGTGTATGTGCCTGAATTCTTGATGAAGATGATGTGTGTGTGAATCTGGGAAAAAAACTGCTATATATATATCATTTATAAGCTGCTGGAACGAACCAAAAATAGGATCTGGGAAAACAAATTTGTGAATATGTATGCGTAGGCATAGGAATTCCCAGAATGCACCAGATACGGCCACGTGGCCTATATGCCTACGGCACAATTCGTCGGCATACATAAAATATATGCCTACAGCTTTGCCGTAGGCATTTCTTTCGCGTGGCCGTCGGCGTACGTCGCTAATACGCTGTCGGCATACCCTTGTTATATGCCTACAACTTTGGCCGTAGGTATTTCTTTCTCGTAGCCATCGGCGTATCTCGCCAAGAATGTACCACAGTTCGACACGTGGATTGTATGCCTCGACGTTTGCCGTCGGCATACCCTATAATGTATGCCTACAGCTTCTGCCGTAGGCATTTCCTTCGTATAGCCGTCGGCATATCTCACCTAGAATGTACAGGATACTAACACGTGGAATGTTTGCCTACAGCTTTTGCCGTCGGCATACCGTTAGACGCCGTTAGACGGACGTCAGGCGTTTTTGTTTGCCGACGGCCGATTTGTGCCGACAGCCAACATAGACCGTCGGCATACACGGTATATGCCGACAGCAATTGTATGCCGACGGCTTTTCCTTTGTATGCTGAGGGAGCAAAAGACGACGACAAAGGCCGTCGGCATACATGTGTGCCGTCGGCATACATGTATGCCTACGGCATTTATGCCTACGCTGACAGCCTTTGGCCGTAGGTAACTTATCGTTTTCCTGTAGTGTTGGGAGGTAGTCATATAAACGCACTTGTCCTACAGTAGATTAATATGTGATAATGTTATGAGTTTGGTCCTTAGGTAGGTTGAGGATTGTGACAAACTTAAATAAGAGTATCGATTTATTTATCTTTTCTCGTTTGGGGCTTCTTTCCCTATTTAAAAAAAAGATCTTTTCTTTCTGAAAAGACATAATTTCATTGATCATCTGATCTCCTCATCGAGACGATACACCTAGCCAACTACCGTATGCATGGGTCTGAGCTTGGGGGTTACCATGTGTTGCCGGCAGTAGAGGGAGCTCATGGACCATACATTACCGAGGACGGAAATTAAACATCGCACAAGTTTAGTAAATGTTTCCATTAACTAGTAGTTGGCAGTAACACAATTTCTACTGCTTTCCAATTAAAAAAATGGATTACAGAAACTGCACTAGTTACAACTTACAAATACACAATCACTGAGAATACAAACTAGGACTTACTAGGTAATCTGCCCGTGCGTTGCAACGGGGGCATAAATATTCTTGTGATCCAACACTAATTATGTCATATAATTTTAGAATTCTCGTACACATCAAGTGATCCAACACTAATTATGTCATATAATTTTAGAATTCTCATACACATCAAGTGTCATTATCAAATATATAATGCCCGTGTGTTTCCATGGTCCAGGTATATAGGAAAGATGGCCACTAATATTTTCATTTCACATGACTCAGACATCATATGCAATATCAGAATGACCTAGCACCATGTAATAACAGGAGCTTAACAATAGAAAACAATGACCTAGCAAATAATCTCTTATTAACTAATTTGATATTGAACTCAACATAAGTACAATATCAGAATACATTATATTCAGTTCCATGTTTGTATACCGGACACGTTTTATCTTATTCAGGTCTGACTAATACAATATGAAAATCTATGCTCGATTTATAATAATGACAACTTAGGTTAACGAAGCAAATCAATAATCAAATACTAAGACTGAAGATGTTACATCGCCAAGTTCTCATCTATCTCCACTTATGCACCCAAGACATGCAACTCGAACAATCTTTTGTATTAACCTTGTTCTATCTCTGTCCCATTTGCACCATGTAATAACAGGAGCTTAACAACACAATCTCCCCAGTCAATACCATTACATACGTCTACTTTCCTCCTCTGCGCCTACTTTCCTCCTCTTTTTCCCACAGTCTCGAGCATTTGAAATCTTTGTCAGATGGTCTCGGTACATGATATGATTCCTGCCATCTCGTGTCTTTCACCCTTACCTTTTTTTCCTAATATCCTTTTGTGGTGGACACACATCTTCCTATCCAAGAGCAGACATGATTGCACTTGCCGGATATCACAAACACATATATGAAAATCTTTGGAAAAATAAGATGGAGTAACTTACCTAAATTAATCTTGCTCAAATCCACATTATTTTAGGTGAAATAAGAGGGAACATCAGTCGTCCAACACGAAGACCGCAACAGGACTGAATATTTATCGAAGAAGCAACCAGCTGAAAATTTACAGACGTAAAAAATAGTTGTACTAAACAAACTGTACTACGCTGTAAAAAAAAGCATGACCATAAACTACAACATGAAGACTGACCTTCCGAAAGTATGGACTGATCCAAGGTATTTGCATAGTGAAGAGGCATCATACAGATTTTGAAGAGGTTTGAGAAGATTAAGTAGGACGAGTCTATATGTGCAACTGAGTTGCCTGTATGTTTAAACTACCATCAAAGAGTGAAATCAATTACCACAGTAAGGACCATAGGCCGACTCTGTACAAAACTGGCAGCACATGTATTGGAAATCAAATATTTATCACCCAATGCGGCGTATCAAACATCCTAGCACAGATTATATTACCACAGAATAACTCAGCTATTTCGAAATGATATCTTGCTATTTCGAGGTAACTCTGAACTAACTTTTTCCTAAGTACAGTCTATACTCTCTCTTGCCTTCTCTTGGATGATCGGAAAAAGCACGCGGAAATCGCTGAAATATATGTATGCATAATTGCAGTAAAGTACTTGCATACACCATGCATATACCACCCATGGGTGTTAGCACGTAGGAAAGCTCTTGACTTTTTTCCCCTGACCGATAGCTACTCGTTGGTGGGTAACTAAATTTCAGAAAAGGCTGTTGGATAGAATGAAATTTACATAGCATTGGAACCTCACTGCCTAACAAATGCTTACTTCTTAGCCACACGAAATAAAGAACACGTAAAAGTAAATTATCTAACATAACACTGAAGAAGAAAAACCTGAGGAGTACAAGCAGAGGTTGCGCTACGCAGCTTCCAAGAATTATTGGTGAAGTCGACTTGCAGGCGGCAGCTTCCAAGAATTATCCGTCGCGGCCAAGTCGCCGGTGTTCATGGTGGCCAACCTAAAGTAAATTATCTAACATAACACTGAAGAAGAAAAACCTGAGGAGTACAAGCAGAGGTTGCGCTACGCCGCTTCCAAGAATTATCCGTGAAGTCGACTTGCAGGGCGGCAGCTTCCATGAATTATCCGTCGCGGCCAAGTCGCCGGTGTTCATGGTGGCCAACCTCAATCCGAATGGCTGACTGCTAAGGAGTAAGTACGGTGGAGAATCATGGTGGGGTTAACGTCCTGACGACACAAATGAGCAGCAAAAACATCATTCAGACACAGACACATATAAGAACTGGTAAAAATGCAGACACTGCAACTGAAGATAGACATCGGGAGAGATTTATGCAATTAAGCAGACAATGTAAACAGCTTGAAAAAACAGCGTCGAGAGAGAGAAAGAGAGAGAGAGGTGGTGGTGAGCTAGCGTGAATCAATCCAACCTTTGCCTTGGGATGCCTTCACGACCAACGTGGCTCTAGTGCTTGCACTACACAGATGTCCAACCTGACGATTCAACTTACGCACTGGAGAGAAAGCAATCAGAGTTAATGAAGATAAACTGGAATGATTTTAATCAAATCCCCATCAGCCAATCGTTCAGATCAAACTGTCCTTTATACGGCGTTGATGCTTCCAAGAACAGACTCATCGTCTACAAGTATCTGAAAATGAGTTACTGAAAGGAGGCATTCACTCCCTACACGCAGAAACACACACTTGCCAGCATGCGCCTGGTCCCCCGCCCGCCCGCCGTGTTGGTGAATTGGTAATGTACAGACTTGACTGAACTGAAAAAATTAAATAGAAGATGCGAGGAGCCGAGGAGATGCCCAGATCGAAAGGAAGGGGGAAGCTATGGAGAGGAACAGGTCACCTGGATGTGCCGATGATCTTCAAACTTGCCGTCATGTCGTAGCTACTGCATCCTGCGTCGTCATGTTCCTCTCCATGGCCTGGATCTGGAAGTGGTGAGAGAAGATTGTTTTCGACAGTGACCAGGCCGTCGGCTGCCTCAGCGTTGCGAGGTGACGGCGGTAGGTGGTGATGCTAGACCAACTTGCCGGAGGTGGACTGCGGGGGGGATGGGCGAAGGTGGGAGAAGGTAGACGTGGGGGAGGCGGCGGAGACATGGATGCGCTCCAAGGGACGGAGCTGCTTCATAGGCACTGACACCAGTGGCAGTGAGCAAAACCTTCATCAAAACACTAGTAATTCTCTTAATCTATATAAGATGACCCCATCACAACAGACTGACACCAGTGAATCTTTGTTCTAGCTTCGTCCTCCACGGCTCCACCGTGTGCATCTCGTCGAGGAGGCCCGTCGACGGCGCCACCGAGGACTGAATGGAACACGATCCCTCCTTCCTCCGGCTAGAATCCTCCACGATCAGCTCCTGGAGCGCCGACATCGGTGCTGCCCATGGCAGATGCTTCGGCGGGCGTCGGATGGGGAAGAGCTATCGAGCTTTTTTCTTCGTTCGGTCAAAAGAAAAAGCGAACCGGTGTAGATGGATTGCGGGTTGATTTACAACTTTCTGAGGGACTAAAATGCAAACTTACCGTGACGTATGACGGAAACCTTTCATCCGTCGGGTAGGAGACATGACACTCCATACTTTTATAGTACTCCCTCCGATCCATTAAAATGGTCGGGAGAAAACAACTTAGCTAGTACAACTGCTAGGTACAACGTGCGACTCATTTTTTGGATCGGAGGAAGTAGTAGAGATAGACAGTCACTGGCAATACAATCTAGGACTGCGACAAGCTGCACTTGCTGCTTGCGAAAAAACAATCACCCAATTTCCTCAAAAAGGGAGAAAAATAATCCCACAAATCAACCTAAAAGCTACGATGAACACACAAGAACCCTACCACTGCGTTTGGTTGCAGGGAATTGGGGCAGGGAATTGGAATTGGGGTCGATTCCACCGATTCCGCTGTTGGAATCCTCACGTGGAAACTTGCCGAAATTCCGAGCGCGGAATCGTCATGTGTAAAGTGGCGTCCCAACTTTCCGAGCTCCACACCTCGGAATCGCACGGAAACGAATCGTGCGACTCGCTCGCGACTCCCTCGCGACCTCCTCTCTCCCCACCGCGACTCTCCCCACCGCGACCTCTCTGCTCCGAACGGCACCGGCGACGACGGCCGAGGTAACTCCGGCGCCTCTCTCCCCGCCCTTCTCTCTCCCCACCATCCCCTCCCCATCCCTTCTCTCCCGCCGTCCCCAGCAGCCTCTAACCCTAGATCGACGGGACGGAGAGGACGCCGCCTCTCCTCTGGCTCGCCGACGGGAGGGAGCCCTGACCCTTCCCTGGAGACGAGGCACGCCACCTTCACCGCTCGCAGCAGCGGCGGGTCCCCGCACGCCTCTCTGCCTCCGAACTCCTCCACCGCGACCTCTCTGCTCCGCATGGCACCGGCGACGACGGCCGAGGTAACTCCGGCGTCTCTCTCCCCGCCCTTCTCTCTCCCCGCCCTCCTCTTTCCCCGCCATCCCCTCCCCATCCCTTCTCCGAAATTTTGATTCCGGACATAAATTCCATTGTCAACCAAACACTGGAATTTGAATTGGAGTCCAATTCCTTTCCATCTCGGATTTGGAATTGGTGTCCAATTCAATTCCCTGCTCCAATTCCCTGCAACCAAACACAGTGTACAGGTTTCTATTGACAACTACTAACTGCACACTGACGCGAGAAGGAACTTAGGAAAGCGGTGGACGCATTGTCTTCCCCTTCTCGGTGTGACACGGGTTCCTTTTCTTAGAGCCGTGGCTGATCTTGTGAAGCCAGCCCTGACGGACCAGCTATCCACCTTTGCATGATCAACTTGTTGGCTCTTCTTCTAGGAGATCCCAGCAAGTTCTTCGGTTATAAAATGTAGTCTTTTTGCAGGACAATCTGGACATGCAGAAAGCTTTAGCCGATAGAATAGAACATTAAATGAGATCCTGAATGTAGCAAATAATTTGAAACTGCAAGCATTCATACAAGCATATTATATTCCAACTCCACAAAGATTCTCTGCGGGACCACACTCCAACTTCCGAGCAAGCTAGATAATGTTCACTATTTAACCCGGATTAGAGGGTGGGACTAGTCCCGGGTTAAAAGATACGAGTCCGCAGATCAGTTGTCCCGGGTCGTGGGGACGCTCTAGTCCCGGCTCGTGATACGGCCCGGGACCAAACGTCTGTGGCAGGGCTGCCGCATGGCGGGGCCCGCGCGGGCACCTCTAGTCCTGGCTCGTGACACGAGCCGGGACCAGAGCTCAAGCTTTAGTCCGGGCTGGTGATACGGCCCGGGTTCAAACGTTGCCCTATATCTCTCCTTCCACCCGAGCCAGCTCTCCATTGTTGAGCTCGAGCCACACCTCCATTTTTCTCATTTTTCACTCTCCAAAGCTCAATTTAATCCCCATTTTTCTCCACTATTTGTCAATATTGACGGCGTCCATCTATCCAAGGGTTAGCAACATCATCTCTTCTTTCAGCCTTCCTAATTTAGCTCATTTCATTGGTATTTTAGCTCATTTCATTTTTCTAGTGCTAGCTAGGTGTTTAATGAAATGACTAAGTAGGGGATTTCATTTGTTTTATGTGCAATTTAAGGTCAAACTAAATTATGATTTGTGGGTTTTAGTGTCGTCCTGTCCCTGCCCTCACCGCCGTTGATCGCGTGCGCTGTCCCCATCCTCACCGTCGTCGATCGCCGGCGCCGCCCCGTCACCAACACCACCTCGGTGAGCCTCTTGTTTTTATCTTTTATTTTAAAAAATCTTAGTTGTATGATTTAGATGCATGATTATTATTTGTATAATTTTCTTATTTGTATAATTGTTTGTTATATATAGTGTCATGGTTTTGACATCTATCCACACCGGCTCTCGTCCGCTCTATTATTCAGATGTGGTACGATTGTTTGTTATAACTATTTGTTTAATTTCGTGTTTATAACAATTATGCCGACCAAATTGACATAGATATATTTTTATCTAGGAGGTAGTTGAACCGAAAATTCCAAAAGACCCTATTGTCGAGTTTTTTGAAAAAGAAATCAATGATTTGAAAGTAAAATTGAAAACAAGTGAAGATCTTCGTCTCCAATGCTCGGAAGAGAAGATCAACTTGGAGTTCAAGTTTGCCGACGTCGTCGATGAGCAAGAGATCAAGATGGAGGCAAAGATGGAGGCAATGCGCTTGGATTACGAGATCAAGATGAATACAATGCGCTTGAAACTTAAAAAGATTTGAAAATATGCCATTAGTCAAGAGGCTTGGTATCATTATGTTGTTGGTTCAATATTTACCTTAGTTGCGATTTTTATCGCATTTGTCGTTGGATTTAAATTCTTTAGCTAGTTGTATGTTAGTTTCAATTAATGTATGTTTAAGAGAACTATGTATTAGATTTGGTCACTACTCTATTTTTTTTAAATGTGGTAAACTTGTATTAATGAATTTGGTCACGTATCTCATGATGTAGTGTAATTTGTCAATTATGTCGTTTGCCGTAATGAGTTATAGCAGTTTTATTGCGTTTGATATATACTTATATAATACAGATGAGTCATCCATGGATGTACGCTGACCGACGCTCTAACGAGTACATGTAAGGCCTGCGTTCTTTTCTCGATGTCGCTGAGGCAAACACGCGGAATGGTTTTATGTGTTGTCCATGCCGTAACTGTCGGAATGAGAAGGATTACTCTTCCTCAAAAACCCTTCACATCCACCTGATTCAGTACGGTTTCATGTCCGGCTATAATTGTTGGACCAAGCACGGAGAAAGAGGGGTTATAATGGAAGACAATGAAGAAGAAGAGGATCATGACAACTATCCTACGTTCCCTGAACACAGTGGTACTACAATGGGGGAAGACGAAGATGAAGAAGAGCCAATTGTTGATGAGCCTGATGATGATCTTAGTCGGGCCATTAATGATGCACATATGAACTGCGAAAATGAAAACGAGAGGTTGAAGTTGGAGCGCATGTTAGAGGATCACAGAAAATTGTTGTACCCAAATTGCGAAGATGGACAGAAAAAGCTGGGTACCACACTGGAATTGCTGCAATGGAAGGCAGAGACTGGTCTAACTAACAAGGGATTTGAAAACTTGCTGAAAATATTAAAAAAGATGCTTCCAAGAGATAACGTATTGCCCCACAGTACGTACGAAGCAAAAAAGATTGTCTGCCCTTTGGGATTAGAGGTGCAGAAGATACATGCATGCATCAATGACTGCATCCTCTACCACGGTGAGAATTTGAATGCATGCTCTGTATGCGGTGCATTACGGTATAAGATCAGGCGAGATGACCCTGGTGATGTTGAGGACGAGCCGTGCCCCAGGAAGAAGGTTCCTGCCAAGGTGATGTGGTATGCTCCTATAATACCACGGTTGAAACGTTTGTTCCAAAACAAAGAGCATGCCAAGTTGTTACGATGGCACAAAGAAGACCGTAAGAAAGACGAGATGTCGAGACACCCCGCTGATGGGTCGCAGTGGAGAAAAATCGACACAGAGTTCCCAAAATTTGCAGATGACGCAAGGAACTTAAGATTTGGTCTAAGTACAGATGGCTTTAATCCTTTTGGGGAGCAGAGCTCCAGTCATAGCACCTGGCTTGTGACTCTATGTATCTATAACCTTCCTCCTTGGCTGTGCATGAAGCGGCGGTTCATTATGATGCTAGTGCTCATCCAAGGCCCGAAGCAACCCGGCAACGACATTGATGTGTACCTGAGGCCATTGGTTGAAGAACTTTTACAGTTGTGGCGTGAAGAAGGTGTACGTGCGTGGGATGAGTACAAACAGCAGGAATTTGACCTACGAGCATTGCTGTTTGTAACCATCAATGATTGGCCTGCTCTTAGTAACATTTCAGGACAGTCAAACAAGGGATACAATGCATGCACACACTGTTTAGGTGACACTGAAAGTATACATGTAGGTAGCAAGAATGTGTATCTGGGGCATCGTCGATTTCTTACAAGACAGCATCCCGTAAGAAAGAAAGGCAAGCATTTCAAAGGTGAGGCAGATCACCGGACGAAGCCTACCTGCCCTACTGGTGATGATATATATGACATGGTCAAGGATTTAAAAGTAATCTTTCGAAAGGGTCCTGGCGGACTATCTGTTCCAAATAACGCTGAGAATCATGTACCCATGTGGAAGAAGAAATTTATATTTTGGGATCTACCCTATTGGAAAATCCTAGAGGTTCGCTCTGCAATCGACGTGATGCGCGTGACGAAAAATCTTTGTGTGAACCTGCTAAGCTTCTTGGGAGTGTATGGAAAAACGAAAGATACACCGGAATCACGGCAGGACCACCAACGTATGCACGACCGAGACGGCCTATATCCAGAGAAGTATCAAGGTCTTGCCAGCTATGCTCTTACCAAAGATGATAAAGAGATCTTTTTTGAAGTTCTGAGCAGTATCAAGGTCCCGTCTGGCTTCTCGTCGAATATAAAGGGAATCATAAATATGGCAGAGAAAAAGTTTCAAAACCTAAAGTCTCATGACTGCCACGTGATTATGACACAATTACTTCCGGTTGCACTCAGGGGTCTTTTACCGGAAAATGTTCGAGTACCCATTGTGAAGCTATGTGTATTCCTCAATGCAATTTCTGAGAAAGTAATCAATCCAGATTCTCTACCAAGTTTACAGAAGGATGTGGTCCAATGTCTTGTCAGATTCGAGTTGATCTTCCCACCAGGCTTCTTCAATGTTATGACGCACCTCATAGTTCACCTAGTCGAAGAGATTAGGATTCTCGGTCCTGTATTTCTACACAATATGTTCCCCTTTGAGAGGTTCATGGGAGTCTTAAAGAAATATGTTCATAACTGCGCTAGGCCAGAAGGAAGCATTGTGAAGGGCTATGGAACAGAGAAGGTCATTGAGTTTTGTGTTGACTTTATTCCTGACCTTAACCCGATCGGTGTTCCTCAATCACGCCATGAGGGGAGACTGCATGGAAAAGGCACGCTAGGAAAGAAAGCAATAATATGTAGGGACGGGCATTCATTCACTTGAGCACACTACACAGTTCTACATAATTCCAGCTTGGTGGCTCCATATATCGAGCAACACAAGAGTATGTTACACTCGAAATACCCGGAGGAACTTGAAGATTGGATTGCTGGAGAACACGAGAAGACTTTCGGCGGTTGGTTGCAAACACGTCTCATTAATGATGACACAGTTGAAGACGAGCTATACTTGTTGGCCAGTCAACCATCTTCGACTATATTGACTTTCCAAGGGTACGAGATAAATGGGAATACATTTTACACGAACGCCCAAGATAAAAAGAGCACCAACCAAAACAGTGGTGTCCGCTTTGATGCAACAAACAACAATGGGCAAAAGGACACATATTATGGTTACATAGACCAGATATGGGAACTTGACTATGGACCTTCTTTTAAGGTCCCTTTGTTCTGGTGCAAATGGTTCAACCTGTCAGGTGGGTAGATATAGACCCGCGGTACGGAATGACTACAGTGGATCTCCAGAATCTTGCGTATGTCACGGAACCATTCGTCCTAGCCAGTAAAGTGGCTCAGGTTTTCTATGTGAAGGACATGTCCAGCAGACCAAAAAAAGAAAAGATAAGCAAGCAAATCTATCATACGATGAGCCAAAGCGCCACATAGTTCTTTCAGGGAAAAGAAACATCGCGGGAGTGGAGGACAAGACAGACATGTCAGAAGATTACAATAACTTTCATGAGATTCCGCCCTTCAGAGTGAAAACTGACCCAAGCATCGTGTTAAATGATGAAGATTGTCCATGGTTGCGGCGCAATCCGAAGAAAGGGACATAGAAGAAGAAGTTTATACCACGACACTAGAGACAGATGTTGTTGGTGATGTGTAATAATGTAACTGTTAGTGATGTGTAATAATGTATTAAACCTTTTATGTAACCGGATGTTGTTAATGATGATTATATTAAAATAAAAGAGATGATTATTACAAATTTTAAGACAATTAGATACTGACAGATTCAAAAATATGCAAAATGGCAAAATGGTTAATAGTTTGAATAGTTAGAATAATTATTTTAGAAAACAGAAAATGGATTTGGATTAGTTATTCGAATTCAAACACTTTTCATGTTGAAATTTTTGTCAGATTCAAAAGTATGCAAAAGTTATTAAAATTCATATTCAAACACTTTTCAAATTTTGGCGCTAAAAAATTCATATTCAAACACTTTTTGGGCGCGCCGGTTGGTGGCACCGCGAAAACACCTCTAGTCCCGGCCCGTGCCACCAGCCGGGACTAAAGGGGGTACCTCTAGTCCCGGCTGGTGGCACGAGCCGGGGCTAGAGGCCCGTGGGTATAAATACCCACGCCTCCGCCCCGGGCCGAGCAACCACCCGGGACCGACCGGATAAGCCTAGGCGAAGCCCTGCCAAAATTTTCCGTCACGCCGTCATCGCCTCCTCGCGCCGTCACCTCTCGATCCGCCGCACGCAGCCTCCTCTGCGCCCGCCGCCGTCGATGCCTCTGGTGAGCTCCCTGTTCTCTGCCCTCTCGCCCCTCTCACCCTCAAACCCTAGATCTGCTCCGGCGGGGATGGAACCAAGGTGGCGCCAGCGGTTCGTTGGGAAAACATGTTCTTAATAACAATTTCATTGATATATAGGGCCTAAAGTCCGTTCTTACATAGGGGCGGCGGGCCACGGTGGATGGAATCACGGTGGCGCCGGCGCCGTTCTTACATAGGGGGTGGTGGCCACAAAAAAAAGGGCTCGCCGGCGCCGGAGGTCTAGTCCTCGTCGGAGTCGATGAGGTAGTAGGGGGGAGCCCACAGGTGAGCCGGCGGCTGCGGATCCTCCTCCATTGGCGCCGGTGGTGGCAGCGGCAGCTCCTCCTGCGGTGGCGGTGACGGCGGTGCCCAAACGCCACCGGTCCATACCCAGTTCTCCTCGACGGGCAGTGGCTCGACGTGCGCCAGCTCCTCGTTCTCCTCGGCCTCCTGCTCCTGGACCAGGTGTTGCCACCACGTAAGTGGAGCCCCCGGTGGCAGCTCCTCATGCGGTGGTGGCGGCGGCGGCTGGGCCGCGGCCAGCACCTGCTCCCAGCGCTTGATCTCGTCCTCAACGAGGGAGTGGCGAGAGGCCTCGTAGGCGGCCTGCATCTCCGGGTCATCATCGTCGATGACCTCCTCCTCGAACCACAGGCCCTGCTCATGGCCGGGTGGCGGCGCGGGGTAGGGCTCGGGTTCGCCGGCGGTGTTGGGGCCGCCACGAAGAAGGTGCGGCGGCGGTCGTCGTGTTCGTCCGCAAACCACTGGTCCCAGTTCGCAGACTTCGGCGCGTAGGCGAGGTCGTTGTAGAGGTCCGGCGGAGGAGGCGGCGGCGCGCGATCTCCACCGCCCTGGCCCGGCCGCGCGCCGGGATCGGCGGCACCGAAATCCGCTGGGATTCAGGTGCCAGTTGTCCGGCAGGTGGACGTCGGGCCAGTACACCGGGGTGGCATTGCTCCAATGCCACCAACATTCTGCGACCCGGACGTACCGGCGCATCCGGGTGCCTTGCCGCGCCGGAGGTGGCGGGAGCGCCCTGCCGGAGGTGGTGGGGAGCGCCGGCCTTCCCCGACCGCACGCCCTGCGGCGCGAAGCTGAACGCCTCTGGCGGTGGTGGCGGAACGCGGCGGAGCGCGGCAGGAGAAGGAGGTTGCGGCGGCCTTCTCTGGCCGGAGGAGCTGCCGGACTCGTGCTGGTTCTTCAGTTTCTTGAACCACCGGGACATGGCTCCGGCTCATGGCTACGGTTAGGGCTGGGGGATGGCTGGATTTGTTGGGGCGGCGTACGGGCGGCGGAGTCCATTTAAAAGGACCAGGGGTGGGGAAGACGAGGGGTGGCGGGTCGCTGGCAGGTGGGTCAGCTTTGACCACGCGTGGCCAGTGTGGATAGCCTCACGTGGCCGCGGCCGTGTGGTTGGGGATACGTGGCCACGGTGGGGAAGACGAGGGAGGTGGGGGAAGACGAGGAAGGTGGGGGGAAGACGAGGTGGCCGCTGGGTCGCTGGCAGGTGGCCCCCTTTGACCACGCGTGTCCAGGGTGGAGGCGCCGGACGTGGACGCGGCCGTTCGTGGTGAGACGGGGCGGCCGGTCGCTGGCAGGTAGGCCAGTTTTGACCGGGGGATGTGGCGCGTCGGCCCAATGCTGGCCCAAATTTGAGCTGGAATTGGATCAGCCCAGATTAGGTGTTAGCAAAATTTAGGTGTTAGTAAAATTTTTAGTGTTCGTTAAAATTTGTAGTGTTAGTCAAAAAAACTATAGTTAGCAAAATTTAGGTGTTAGCAAACAATTTAGGTGTTAGTTCAAAAAAATTATCTTACAAATTTTGAAAATTGTGTTTTTAGTTTATTATTCTGCTAATTCTAACATTGTTTTATCTTTTTTTGTATTAGTTAAGCAATGGATAACTTCAACAACAGAGACCGTGAAGAAATCGTTTTCGAAATTATACGGGACCCTGGAGCAGAAGTCGATGGACTCGAAGACAATGGAGCAGAACATGCATCACAGTTCTTGAACGAGTCCGGTCCAGGAATGGAGCTGGTTGAAGGGAGGAATCTCAAACGAGCATCGACTGCGATGACGACTCGCAGATTGGTGGACATCCGCCGCAGTCTGGCGAGGTACATTAAGCTTCTGTTGATCATATGCAATAGTTGATTTGTGTATGTATGTATTAACAAATGTTTCTTATTTTTAGACCTCCGCATCGACCCAATCTGAAATAAGTAAACGAGGCCATGCCAAAGGGATGAAATCCGGTACGCATCTCCCAATTGAGGTCATCTCTCCAAAGGGCAAACCGTTGGAACCCAAGGCGAACGCCAGTAAGTTTGTGCATCAATGCGGAGTCATTGTCAGGGACAACGTCCCGATTAGCATTCAGGAATGACAGGCGCCAAAGGTTGAGGAGGGAGTTACTTTTGTCAGCGTCAGAATGAAGGAGACGCTTTGGACAAAGCTCATTTCATATTTCACCCTACCGGTCTTGGATGATGAAGAAAAGACAAAAGCCATGATGGACAAAGTCAAGCATTTCGCTCTTAAGAAGATGGCTGAACAATTCAATAAGTACAAGAACAGATTGTACAATAAGTTTGTCAAAGATAAGAAAGCTCTAGATTTCACTGGCTCACTAGAGAGCCAGCGGGCTCACTGGAACTCATTTCTGGAGTACAAGCAATCGGCATTAGGTAAGGAAAGGTCAAGAAAGAATACGGAAAATGCAGCGAAAAAGAAATATCACCACAAGTTGGGGGCAGGTGGCTACAGAAGTGCCGAGCCTAAGTGAGATAAAGTGGAGGCCGATTTGCGTGAAAAGGGGATCACTCCATCCACAGACTCCTGGCTCCATAGGTAAGAAATTGGGTACTTGCGCATGGGTCCTAGTATGACATGGAAACAGGGGACTTAATAGTTTATAAACAAAAACAAATTTATGTGCCCCATTAAGCAATTGTTGATACAATCGCCAAGGTTCGAGGGAAAATGTATTCCCGACAGAGAGAACGACGAGCTGACAGAGGCCCTCAGGAATAAAGAAAAAGGAGGACGAACACAGGTCTTGGACCGGATGTGCCATGGAATTTAGGGTTTCCCGAGGACCGTGATTCTTATAGAAGCCGAGCGAGAGCAAAGAGGAGGAAGGAGCTGGAGGAGGAAGCTCGATTCAGCAAGTTAGAAAGAAAGAACGAGGAGATAATTGATCTGTTTAAGCAGCAACAGAAGCAACTAGATCAAATGCGCGAGCAACAAGCGCCAACTTATCAGCCGCAACAAGATAGTGGTGGCGACCCATCTCAGCGGAGAAGCAGCGTGGCTTCCACGGGGGTCGGTGCTGATCAGTCAACGGGTAGCTACCCCGTGGATCATATCAGTGAGAAGACAAGTTGTGAGCTACATGTGCCAACTAGCAACTTGTCCTTGAAGGTGGCGGACGGCTATGCTTTAACTTGTGAATCTACAGCAGTGTGGCATTTCAAAGAGATTCCAGATGGCTATGCTTGTGTCGGCGTGGATAAAGTTCGTTCACCATATGAATCAATGGAGCTTGAAATCCCTGGAGGTGATGATGTGACAGAACTAGGAGACGTCAGTGGTGGTATCATTCTATGGCGCAAGAAATACAACGTGTTTCCAGGCTTGGCGCCACCAAGGCCACCACCATCGTCTCCTCCGAGACGCGATTCACCACCTCCAAGTCCACATGATGACCACATGGACGACGAGCAGCACAGCACAGTCCACGTGAGCCGACTCCGCCGCCGCGTCAGCCGACTCCTTCGCCGCGTCAGCCGACTCCTCCGCCGCCTCTGCCCACTAAGCAGGGTCAGGGCCAAAAGAGGACGCAGCGTGACACCTCGTTTAGTTTCCGAAGCGCACCCCGACAGGAGCCCCTCCCAAAAGTCCCGAAGGTTCCTCCCCGAGAACTTACAACAGGACTACAGAGGAAAACGCTGCGATCGCCGATGCCGAGTTGGAAAGCTTTCTTGCAGGGAAAAAGCCCGAGCCAAAGCCAACTTATACGCCTGATCAAATAAAGTGGATGAAGGACTTTATTGAGCAGCCATCCCAAATTGAGATAAATAGGCCAGATGACTATTTACGCACTCTGAGGACAGTTCGTTCCAAGCCGACGACAAGTACTAGTGCCAGCGGGAAAAAAGACGTTGCCCAGCTCGGAGAACAAGCAAAACAGTCGATCTCCCCGCTCAAAGTGCACACTGATCATCAGGGCTCCGCGGCGGACATTCCTTTATCCTACGAGGCGGAATTTGCTGCAGAATGTGGTATGACAATTTCTCAATTGCATAGCGACCAAGATTTTCCCGTTTCGGATCAGATCGTATGGAAGTGGGAATACGGGAAGTCTTTGTTGCCACCTGATCAGATTGATGATCTACCAACACAAATGCGGAAACTGCATAGGTGGTACATGGAAGTCACAAAGTCAGGGCGACAAATGCTCATTGTGAAAGTTACAAAAGAACATTTCGCAGGTGCAGATGAGATACAAATTTATCTTGAAGAAATATATCAGTTATACAAGATTGACGCCCTCGACTTGAGTATCGTCAGTACCTATTGTCTGTAAGTGATTCAATTCGTTTATTTCTAAAATAAAGTCTCTAGCTCAGCTCGGTCATTGCCTATAGTAATTATGCTCACTATTTATGCAGAATGAAGAGTGATGAATGTGACAGAAAAAGAATCTTTGACACTGGGTTCATTAACCCAAAACGAATTTGTGAGGACTTGCTACGGAAATCCCACCAGGAAACGGAGAGAAACTTGCTAAGGTTCATGCTTAAACAAAAATTTTAAAAGAAGTTATTGTTTCCTTACAACTTCGGGTAAGAGTGTTACTGTCTTGTACACATTAATTTTTGCTTACTCGATGTTAAGTGTAACTGATGAGTTACTCACTTATATAAACGTGCACAACTTTCATTATATTCTGCTAGTCATTGAAGTTGATCGAGAAACTGTTGACATCTTAGACTCATTGGCGTATCCCCAAGAGAAGTACCAAAACCTTATAGATGTGCTCCGAAGGTATTTTCAATCATTATCACACTATATCGGTCTATTTTGTTCATTTCCTGAGATATCTAGTAACTAATAACTCATTTATTCGTTTTTTTGCCGGGCAGGATTTGGAAACTTTTCAGAAAGAAGGTAAAAGGTCTTACAGAGGAGCTTACTTTTAATCATTTGGAATGCGAGAGGCAGCCCTCGGGGACCAATTTGTGTGCATACTTCGTTTGCGAGTGGATTCGCCGGGAAGTCACCAGGCAGAACAGTAGTACATACATAGAAGTACGTGAACAAATATATTCATAATTCTTTTTTATTACCATCAGTTGTGTTGAGTGTCATTCATATTTTTTGTTACGATGATTGATATTAATATTGATCTCCTTCTTTTATAGATTATGGACCTACGGAGGAAGCTGCAACACAGGGAGCGCTTTCTACCGCTTGCAGAGGAAATTGCGGGATTTTTGAATAACCATGTCATAAAAGCGAAGGAAAATACAATGCCATAGATGGCACTATCTAGTCCCGATTATGATCTCCATGTACATATGAATAGATGGGCTCTAGTCTCGGTTATGATCTCCATGTAATTGAATATATATACGGGACTAGCTCTAGTCCCGTTATGATCTCTATGTAAATATATTTTTATTAGATAAATATTTTTTTTGTGAACATTTTGATATGCTATATATATATTTCTGATTTGTAACTAATTAACCATATTTTTGCAAGATTGATAACAATTTTAAATATTCAATAAAGCAGGAAAACAAAAAATCCAGAGGCCGCCACGTGGGAGAATCTCTAGTCCCGGGTCGTGTTACGACCCGGTATTAGAGGTCCTCGACCACGCGCGGCCAGGGCACCCACGTGCGGACCCCTTTTGTTTGGGGTCATAACCCACCCGGGACTAGAGGGGGAGCCTCTAGTCCCGATTTGCCAGTCCCGGGTGGGCATCCGGGACTAGAGGCCCTCACCAACCCGGACTAGAGGTCATGTTTTTACTAGTGCGCTTTATCCATGTCAAAAAGAAAAGAAAAGAGATAATGCTTTATCAAGTAACGGTTGTAAAAAACCACAGCCTCATGCAAGCTAGATAATGCTTTCTCATACATGAACTATTCCTTTTTGCTCCACGAGCACACAAGCGGAATTGCAACAATTCGGAAACATTCTAGCCTTACAACCAAGGGACACATACCGCATCAGAAATCCAGACCCTACCAGATACCCAAACGAAAAGAGCACAGTTTTGCCCTCCTACATTATCTTGGACAGGAGCAATTTCGAACAAGCCCAAACCGCGAATCAGGCCATGGAACGCGATAGTTTCTTCCCGCCCATCACCAATCCCCTCTCTCACCAAGAAATGATAATAGGGGAAGGGGGTCGATCGATCTGTACCGGGAGGAGGCGCTCGCTCGGGTGTCGTCCGGCCAAGAAGAGCAAGCTGAGGAGAGAGACGTTTGTGTTGGATCGATGTATGCGCCAGCAAAGCTGAGGAAAATAGGCACTTGGCTTCGTCCCCTTCCCCTTCTTCGCGTTCTCTTTTTTTTTTGAAGGAGAGGAGTACAAATCTGCGTACAATCAGAGGATACAGAAAGAAAGAACAAACGCAAATTCATACAGGAAGTGCTCGACAGAAAGCACTACAGCATCGAAGAACTAATGAACCACCAAAGCTCCTCATCGCCGACGACCGCCGGAGAAGAAGAGACCATACCTCCTGCCGCCTGGAAAAGGGAGGACCTCCAACCTTGAAGAAGACCGCAGAATCCACTCGCCGCAAGCGACGAGATCTTGACGATGAAGAAGCACGGCCAAGCCGCCCCCACGTCCAGCACCAGCACCACCCGCCGCCGGGACGGCCAGGCTGTACCAGAACCACCACGTCCGCACCACCGAACCCAGCGCCTGAGTCGAGCACCAAACCTCTCCGCTCCGGAACTCTAGCTCCCAGTGACTCCACCCCTCGCCTCCACGGCCGTCCGGAGAAACCACCAAGAAACGGAGCGCCAGAGTCATCCCCTTTAGCAAGCATGCCGCCGCAGCTCCACCCCCGCCACCATGGCCGGCCAGAGGAGCCAGAAGCACACGCTCGCAGCAACTACTCCAGATCTATTTACACATTTTGGTAAAATATTCCTGGCGCCTTCGATGCCTATACCTATCAAATTCGCATCCCTAATACGTAGAGACACTACAAATAATTTTAAGGCGGAGAAATAAAATGATGAATAAGCTGTTCAATTTTTTCTTAGAGAAGCCTTTGCTCTTTATAAGAGACTCGCTTGGGAGGTAGTCATATAAATACACTTGTCCTACGGTAGATTAATATGTGAGAATGTTATGAATTGGTCCTTAGGTAGGTTGAAGATTGTGACAAGCTTATATGAAATGATGCATTTTATTTATCTTTTTTCTTCTGAAAAGGCATAACTTCATTGATCATCTGATCTCTTGATCGAGACGATACACCTACCCAACCATCATATGCATGGGTCTGAGCTATTCAGGTCTTTCGATGATAATTTGGTTGTGGTACCTCTGAAAGTTAAGGTTGTGAAAGCTCATGTGAGCTGTCAGAGATGATTCGCCGTCTCATTTTCCTTGCGGGAGGGGGAGAGCACTAAAAACTTAGGCTCATTTTGCAACGAAGTATTTCTAAAACCAAAGTACTCGAAATCCACAGAACTTGTATGCCCGGCTAACATCTTTTTTATATACTTCAAAAATTAGTCCATTTTTATATTAAATTATATAAAGCTACGGTATGTTCTAAAGCAAAACACTTCAAAGTATTTAAAACCATTTTATTTGTAGAAACCAAGTTTTGTTGAAATACTTTGCTTCCAAACAGACACTTAATGTGATGTGTCGTACTCCAATCTGGCAAGGTACAACGGAGATAGTTAACAAAATTGTCAAAGAGGAGAGGTTATAAGATAAGATATAATAAGAAGGAAGAGAGAACAAACTTAATGTGCAAGGTTGATGTCTCCTCACAAACTTAATGCGCTAGATTTAAAATAATCTATGTTACCTGAACAAATCATGGGACACGTTTGTCAAACGGGCAGAACCTTGACCCCAAAAGGTTGCAATTTACGCTAAATTGCAGAGCTGGAATCATGAAAATTAATGGAACAATTCTCTTAGCCCGGTGTAATGCTTCAAAACGAGAGAATAATGGTGAGTGCTACATAGATATTGTTGCGCTCGAAACGCGTCACACGAACACGTCCTCGTGTACCCGCGGTGCCGGGGGAGATACTCCGCAACTCGCCCCGCGGGAGGCCTGCTTCCAGCGCGATACGCAAGACAGCAAGCAGGCGCTTTTTAGACCAGACGCCCCAGCCCCTCGGGAAGCCCCGTCTGAGGAAGCCGGCGACGATTGGCTGAACTAAGCCGGACTTGGCCGCTCTCAGCTCGGTTTTCGATACCCCGAAATCTAGATGAAGTCGCCGAACAACGGAAGCATAAACAAGGGTTTGAGGAGATAAAAGTAGGTTGTATTGATAGGTTGTCGATTGTTTGCTTAATTTCAATCGGCCGTCACCTCTCACATATATATGAGGCGGCTGGACTTCCCGTACAAGTAATGGACTTCTACAAGGCTTACAAATCATAGTCTAAGTCGAATCCATCTCTAAAATAGGCAACTTTTGGCCGGCAACGTTGGCTTCAAACTTGTTGGCTACTTCGGAAAGTTGCCTTTTGCCTTCCGTACTGGCTTCCAACTTGCTGGCTACTGGAAAGTTGCCTTTTTCCCTTCCGTATTGGCTTCAAACTTGCCTTCTTTCTTAGAGACGAGATATCTTGATCGGCTTCGTATTAGACCCGGATTTCTGTCCGGCTTCTTTTAGAAAGTTGCCTCCCATTTTCCAGCCTTGATCTTAGAAAGTTGTCTTCTCGTTTTCCGCCTTGATCTTGACCTTGAAAGTTGTCTTCTATTTTTCTGCCTTGATCGGTGGAAAGTTGACTTGCCGGCTTGTATTTGACAAAGTTGGCTTTATGCCGTCTTGTCTTGACAATGTTGACTTCTTTTCTGCCGCCTTGTCTTGACAACATTGACTTCCTTTTTGCCACCTTGTGTTGACAAAGTTGGCTTCTTTTCAGCCACCTTTATTGCTTCCTTTGACTTAGCTCGCTATGTCTTCAGGCAACTTCGCACTCCCGAATCCAGCTTCCGCCTTGTTCCGGTTGCCGGATTATTGGCAGCCTTCTTCCGGCCATCTTTTCCTGGAAAGCTTCCCAGATCACCATTTTAGCCTTCTTTGTTGCCTTCTTTAAGCCGCCAAATCCTCCTTGAACCTGAAACTGGCAATCTGCCAAAAACGGGTGCTAACACATGCCCCCCTGTTTTCTAGTAGAGCTTGCGTACTAGAAAATATTCAATGTAGAAGTTTTTGTCTAAGGGCGATGCTTAAGCTCATCGGCCATATGCTAAGGGCGATATATGTATATCGGCCATACGTGCAACTCATGCAGTTTGCCACACGCTCGGGTGGAATTTCTTCAAGTATTTCCCATTGATAGCTCGAGGCAACATGCTGCCTTCCAATGTCTCCACCAGATAAGAGTTGCCGGGTACTATTCTCGCGACTCGCAGCGGCCCTTCCCAGTTTGGGGACCATTTGCCAAATTTCCGGCTTCTAGAGCCAACTGGCAATATAACTTTCCAGACCAAGTCGCCAATTTGAAAGTCTTTTAGCCGGACCTTCTTATTGTAAGTTTTTGCCACCCGCAACTTTTCCTTCTCAATTTCTCGCAAGGCAATAACACGCTTGTCGGCTACTTCATCAACATTGTCCATCATCAAGCTGCAGTAGTCTTCAGCCGACAAGTCATCTTGCTTAGCAAGCCTCAAGGCAGCCAGATTCACTTCTACTGGCAAAACGGCTTCTTGTCCATACACCAACTCAAAAGGAGTTGCCTTGGTTGCTCCATGCCTTGAGATCCTGTGCGCCCACAATGCTTCGGACAGTACCTCGTGCCACCTCCTTGGATGATCCTGTACCTTCTTCTTGATCAATTTGACCAAGATTTTATTGCTTGACTCGGCTTGTCCGTTGGCTTGTGCATAGTAGGGAGATGAACTGAGCATCTTGATTCCAAGTGATTCGGCAAATTGCTTCACCTCCTTAGCCATGAAGGAAGTACCTTGATCTGTGGTAAGAGTCTGCGGAATGCCGAATCGATGGATGATATGTTCTGTAATAAACTGGATCACCTCCTTGTGGGTCATGTTTCTGAGAGGTACTGCTTCAGACCACTTGGTGAAATAATCAGTAGCCACCAATACGAACCGATGCCCCTTGGATGAAGGCGGATGGATCATGCCGACAAAGTCAAGCGCCCAACCCCGGAAAGGCCACGGTTTTATAATTGGATTAAGAGGTGAAGCTGGCACCAACTGAATATCTCCAAACTTCTGGCAGGTTTCACATCCCCTGTAATATCTGAAGCAGTCATTGATCATTGTCGGCCAATAAAAACCTGCTCGCCTGAGCATCCACTTCATCTTGTGGGCCGACTGATGTGTTCCACATAAACCATCATGTACCTCTCCCATGGCAACTCTAGCTTCGTCTTCATTCAAGCACTTTAGAAGAAGACCATCGGCAGTTCGGCGATATAAGGCGGCATCCACCAATGTATACTTGAGAGCTAGGCGCCGAACTGCTCTGTCTGTTTTTCGACTTGGATCTTGTAAATAGTCAATATAAGGTTGTCTCCAGTCGTCCGCCAAGTTGTCACTTGACTCCTCCTTAGCCGGCTCCAACAAGCCGGCTTCCTGTTTGGCTTTCTCCTTAGCCGGCTCCAACAAGCCGGCTTCCTGACTGGCTTCCTCCAAGTTGGCAACATGAGTTGTTGGCTGTTCCTTGATAAAGAATAAACCACGACTGACGTGATAGCCAGATGCCTGTTGTGCCAACTCATTCGCAAGCCAATTGTCTTGCCTAGGAACATGAGATATGTGGAAATAATCCAACGTTGAAATCATATCCAGGCATCTATCAAGATAAATGTTGAGAGACCCGCTGTTGCATTGACAAATCTTGGCCACTTGCTGGACAATAAGCAACGAATCTCCATATGCCTCGACATGAGTTACCCCTGCGTCCACCAATATTTCTAGCCCGAATAGAAGTGCTTCGTATTCGGCTTCATTGTTAGTGCATAAATAGTCAAGACGACAAGAGGCTTCAAAAACAGTACCGTGTGGTGAGATGTACACAATGCCAACTCCTTGTCCGCTGCTGCAGACTGAGCCGTCAAAATAAAGCTTCCACGGTACAGCCGACACAATATTTAAGCCGGCTTCTTCCTCCAGGTCAATCCGATGTTCAACAATAAAGTCAGCTACAATTTGGCCTTTCATAGATTTTAGTGGTTCATAAGCCAAATCATATTCAATCAACCCGTACGCCCACTTGCCGATTCGCCCACTAAGAATCGGCCTTTGTATCATGTGTTTGAGAACATCGGTCTGACCAAAGACTTTGCATTCACTGGATAGCAGATAATGTCGCAATTTGGTGCAGGCAAAGTAAAGAGACAAACACAACCTTTCTACAAAGCTGTACCTTGACTCGGCATCCAGCAAACGTCTACTCAGATAAGTGATGATGTACTCTTGTCCTTCGGCTTCCTGAGTTAAGGCAGCTCCGATCACTTTGTCCTCAGCAGCAATATAAAGCCGGAAAGGTTGACCATGAGCCGGCTTCCTGAGAACTGGAGGAGTAGACAGGCAAGTTTTTATCTTGTCAAACGCCTCTTGCTGCTTTGCCCCCCAGGTGAATTCATCATCATTCTTGAGCCGAAGGATCTGTGTAAATGCATCAACTTTTCCAGACAAGTTAGCAATGAATCTTCTCAAATAGTTTACCTTGCCCAGAAACTTCTGCATGTCATTTTTGCAACCCGGCGCCTGTATCTTCTGGATGGCTTCAATCTTTGCCGGATCAACTTCTATGCCATGTTCATGTATGATGAAACCAAGGAATCTCCCAGCCGACACGCCAAAGGCACACTTCAAAGGATTCATCTTGAGCCCGTACTTCCTCATTCTTTCAAACGCCAGCCGCAAGTCGGCCAAGTGATTTGACTCGCCGTCCGACTTAACCACCACGTCATCAATATATACCTCCAGTACGACTCCCAGAAGATCATGGAATATCAGGTTCATCGCTCTTTGATAGGTGGCTCCGGCATTCTTCAATCCAAAAGTCATCACGGTCCATTCGAACAAGCCAACAAAGCCTGGGCAGCGAAACGCCGTCTTAGCCGAATCTTCTTCGGCCATAAATATTTGGTTGTAACCTGCGTTGCCATCCAAGAAGCTGATAACTTTGTGACCTGAGGCTTCGTTGATAAGCATGTCGGCTATTGGCATAGGGTACTCATCCTTTGGCGTGGCTCGATTCAAATCCCTGAAATCAATACATGCCCTAATCTTGTCGGATCCTTTCTTTTCGACCGGCACAATGTTGGATAACCATTCGGCATACTTACAGGGCCGAATAAAGTTGGCTTTCAAAAGCCTGCCAATTTCCGCCTTTATCCGATCATAGATCAGTGGATTAAATTTGCGAGCCGGCTGCTTGTATGGTCTGAAGCCGGCTTTGATAGGCAACCGATGTTCGACCAACTCTCGGCTTAACCCAGGCATCTCGTGGTATTCCCATGCAAAGCAATCCACGTACTCTTTGACTAGCGCGATTAATTCAGACTTATAATCGGCCGCCAACTTTTGCTTTACAAATGTCGGTCTAGGGACAGTGCCATCCCCAATGTCAACTTCTTCCAGCAAGTCAGCCGATGTAAAGCCTTGTCCCAACTTATCCATGTCATCTGGTTCTTCAATTGCTTCATACATATCGTTCCTTTCGGTCCGATACTCGTCCAGACGCTTCTGCAGCCACTCATCATTTTGATCCATCTACTTGAGCGGCAGCCGATTGCTACCAATCGGCTTTAGAGATACTGGCACGAATCCGTCCCTGGTAGCACTTAGGAAGTCGAATCCGGATAAATCACGCCCAGAAAGGCATGTGACATTAGAATGTTGCCAGTCAACAATCGACTCGGCTAACGCAATGCATGCCGATTCGTCAGCATGGACAACTTCAACTTCGTCGTCAACCCATTGCACTAGTTGCTGGTGCATAGTAGACGGAACACACTGGTTAGCATGAAGCCAATCCCGTCCTAGCAGCACATTGTAGTTTCCCTGCACCTCAGCAACAAAGAAGGCGGTAGCCAAAGTCTTGCTTCCTACTGTGAGCTCCAAGCTGATAACGCCTTTGGCTTCTACTCCTTCTCCTCCTTCGAACCCATTTAACACCATGTTTGTCTTCATCAGGTCGCCATCATCTAGTTGTAGCTTCTTGAAGACAGAATATGGCATCAAGTTTACCACAGCGCCGCCATCCACCATCATCCTGGTGACCGGCTTGCCATCAATGTGTCCTCTGACATACAGAGGCCTGAGGTGTTTCACCGGCTTGTCAGGTTTTTCGAAGACAACATTTTTGGTCCAAAGTTGATTTGCGCAACCTCGCCTTCTTTGACAGCACGGAACTCGGCCGGCAAGTAATACACCATGTTGATGTCCATTCCTGTCCGAGTCGGCGATTCTTCATAATCTAGCAGATCTTCATCTGTCAAATTGCCTGACTCATCCATTGTTGACTCTGACATTGCTGGTTCTTCTTCTGCCTTTTCTTCCATTGCGAGGTCTTCACTTGCCGGCTTCTCTGTGGCCGGATCTTGGATTGCCAGCTCCTTTGCCAAACTTGCCATCGCCAAGTCTGCTGCTTCGACTTCGTCAGCCCATGAAGAATAGGTGATAGCCGGCGTAGCTGCCGGCTCTATTTCACCATCGACAGCAGGACTCATGGTAGTTGGTGCGGAAGCCGCCATAAGGACTGGCCTAGGAATCCACTTTTGCGCCGGCAACATTGGTCGCTCAGCATTGAATTTGACGTCCCTGGATTGCTCAGCTCTTTCTTCTGCCTTCTCCCGGTTCCTTGCTCTTTGCAGTTTCCGCTTTTGTGTCTTTGTTATACCTGGCGGGCACCACTTTGGCTGAGTATATTTTGGATCCCGGGGTTGAGCTTTCATGGCTTGACTGGAGCTAGCTTCATGATCATTGGTTGCTGGCTTTGGCGCGATAGCAAGTATCGGCTCACTGTTTGCCGGCTCTGTAATCGGGTCCTTCAATTTTAGCACATGAGTTCCAACAACCAATAAGTTGTCTGAGACTAATCCGCCTTCTGGCTCCGCCTTTTTAGCACCTTGCGCCTTGATCCGCCAATATGACATGTCTCCGGGATACACAAGCCGGCTTTGCATAGATGGCCGGATTGCCCTGCGTTTGACCTCGTCAGCCGGCCTCTGGTGCCGGCTATTTTCCTCCGTGGATGGTGACCTTGGTCGTTTCCCATACTGCCACTGGTGCGACCTCGACCCGGCCTGGCGCACGTACTTGTTCAGCAGCATGTCAAAAGTT
The DNA here is from genome assembly GCA_947311845.1 of Poa pratensis. Taxonomy (NCBI): domain Eukaryota; kingdom Viridiplantae; phylum Streptophyta; class Magnoliopsida; order Poales; family Poaceae; genus Poa; species Poa pratensis. The sequence continues at coordinate 10,148,388 of CAMZMU010000118.1, forward strand.
GGCTTTGTCTTCCTTGGTCTATATTCAACCTGGTTTGTCTTCCATCTGCCAACTTCTGGGCTCTTGGGCTTGATAAATCTAGGCGGCGACTTGTCTGGCCGTGGTACTTGCCCCCCGAGTGTAGGGTTGTTGATGGTAATCTTGATGACTTCGCCTCCATCGGGTTGCCGGCTCACTATAACTTGTCTTCCTGCCGCCTTGCTGCTGGCCACCTTCCTGGGTTCACCAACAACAACATTTGATTTATTAGCGGCTTCGGCTGCCTCTGGCCGAAGTAGAACTTTCTTTCCCTCCAGATCTAGCACGTTTACTGGAAACGGCTGTGTATCAATTGCCATGCCGGCAAAGCTCAATCGTCCGTCGTTGAGGGCCGATTGGATCTGTTTACGAAAGACATTGCAATCATTAGTAGCATGAGAGAAAGAATTGTGATACTTGCAATAAGCCCGCCGCCTTAATTCATCAGGCGATGGTATAACATGATTTATCCTTATCACTTTATCCTTCAACAAGGCATCAAATATTCTATCACACTTGCCTACGTCAAAGCTGCATTTTATTTCGTCATCCCGATTTTTACGAATCGGCTTTAGATCATCACACATGTATGGTTTGGCCTTGCTGGGCCAAACAAACTCAGCGGAATAAACATCGGCTTCATCACCGGAGTCGGCATCGTTGTCAACAATATTAAGCCGGCTCCTGCTCATCCGATGCGAGTCTTTTGACTCATTGACCCGGCTCTCTTGAGCCAACGCTCTCTCCTGGACTTGGCCAACAGACAAGAATTCATGTCCTTCTAACCTCTCTTTCAGGTAGGACCTTAAACCATTGAAAACCAAGTCAGCCATGTCTCTTTCAGTTATTGCCAAACTATAACATCGGTTTCTGGTATTTCTAAATCTCTTGACGTAATCAGATACCGATTCATCCTGCTTCTGCCTAACCGATGTAAGGTGAGACAATTTTAACTCTATTTCGCCGGCAAAGAAGTGTTCATGGAACTTTTGCTCTAGATGAAACCATGTATGTATAGAATTAGGAGCTAAAGCCGAAAACCAAGAAAACGCAATGCCGGTTAAAGACAATGAGAACAGGCGAACTTTAATGTGATCATGGTTAGCTTCGCCTAATTGAGCCAAATATTGACTGATATGTTCCCATGTTGACTTACTATCCACCCCATTAAATTTGGCAAATTCAGGGACTCTATAACCAGGTGGATAAGGTTGCAGATCAAAGTAATCGGGGTAAGGCTTAGTGTAAGTTCTATGTTTTGGCATCACCCCGAGCTTGTCAAAAGCTATCTGGTCCAATCTTCTCCTGAATTCGGCTAAGGAATCGTCCATAATGGCCGATTGAGCCGGCACGAGAGAAGAATTGGCGGCAGGGCCAGCTTGCACCCAAGTAGCCGAATTTTGATTCGGCATTGACTCATGACCCAGAATCCGCCTTGTCTGACTCGGCTGGCTTGCCGAGTTAGGCATACTCTGGACAGGAGTTGGACATGGCAGCGTAGGCACAAGTTGGTTTTCCCTACTTTGACCGATCGGTTGTTTGTCCGATGGTTGGTCATGGGACGTGTTTTTCTTAGCCTTTTCATGTTCTAGCATAAGGTCGTAAACATTGGCAGTGCCTTGCGAAACATGAAATTGAATTTCGGCTATCTGTTCAGAGGAAAAAAGGCTACTACTTACAGCGGGTTTGTCAATGTTGGCATCCAGCGGTACAAATTCCGGCTCCTTGATCGGCGAGATTATACCTTGCCGATCTACCTTGAAGCTGGATAAGTACAGGTCTTGATCTTCTTGATCCCGCTTGGCTCGCAGCGCCTCGAACTCCTCATCTCTCTTCTTCTTCCACGCCTCCAGACCTTGGCGTTGTTCTTCCGACAACTTCTCGAGAGTTGGCTTGATGATGTTGTCGGTATTGATACCGGCAGCGTCGGTCTTGGAATTGGTCATTGCTGTCCAATTTTCAGATCGAATCGTCCCCAGCGGAGTCGCCAAAAAGTGTGTTGCGCTCGAAACGCGTCACACGAACACGTCCTCGTGTACCCGCGGTGCCGGGGGAGATACTCCGCAACTCGCCCCGCGGGAGGCCTGCTTCCAGCGCGATACGCAAGACAGCAAGCAGGCGCTTTTTAGACCAGACGCCCCAGCCCCTCGGGAAGCCCCGTCTGAGGAAGCCGGCGACGATTGGCTGAACTAAGCCGGACTTGGCCGCTCTCAGCTCGGTTTTCGATACCCGGCGAAATCTAGATGAAGTCGCCGAACAACGGAAGCATAAACAAGGGTTTGAGGAGATAAAAGTAGGTTGTATTGATAGGTTGTCGATTGTTTGCTTAATTTCAATCGGCCGTCACCTCTCACATATATATGAGGCGGCTGGACTTCCCGTACAAGTAATGGACTTCTACAAGGCTTACAAATCATAGTCTAAGTCGAATCCATCTCTAAAATAGGCAACTTTTGGCCGGCAACGTTGGCTTCAAACTTGTTGGCTACTTCGGAAAGTTGCCTTTTGCCTTCCGTACTGGCTTCCAACTTGCTGGCTACTGGAAAGTTGCCTTTTTCCCTTCCGTATTGGCTTCAAACTTGCCTTCTTTCTTAGAGACGAGATATCTTGATCGGCTTCGTATTAGACCCGGATTTCTGTCCGGCTTCTTTTAGAAAGTTGCCTCCCATTTTCCAGCCTTGATCTTAGAAAGTTGTCTTCTCGTTTTCCGCCTTGATCTTGACCTTGAAAGTTGTCTTCTATTTTTCTGCCTTGATCGGTGGAAAGTTGACTTGCCGGCTTGTATTTGACAAAGTTGGCTTTATGCCGTCTTGTCTTGACAATGTTGACTTCTTTTCTGCCGCCTTGTCTTGACAAATTGACTTCCTTTTTGCCACCTTGTGTTGACAAAGTTGGCTTCTTTTCAGCCACCTTTATTGCTTCCTTTGACTTAGCTCGCTATGTCTTCAGGCAACTTCGCACTCCCGAATCCAGCTTCCGCCTTGTTCCGGTTGCCGGATTATTGGCAGCCTTCTTCCGGCCATCTTTTCCTGGAAAGCTTCCCATCACCATTTTAGCCTTCTTTGTTGCCTTCTTTAAGCCGCCAAATCCTCCTTGAACCTGAAACTGGCAATCTGCCAAAAACGGGTGCTAACAGATATTTTACCAAGAACATCTAGAAGGGTGTCGACCTCATCGCCAACTGGTCAAAACGAGAGAATAATGGTCGAGTGCTACGTAGATAATTCTCTCACAGCATGCAGAATATATATTTTTTTATTCAAAAAATGCATAGTTTAATTGATAGAATTATAATTATGACAAAATGTGTAAGGCAAATATTTATGTAGGCATCACGTCAAGATATAATGACCATTACCGAACCACATCTTTAACTAATATTCTAATTCGAGTGCACTTCTATGCTTCCTAACTTGACTTTAAAACACGGAACGTAGAGCCGGTTGGACCGAAAATAAAATACGACGTTTGGGAAGAGCTAACTCAAACGGTTGTTATTTCATGTCCATCTCTAATGTAATTTGAGACGGTTCTTATTGCGGACCGTCTCCAATACTATACACATGGGAGACAGCCAAGAAACTACCCGGCGCAGAAATATTATAGGCGGCCAAGAAAGCTACGTGTCGCTCATTATAAAACTTCTGATACGGCCAATAAAATTAACCGACACTAACTTATATATGCAAAAGTGATATATGCATACAGATCATAGTTCCATACGTGCGCTAACAATACACTCCCATACGCTAACTAACATACTACTAACTACCTACTTATATACACAAGGCCAGCAAACTAAGTAGGTCTTTGGTGGGCGCGCCGCGCGTCACCAACTTCGATCTGGTGAGATCACTGACACCACTTGCGAGACAACGGCCCAGCTCCAGCGTTCCCGCCACCCAGCAGCCACGGCCGGTTCCAGCCATCGGCTGTCCGTTCGCCCTGTTAGAATACGTACACGTATTAGACTAGAGATTAGGATTAGAGTACATCTTGTATTTCAAGTCTTAGACTTCTTGCCTCTCAAGTTTGTACCACTATATATATTCCCACGAGGGTCCAAGCAATACAACAACAAATATTAGGGTTCCTATATTTTCAACATGGTATCAGATCAGTTAGTCTCACGACGCCGATCTTAGGGTTCTAAACACTTCCGCATCACGCCGCCCCCGGGGAGAGATACGCCGCCCTCTCTCCCCGGGGGCGCGGCACCCGGTCTCGATCAAAAATCGGATCGGTTCTTAGATTCAAGTTCAGTTCATAGTTTAGACTAGATTTTCCAAATTCCCAATCCCCGTAGATTAGATCCACATTAGCCAAATAAATCCCTAAATTCTTAGACGACCAAAAACCCCGGTGCAGAAATCCTTCCCATTTCTCGCCACGTATGCCGGCGCACGAGATGATCAAGCAACGCGGGGCCTCCACGACGACCCATGGGGCGTGTTCCCGGAATCGGGCCTCTAGGCTCCCGCGCATCAACTCCAAGCTAGGACTAGAATTAAAACTCGAAACTCACGAGTTAAACGAGTAGCTTGAAACTCGACTCGGCTTCACTCGAACTCGTTGCTAAACGAGCCGAGCCGATTTTTCATCTTAGACGCTAAACGAGTTCGAGTTAAACGAGCCGAGTTTCGAGCTACTCGTTTAGCTCGTTTAACTCGGTAAAAAAATTGTTACATTATTCTTGTCTTTTGGGAATTATTTTACATGATTATCATAGTTTAACGACTAGATATTAATTAATATTGTCATATTGTTGTAGATTAATTGTTTTGATAATTACATCATACATGCTCAAATAATTAGAAAAAATATACATAAAATATATTATAATGCATATTAACAGTTTTACCGAGCAAAATGAGTTAAACGAGCAAACTCGCGAGTTTAGCGAGCCAAGAGTTTCAATTCTGAACTCGTTTATTAAACGAGCCGAGTCGAGCCGAGCTTGCTAGTTGACGAGCTTGAACGAGTCGAGCCGAGACGGCTCGGCTCTGCCTACTCCAAGCGACTCCAGATTTGTTGCGTCGACCCGCTTCTATCTATTCGGCGCAAGAAGCTGCTGGATCCACGTGCTTCCACACCAACACGAACTATGCAGGCGCGGCGTGTCTATCTAGGAGATGCCGGCCACAATTCTCTGTCAAAAAAAAAGGGCATTGTAGGTTTGCTAACCTTGATTGATTTTATTAGTGCACGTACATGCATGCGTGCTCTGGTGCCTTGGATACAGCAGCAGCTCCACAAGTCCAAGACGTACAATCTGCATACTGAACTGTTGGACACGCCACCACCAAATATTTCTGCACCGAGCCGAACAACGATATCGGACTGTACGACTACATCAATTTTTACACCGTCAACATGTCTACATCCACGTGGTTATTTTTGCCGCCGCCGCACAATGACACAAAACCCGCCGCCGCCGCAGATCCCTGCCGCCGCCGCACAAAATCTCGCCGCCGCCGCAGATCCCTGCCGCCGCCGCACAATGACCCAAAAACCTGCCGCCGCCGCAGATCCCTGCCGCCGCCACACAAAACATAAGACACTACGACCAAAACCGCGCAATTTTTTGCGCCTCCGGCGCTATCAGCTAAAACAACCACGACTACGACAACATCGACCACGGCTACATCACGACCGGCTATCTTGACATCGACATCAAGGGCAGCGTTTACAGCAACACATCGGCAACAACTCCAGTCAACAGCGTCCGCGTCGTCAATTGCGTCCACGCCACTCCCGCTCTGACTGCGGGAGGGAAGAGAGGAGAGACCATCAGAGACACAGTTGATAATGACGGAGGGGAGAAACAACGGGAGCGGAAGACTTCAAATCCAGTCGCAATCGTTCGTTTCACTCCCGCTACGACTGAGGGGAAATGTTAGAATACGTACACGTATTAGACTAGGGATAAGGATTAGAGTACATCTTGTATTCCAGTTCTTAGGCTTCTTGTCTCCCAAATTTGTACCACTATATATACCCCACGAGGGTCCAAGCAATACAACAACAAATATCAACAAATATTATGGTTCCTATATTTTCTACACGCCGTTCCAGCCATCTGCGTCGACGATCGTCGACGAACCACCACACCAGCCATCGTCCTTCCGTCCGCTCCGGCCACCGTCGACGTTCGTGGACGACCCGGCACCACCCAGCCATCCTTCCGCCCGACGCCGTCGTGTGTAGCGTCGTCGCTGTCGTTGTCGTCGCTGTCGTCAACGTCGCTATCGTCGTACGACCTACATCGCTTGCCACTCTTTCGTTTCGAACGCACAGCGCCCGGCGAGCTCTTCCAGAGAGGGGCTGCATGGGCAGGGAGGGCTCGATGCGAGCGCGTGACGGGGACGGCGGCGGTGTTCCTGCGGCGAGGAAGCTGGAACTCGTCCGCGTCGACGATGGTACACCCAACGCGGCACACCTCGGAACGGCGGCCCGAACGTGTTGGGATTTACCCACTGGATCAAATCACATCAGTCTAGACGAGCACGCACACCAAAAAAAATCTTATTGCCAAGGGCTCGTATCGTGCCCTGTTCTTTTTATCTTTATTTCTCAATATCTCACGGCACAATATTGTTACAAATTCACGCAGCGGCCGTGTATATATATACCCGGCCAACCGACCCAAACACATCTAGACCTGCTCGTACTTGACACAGCTAAGCAAACCAACTCAAACTCAGATAGCCCGTACTACTACCAAAACATCTCTCTATAACTGTGCATACGTAGAACACGATCGACCAGACCTGCTACTACTAGGACTCACTTATATGGCATTGCATGCAAGCCACACGTACTAGAAAACTGAACACTTTCCAAAACACTAACATAACACCAACTAGGCAAGATTATGCTACGGGTCCCAGGCGAGCTCTGGCGGATAGCCTGGTCACGGCCGCCGCGGGGCTACACTAGTAGAAAACAGATCTTTCGTTCACATCTTTAGTCTCGACCATATTTGGAACTCATACTAATGTGAGCATTAGTCCCGGTTCCAACGGCTAGAAAGCCGGCCAGTTCCAGTCCCGGTTCGTAGATGGCCACACAATTCTAGACCTGGAAGAAAAATTTGTACAGTGCATATCAGAAAAAGGAACTCCTGAATTCACTGGAGCACTTGAGAAGATAAAAAATCACTGGGACGCATTTGTGGCATACAAGGATTCGGAGGAAGGTAAGGCAAGGTCGGAAAAAAAAAGATAAATGCAGCGAAAAAGCAATATCACCATACTCTAGGGACAGGTGGCTACAAGACTGCCATGCATAAGTGAGAAAAAAATGATGCCGACCTGATTGCTAAAGGGATCACTCCAGCTACAAAAGAGTGGCCCGATAGGGCCAAGCACTGGTTGTACGGGCATGGGGCAGCGATTAACCCACAGACAGGGGAGATTATTGTTGCAAAGAAAAAAAGGAAACAGTTCAAACGGTCACCAAAGAGCTTGTTAAAGCAATAGAACAAGTTCAAAAGGGAACGTTCCGGCCCGAGAGAGAGAACGACGAGCTGACACTCGCCCTCGGGAATCCTGAACACGTAGGACGAACACGAGGCAAAGGCGCCGGTGTCACGTGGAAGGAAGGGTTTTCGGAGTACTGTGAAAGTTATAGAAGCCGTCAGAGAAAAATGAAGCAGGAGGCAGACCGGTTAGCGAAGCTAGAATAACAGAACGAGGATTTGCAACTCAAGTATCAGCGGCAGCAGGAGCAACTGGACACAGTACTTAGCCAGCAAAGGTCATTTCAGCGGCCGCAAGAAGATCCTTTATTCGATAGTATCGTCCCATCGTCTCAGCGGAAAAGCAGCGTGGATTCCACGTAGATGAACCTGGAGGAAGCACCGATTGCTCGCTACCCCATGGATAATATCACGGAGAAGACAGATTGTGAGCTACATCAGTCAATGAAAAACATATCCTTCAAGGTGGCGGTCGGCGTTGCTTTACCTTGTGCACCTGGAGCATGCATGCATGGCCGTCAGATTCTAGCTGGCTATGCTCGTGTCGGGGTGGATTTAGTTATGCCGGGATATGAGACACTAGAGCTTGACATGCCTGCAGGTGAAGAAGGGGAGATCACGACATTGGGAGAAGCCAAGCGTGGTATCGCTCTATGGAGAAAGGAATACATCGTGTTTCCAGACTCGGCGCCAAGGCCACCGACTCCTCCGAGTAGCAATCCACCTCAAAGTCCATCCCTCCCGATCGGGATCCCAGCGCGAGTCCATCTCGATCGCCGCCGCGTCAGCCGACTGCGCCCACTAAGTTGCTAAAGGGGAAGCTGAACTTCCTCCCGTCGACTAGTACTACTCAGAAGAAATGTGCAAATAAGAAAACCAAGGACGACAAGGTTCCTGTCAAGTTACCTTGCGACGGAACTCGCTGAGAGCGTGGCTGCCGATGTGAAAAGACAACTTGCACCGAAACGGCCCGAGCCAAAGAAGATACTATCTAAGGAAACCGTTAAGAAATTTGTGAGAAATCTATCGGGACCACCGTCACATGTGGCTAATAGGCCGTCCGACTATGTTCGCTGTATTGCGAAGACATATAAGGAACAGAGGCAGCAGACGGGAAGTAGTGGTGCAAAAAGCGGGAAACAAGTGGCCTAGCTCGGAGAACGGGCAATACAATCGAGCCCCCAGCTCAAGGTGTTTCCCGATAAGGACGTACACCACGACACTGGTCTCCCCATTGCTGAGGTAGCATGGAGATATGTCCACAGACAGTCTCTGGTCAAACCTGAGGAGGTAGGGCGTCTACCAACACAAATGCGAAGATTGCATGACTGGTACATGAAAGTCGCAAAGGAAGGGCAAACCAGCCTCTGGGTGGCACATAAGAAAGAGCATTACTTCAAGAACAACGAGATATTTATTGAGGTTGAAGAAAATTTTCAGTTATTTAATCAAGACGCACTCGACAAAGCCCTCATCAGTTGTTATTGTCTATAAGTGATTTATTTCTGTAATTTAAGTCTCTAGCTCAGTTCGTTCATTGCCTGTAATTATCCTCACTATATTCTTTTGTACGCTATTATGCAGCATGAAGATTCTCGAATGTAAAAGAGACGGAATCTGGGACACTGGGTTCATTGACCCATATACCAATCATGAAGTTACCATAGAAAACCATGCAAAGGACACAGAGGCTAACTTGCTAATGTTTTTAAAGGAACAAAGTCACTGCACAGAAATACTTTTTCCTTACAACTACAGGTGACTGTTACTGTCTTGTACACATTCTATTTTGCTTACTCGATGTTTAGTGTAGTCGTTGAGTTATGCATGCCTGCGTATATAAACGTGCGCAGCTTCCACTGGATTTTGCTAATCATTAGAGTTGACGAAGGAATCGTTGAAGCCATGGACTCATTAAGGAAAGATCCAGACGAGTACACCAGCGTGCAACTAATGCTCCAGAAGTAATTTCAATCATTATCGTTCTATATCGACCTCTTTCGTTCATTTCCTGATATCATGTAATAACTCATTTATTCATTTTCTTTGTCGGCAGGATTTGGAAATGGTTCATCAATGAGGTTAGAGGTGATTGGAAACCGGAGCTGCGTTTTATTTGTACCAAGGTAAGTAGTACTATCTAGGTCCGCGCAACTCTTTAATTCTAGTTTCAATACCATTATCATGCTTCTCATTATTATTTGATTGAATTTTATTCTTTGTAAAGTACTGCCTGAGGTAGAAACATGGGACTAATTTATGTGCATACTACGTTTGCGAGTTCATTCGCCTGATGATCAGTGAGCGACGTAGAGATGTAAGACAACTTGAAGTACGTAAACACTATTCATAATTTATTTTATTACCATCAATTATGTTGAGTTCCATTCATAATTTATTTTATGATGATTTGATATATATACACACAACTCATATATTCATATTGATCTAGATGAAAAATATGCGGGACCGGCTCATACCAACGAACCGCGTAAAAGCAATTCAATAGGAATTGGCGGGATTTTTGCTTAGAGAGGTCATATCTTCGGCCAAAAGCACTGCCACTAATGCCTCCATGTAATTTGATGACCTCCATGTAATTAAATGCCTCCGTGTACAGTATGTATATGTATGCTCGTAAGACTTGTTTGAAGAATATATCTCCATGTAATCTGATGCCTCCGTGTACAATATGTGGTAGCGTAGAATATGTGTATACAAAAACTTGTTTGAAATGAAAAAGAATTGAATGGAAAACACAAAATAATTGAATGGAAAATACAAAACCCTAAACCCAACCTAAACACTAAACCCACCCGAAAGCTAAACCCTGGAAAACAATTGAATAGAAAACAAAAAAAAATACAACACTTTAGTCCCAGTTTGTAACACGAACCGGGACTAAAGGTTGCCCACCATCCAGCGCTCGAGCACAGCCACGTGGAGCGCCTTTAGTTCCGGTCTGTCCCAGTTGGGTAGTCCCGGTTGGGGAACCGGGACTAAAGGCCCTTCCAACCGGGACTAAACGCTCTTTTTCCACTAGTGCCAGGAGCCGTCGGCGCGGAGGTGGCTGGGTGGGCGCGACCTCGCTGTACGAGCTCGCGGAGGACTCGCTGTCGGACTCGCCCCAGCGTCGGTCGCCGGAGGAGACGAGGCCGCCGGAGCATCGGTCGACTATAGGCATGCATTTTGTGCTGTGATGCATTGCAGCTAGCTTACAACATACTACTTCAAAGTTTTTTAATTTGCTTCTAATCTTTTACTTAAATAAGCCACGATGGGTAAAATTTTAAAAAGCAGATACCATAGATCCATGCATTTGTTTTATTGTTCTGTTATAAATAAACCAAAACCAGTGAATAGAAAATTTTCTGCAATAGGAAGTTGCAGAGGTACTGGAAAACTAGCAGTTTCCAGTAGATGCTCGAGGAGAAATCTGATAGTATTACTTTTGCAAAACATTACAGGCCTGTTAGTTTGCTAATCCCTTACCAGTGGAGTCTGCTTCGACTGTTCCGGTAAATGATAGGAAGGCCAGATCAGGCATTCGTGTGTCTGAAACAGTTGATTGCCCTTTACAAGCTATTGTGTTCACCAGCGACGATGCAAATGCACTCGTCAATGTTGTCAGCGAAGCATGCTTTGCTCTGCACGAGAACAATACCGCACACAGCCTTATGATCTCCAACAACGGCCGAAACGTTTTCTTGTTTCCACAGGTGAGACTCGTTAAAGCACAGTGCTCCATTTTTAAACAAATAGTTTATCAACCAAGGATTTGGTTTTGTATTAACCTCCGATGTTTGGTTTTAGGTGAAAAGTCTGGTTACTGGCTGCTACCTTTCTGCCTGGGAGTGCTGTGGCTACTTTGTGTATCACACCAAGTCTGACTTCGACCGAGCCTCTGAGGCCGAGATTTCCGACAGGATGGCCTCGCTCCCGTTTGAAGATGGTTCCTTTGAAGACCTAAAGAACCTCTGTTGCGCTATTGCCGACGATCTTGATACCTGCGCTTGCACAGAATGAGACTGCAAGTACCAACAGTTTGTGTGGTTGTCCATTATGTAAATTGTGCAGAATGTAACCGCAAGTATAAACGTCGCGTATCGTGATTATATTCCCCTGTGTTTGGTGGTTTATGCCTAAATAGTATGAAAACGTATGGACGGATCAATAAAGCTTTGCTGTTCATTTTATGAATCATTCTCTGAAATATTTTAGCTACTACTCCTGCTGAATTTCTCCGAGACATTGAACTGCATCAGAAGCGAGAAACCTGCGACATTCATATAGCTTGCAGCTTTAATTGGGAGATGAGCAGTTGACAGATTGTTGAAAGGGAACTTGCTGGAAGTAACTAAAAAAAATTCAAGCTGCTTTACTATTTTCTATCGTTTAATTTTTTTTGCGCAATTATTGAACAACATGTTTGAGTTGATCAAGTCCTGAGGAACATGAGTGGACAGACACAGATATATAAGGGTGCAATTCCACACTGATCCATGTAATTCCGTTTGTAAACTGAACAAACTTTTACGTGAAGGGATTAAAGAATATGACCCCCTGAGGATTGAGGGTTAGGATGGGGGTCAACCCGGGACGAGCTCCATATTCCCTAACAACCGAAAATGACCTAAGTTGGCCAAGTTCCATTGCTAGTCTGTTCTCGTATCTGATGAAGGGTCGGGTACTGCTTTAGTTTGTGCATGATCCAAAAGGGACTTCTTCATAGCTTCCAAAGTTGTTGACGCACGAGCCCGTGCATCGTCCAAATCAGAGGCATTCATCATCTCTCTGACAAAAATATCAACCCATTCATTGGTCAAAGTATCTGTCAGAATACACAGAAAAAAAAGTCTTTCAGTACATTGTCTTCTACATACAGCGATTGTGGGATTCTAGGTTTACGGAAGACGTCGCAATAAATAAGTGAAGTGTGACCACATCGTGTTCTATGGAAGTAGATATACAATACAGTGGCATAATCACGAGATGCGGTGAACTCGAAAGCATGTTACGTCGTGAATGATACAATGCAATGCAAATACTTGAACACTTGGTGCCCCTTGAGTAAGACAGATGCATCGCTGCTCTAACAGATGGTAAACACATGAGAATTTTTCAGGACTTAGTTGCATCTAGTCATGTTCCGTGTTTAAAATTGATAGGACATGAACTTATATAGAAATATAGCAATAAGAGCATATATATGAGCAATGCAACCAACATCAACATATGAAAAATGCACTATTTGGTGTTTGTGGTCATTGTTAATTACATATATATACCCTATAAAAATACCTTTGGCTGATGGATCAACTGTTGTGGTAAGCCCATTTTCAGACTGGCCACCAATGGCTGTTGAGATAGCCTCAACTTCAGTCGGAGGCCCATTATCAGACTGAGTCGATACCAATCGCAGCTCATTCAGAGTCTTAATTGCAGAATCCAGATCATAATCAGAAGCTTCAAGAGCTCTTTCAAACAACTATAATCATGTTGAGCAACCATAGTCAGTTAACCATTTGTTAAGATAATTATAGAAGTAGGGGAAAAAATGTCTACATGTTCAGTTAGCAGTATGAAGACTTAAGATCCAGCCCATAAAGGGGCAGCTGTAACCAAATCCATCATGTGCTTAGAAGGAGGATAAATTTATACATCAACCCAACTTAATCGCACTCAGAAAATGCATCTGTCATAAAGGAGGCATTGTATTGCAAAACTAAAGTATAAATGCATGAATTGACACCACACAGCAAACATTTACTGTGAGGAACACATATGACATATGCTCAATGCTCCCAAAACCCGTCCAGGCCACTTCAACACAAAGGGGACATTGTAATTTTGTGATGCTCCAAGCAATATTGTATCGGTGGCCTCGTTGCACATTTTGCCATAATTAAACCAACATTTCCTTTCAAGTCAGCAAAACAGGCATACTCAGCCATACACCACAACACGAGAAAATTGCACATTTACCGCCTGAACTTGGCCAAGATTCTCATTTGGCCATTCAACTGTTTGCACATACACCCCTTAAACTTGGCACCCAGAAGGCTGACGTGGAGTGGACGCATACAAGGCCCAAAAATAATGCAGAATGCTGAGATGGAAGTTTTTTTTACATAAACTGGGAGCTTTATTGATTTAGGACGACATGAGTACAATCAGCCAGGAAACCAGGCACATTACAAATCCAGGTTCTTGAACCTCCTGCTGATATCTTGGTAATATAGCTAACCCTTAGGTCCAAATAGTTCATAGAACCTCACGCGACGGGGTTTCTGAAGTGTGCGTGAGAGTTTCTATAGTAGACTAAAAAACAAATGGAACTTTCCCATGAGAAGATCAACCTTTCAATACAGATGCACGGTACTAGGAAATTTCACACAAAACCCCGATAACAGCATGGTAAATTTGTTGAAATCGCTAATCTAGTTTACCTTAAAAATAAAACCACAAATGTAGTAACAAAGAAAGAAGCTACATATTTTCATAGAAGTATCTAGCTAGTCACAAAATTTTCAGAGTAGCAAAATTGATACCAGAACATTATCCCAGGAAATGGTCTCTTTCTCCATTTGAAATTATAAAGGGGGAGGAGGGGTACCTGGGGATCCATGGCTGGGAACAATGCGAGGAGATGGTGTTGGAGTGCCTTTTGTCTTTCTGCATTGACGGAGTGGTGCTGGGGCCCCTTGGCCTTTTTGTCATGGTTGGAATGAAGAGGGGGATAGCACGGCCGGAAGAGCCCATCCTGCTGCAATGTAGATGGTGTTATCTAATTGTTCAACAACCCTGTCGAAACAGTATATTTAAAAATAAAAAACTTAGCAAAATCAACTAGAATAGTAACTGGTGTCTCAATTGGGTCATGTAGCCTCTTCTCCGCCCCACAAGAAAACATTTGCCTCTTCGACAGATAACCAAAATGAGCGTATTTATCATGTTTGTAAACTTCCTGAAGAAATTAAAGGTAGGTTATTGTGATATCCAGTTATCCAAAAGTTGACTCAACCTAACAAAATTTGCTATAAGTCAATTTACCACAAATTCAAAGAAATATATTTAGTTTAGTGATGAATCGGTCCGAATGGTTTGTTAGCAGGATCTACCAGGCAGCATCAGTTTTCAATTATTTCAAAGTCTTAATATCATTGTTTCTGCTTTCATATTAAGCTCACCTCAGAGAGTCCCATATGTAGATGTGTGTCAAAAACAATATCCAAAATGACCTCATCAACCACTTTACCAGTCTGTCGGTTGAACATCTCGTTATTTATATCCTTAACTTTAAGACCATTATTCACTTTGGTGCTCCGTACGATGAGCTCGTTGGCATATTGTGGTACTTCATGATGTGGTTCCAATGTTATGTAGACAGTACGATTAGATCGTGGCAGCATAATGCCTTTGTTCGGCAGCATACAAAATGGCAGGGGGCTCGTCGTTTGAATATCGAACGCCATGTAAGAAGCTGTCTCATTGTTTAGTTGAAGACTGGATGCCGTACATTTATTCAGCTCAAAAGTAAAATGTATCTCAAGTGGCTCGATCCCAAGCATATCATCCTCTGCATAGGAGCTTATCTGCAAGTAAAAGAAAGATGCATTACAATGAAGATATTTACTCCCAACCTACCGTTGCTAAGCTGTATTTTAAAAAGGAAAAACAATTATATGTTCAAAGAGCTAACAAACGATAATGAATTAAACTCATCTAAATCAAAGGTTCCGTGAAGAAGACATATTGTGCATAGGTTGACCATGCATAAATGATTATAATGCGGATGGAATAAATTAGGTAAAAATATCGTTTAATTTACATGCTTCAGGGCCTCTTTGGTTCACTCTAAAACGCATGAATAGGAAAAATGTAGGAATATGATGTCATGACATGATGAATCCTTGAAAACACAGGAAGAATTCATAGTACATGTTGTTTGGTTACGTATTACGTTGCAGAAAAAACACAGGAATTTTTCTGAAGGATTGTGCGAATGGCATAATTGTTATAGAAACAAAGGATGTTTTTAATGAGGTTGGACCTAAGGGAAACTTTTCTATGGAATTGCATGCAAAGTAGACCATAAGAAAATTTCCTATGGATTCAAATCCTACAAACCAAACAAGCTCTGTAGGAAAAAAAATCCTCAGGAATGGAATCCTCCAAAATTCCTATAAAATTTCTTTGAACCAAAGAGGCCCTCAATAGATAGGTTAATCTTGATAGACACACTAAATGCTTATAATCGCATATGCAAGTTTTATACCTTTAACCTTCTTGCGTATTCTTACTTTCTTAGGTACTAGAACAATTGTATTATCTATTGCTAAAGATATGATAATTAGCAGCATATGTTTGCATCGGCAAGAAACAACGCGAGAGCAGATTATCTCAAAATCGCTGACCGCTTCAATCTGTTTCAAATGTGGAAATTTTTGGAAGGTTCCTAAGAGACATGATTAATGATTTGGTAGTACTGTACTAAAACAACGCATTCATCAAGAGATTTGACTGCCATGAGATTCACATGGAGTTGGAGGTCCATACATCCACAACATGTTGTACAACATGTCATCTCTTAGCTCAGCTGCTCAGGTGGGGTACCCATACCAGCCTTGTGGACACAAAAAAAGGAATCAAGCATCACACGGATAACAGATGCAGTGAGAACCAGTTTGATGTCCGTCAGTTTGTGGCTTTGTAGTCTCCAAAATAGAATGAAGAGTAGAGCCGCGGAAGGGATGGGTGAGACTTGTTGAAGAGGAAGAAGGTTCAGATGAAACAGAGCTTACCGCTGAAGTGAATAGAAACATCTCACCCTCAATGTCTCAAATTCATAATGTATTCATCCCATTACCCTAATACATAGCACTCTATTTTATTTAAGTTATATTCAGAATTTGTAGGATTAGACTTTTCAAATTTGATCATTGACATGCTAATTTTTTTCTAGATTTTCTTTTATGAATACTGTCTAATACAAACACAGAAAGTTAATGACTGATGGGACATGTACAAGCACACAAGAACAACATAATACTTCTTAAAGAACATTAGGATTTGTGTATTGGCCTAACTCAAAGAGCGTATAGAGTGTGGCACCATTAGTTATCGCTAGAGATGTCTTATATGAATTTTGCTGAACTGGAAGAGATAGAACAAATACTAAAGGTTGACTTTTGTTAGTGAAGAGACTATTGAATTGATGCACTAGCCAATCATCCCAAAAGTCCGAACTGATGGAAAGGGCTAGGCTTTATATTTTAACACTCCCCCTCACGTCTAGGCTGGACAAACGGTAAGACCTTAGACGTGGGGTAGATGGGGAGGCCGCAACTATTTTTATTAAATAGCGCGTTAGCCGGGGCTTGAACTTGAGACCACCTGGCTCTGATACCATATTGAATTGATGCACTAGCCAATCATCCCAAAGTCCGAACTGATGGAAAGGGCTAGGCTTTATATTTTAACAGAGACAAGCTTTTTCATGTCTAAGAGATCATTTTTTTCTCCAATGACCTGAATGCATTCCCTTCGTGACAAGTTTCTATTTTAGTTTAGTCGCGACATACTTATATAGCCATATTAGGATTTGTGTATTGGCCTAACTCAAAGAGCATATAGAGTGTGGCACCATTACTTGTCTCTAGAGATGACTTATATGAATGTTGCTGAATTGGAAGAGATAGAGCAAATATTAAAGGTTGACTTCTCTTAGTGAAGAGACAACCTTTTCATGTCTAAGAGATCATTTTGTTCTCTCCAATGACCTGAATGCATTCCCTTCGTGACAAGTTTCTATTTTAGTTTAGTCGCGACATACTTATATAGCCATATTAATTATTATCTACAAATATTAATTGCAGCCTGGCCTATGTATACTAGTACTAGTATATATAGCAAGAGAGAGAATAGAGAAATAAAGGTTCCAGAAAATACCACTTAGACCGACATGGTATCAGAGCTGGGGAGGAGACGACGCTCACTCGATGGTGTTCCACGGCTAACTGGTGGCGTGTGGTGGTGCTCCGACTGTCGGTGGAAAGAGGGCTCATGCAGGAGGCAGACGTAGGTCTGCTCGAAACCGAAGGCATCTGGCGGCTGGTGTGTGCGCGGACAGGACAAAATCTTGAGGGTTTGACGAGTGTGGAGGCAGTATAGCAAGGAGTGGGCGTGCACTGCAGTCTGTAGCAATGTGCAGCTAGGTCCTGGAGGAGTGTGGAGCCACCTAGGCACTCCAATAGCACGGATGTGCTCACTCTATTCTCCGTGAGCTTCACCCGTGAGGGATTGGCTCATCCACTATGAGGTCGACTTGAAGACGTTGACCAAATCGGTACACAAAGGAAGGGGAACTCCACAATGAGTTGAAGCCTCCCAACAATGTCCCGGACCACCTCGCAACAAGATGAGGCTTCCGAAACGCACAAAGGCCTCCTAGGGTTACAAGCAACCCCAAGAGAACAGGTACCACAAAGGGCGATTAATGGATTTGAAATTCTTTCGGTGGAGACGTAGATCTAGACCTCCTTCACTCCTCAAAGTATCACTCCTGGAGTGGGAGATCTAGTAAGTTGAAGCTCAGCAACAATGGAGGAGAGAGAATGTAAATCGCAACTTCTCCTTGGCGAAGAAGCACTTCTTTTATAGGGGCCCCGAAAATCGAACAGTTATGCACAAAAAAAGTGCACTGCGGTACTACCGCTCCTGGGGTCCTAGCGGTACCGGAGCAGCACCAGCTCCCAGTTGCGCGCTGCGCAACCGTTGCTACCAGGGAGCGGTATTACCGGTGATCAGCTTCGGTACTACCGCTGGCTTCCTTTGAATTAATTCAAAGTATTCCATCGGTAGTACGTGGGAGCTACCCCCGAGGTACCGTTGAGACATCAGAGAGGAAATCCGAAGTGACGGTACTTCCAGCGGTAGTACCGCTGCCTGGAAGACACGGTACTATCCGCGGTAGCTGAGTACCAGCATGCTGTGGTAGTACAGCTCCAGGAGGAGCGGTACTACCGCCGCATACTAGCAGTACTACCGCCAGTCAGGATTTCTTCCCGGTTCCTTTTTCAAGCCCCTTTCTCTCTTTCAACTTCGGACTTCACGTGTTGTCAATTGAATACCTGTCATCACTTAGGAACACGATTAGTCCTGTGAGTATGTTGTCATTGACTCCAAAACAGATTAAGAGCTAGCATGCTCTTCAACAGGAAAGGTGTGGAGCCTTGGAGCCGGCAGCCAGCAGCGCGTGCATAGTCGGCGGTGTGCAGTGGATAAAAGGAGGTGCTTCAAATCTCAGCCAAGGAGTTAGAGCGACTGAGACAATAAACGAGGAGTGCATGGGGTCCCAAACAGAGAGGGAAGACTGTAATTCTTGGCAATTTTGTCAATCTTGACCAGATTGAAAAAGGTATCCCAGATCATGCGTCTACTTAAAATGAAGCTTCTCGTCCAAATTGGTCACTAGATCCAGGAGCATCGGCACATGTCACGGGCAGGTGAACTGAGTTTGCATCAAGATGTGTGCCACCGTGTGGAGAGACATGTTGTGGACTTCCTGTCTCTGAAAAAGCCTGACAAACCACCAAAGCCATCGGATGCACAGAAATGGTCCAAGCCACCAAAACAATTTGAAGGTCAACTTTGATGGGACTTATGACAGTAGGAGCGAAACTGGAGAATGGGGCTACATTATTTGGGATAATGAAGGGAAGTTTGCAGCAGGAGCGGGGAAATCAGTTCATCTCCGAGACTCTTTGCACGATGAGGCTGTTGCCTGTCTCACCACAATGAAAATTGCCGCAAGGCAGGGGGACGGACTGTGTTGTGCTCGAATCTGATGCCTTCAACTTGGTCAAAGCGCTCAGCACCTCCGAGTATGATCGGTCGGCAACTGGAGTGCTGGTGAAGGAAGCCAAAATGAGTTGTATTCGGAACTTTGATCGTTTTGAGGTTTGCTTTAGCCGGTGTGCGTGTAAAAATTCTGCAGCCCATGAGCTCACAAATTTTTGATGTTGAATCAGATATGTCTGACTATTTCTGGGTAGACTCTGCCCCCAGTTGTGTAACAAACATTGTTGCCAGCATTCTGTTCCTGATGAGTAATGGAAAAGCTATGTTCCCATAAAAAACAGAAGGAAAGCAATTAACCTAACTGATAGCCCTCTGATTTATCTATGTACTAGCAGATCTCATGCATGCTCTCACATATCCTAACATGGAGGAACAACTTCAGATTTCTACTACAATATGGACAACCCAAAGATTGGAGGACCTAACTCAACCTGTTGAGCTAGATATCACTATAAAGGTGAGAGGCTACCTAGGGCAGCAAAAGTTTAGCCCAAAACGTTGAACACACAAGATATTATCCAAGATCTAAGACAAGAACCCAAAGTTCTATTGATAGGTAGTGGGCACATAGTCTGAGTTACAAAACCAGAACCATCATCCCAGGAACAAGAATAATACCATCACCTAATGGCTTTACGAGCCGCAGTTAAGAGGGCACAATAGAGATTAGATAACCATCTTTTCTACCATTGGGAATGTCCAATAGGGCCCAGGATCAAGGAATATGGAAGGCATACAAGCTTACCTGGCCTATTGGAGATTCATTAGCATTTCTTATTCGCCCATCAGTGCATTCCATTTCGTTGAGATCACGTATTACATCCGATATAAAAGGTCGTTTACAGGGGTCATGTTCCTGGCAGAGCAGCCCTATTTTCATGCATTTAATTACTTGTAGTTGTTGGTGAAGCAGTGGTGTTTCCTTGGCTGATTTATTCCACCTGTGCCTCCATCTTCTAAGTACCTGAGGTTAAACAAGGCAATTTAGGACAATGCAAAAAAATGATATAATCTTAAAGAGTGACTACATTTTGCACCTATGTCAAAATAAGTGGTAGTAGCCAAAAAAAAAAACAAGCACATCCATATGTGATTACTTTCTGCGAATTTTTGTGAAAACATAATTTTGTGCACTGCAAAAAAAAAGTGCACACTAAATTTACATTTTAGGGCATCATCCTTCTGTTTAATGTGCCGGAACACATATTAACATATTTTTCACCCTAATTATTTGTGTAACTAAGTCAGCTTTTAGAACTTCAAAGCGCCTATGACCTTACAAGTACATGTCCAGTACAAGTGCGAAAATCCCATCATCTGAATACTCAAATAAGCACTTAATTCTGCTAAAACATCCATCTCAAATACAGCACAACAAAGAATCAATACCCGTGCATGGTGTATCCTAGGCGTATTTCCTAAATCGACATTGCAAGTTGCCTTGGTCCCCTATAAATGTAGTAGCATAGTCATTAGGGATGTATTTGTTTGCACTCGTTTTAGTTTTTTTAGTGTGCCTAGCTTCCCTGAAAACACATCAAGATTAACCCCATTTGTTTTTCACTAGCACTATCCCTCTTGGGATGTACAATGGTACTCGACTGATGCAACGCGGCAACCTTAGCCTCATAGTGTGTCTCCACAACAGTTCATCCCATTGTCTCAAAACAATACAAACCCATCCATCCACGCATACGTACTGTATATAAGGTTCCTACACTGCCAAAGCTTCGTGTACTCTGGAGTAGTGTATAATTAAGTAATGTTTTTTCGGTCCAGGATATTGTTTAGAGTTAACTTACTTTTGCTCCCTCAATTATTCAAAGAAATTTACATCTGTTCCATCAACTCTTAAACCGAATGTCTTGGCCCATTTATCGTATAGGTTTCACATTTGGTTCAAACTAGATAGCTTATCCAACATGATAGCAAAACAAAATGTTGGGATATTTCTAAAATACCATCTACATTGTGAAGTAAATCACTCTTACACTATTATGATCATGATCAGAGACACTCTTAAGTCCTGTCACCAGCTCCATAATAATAACGCCCAAACTATACATGTCTGATTTAAATGACATTCTGCCAGCATGTAGATATTCCGGAGCACAATATCCTCTGCATACGATAGTTCATTGCAATATGAGATAAAGATAAAGGTAGAGAGTAAATGCCATGGAAAAAACTATTTCTTTGAAGCATAGCTTACAGTGTCATACAACGGTTTGCACTCATGGTTTGTGACTTGTCATCAAGTCTCGATAGACCAAAGTCTGTAATTTTCGGAACCATAAAATAATCTAGTAGTATATTGTCCGGTTTTAGATCCATATGAATAATATGCTTTTCCTTGTGTAGATAATGCAGACCCTTCAAAATTCCTTTTATTATTTGGTACCGTGTTGTCCATTCAAATCCTCTTAATTCATCTGCAAAAAAAAGAGGGGTGAAATGTTCCAACTTTATGTGTGCATGAATGGCATAGCAAATGATACACTAAAATTTTCTAGTCTATCTTTAGGGATTGTCCTATACTATTTGTTGCCTGTGACTAGAAAACTACAAGGGCAACAAAAGACAATACAAAGTACAGAGATGAGCTGGATCACAATACCAGCAATATGTTTTTGCAGACTTCCAATGCCCATATACTCGAAACAAAGCAATCTCTCTCTTATTTCTGCGTAAATGTGGTGCCTTGATCCATCAACTTTTATCGCTGTCTGCTCTGTATTAGCACAAAACCCAAGAAACCGGACTATATTTTGATGGTTAACATGTAACAGGCTGTTAACCTCACGATAAAATAGCTTCTCATCAATGGTGTGGCTGTTCTTAATCCTCTTGACAGCAATGTTTCCATTGGAGAGGACACCCTGTTAAATTTTATTGATGAGCATTTACAGCACATTTAGCTCTGTTGTGAGAAATTTTGAAGTCGCGATTCAACAAACAGAGTTTGGAAATATTGGATACTCTTGGAGTTCCATATTAGTGGTACTTTTAGCTTTTTCAGACAAAATAAGGACAAGATAGAGAGTTAGCCCTCAATAACTGCAACTTAAGTTCCTAAACGTAACACATTTTCAGCCAATACCACGGCGGTGAGTGGTTTACCGTTTAATTAGAGAATAGAGTAATTAGAGCACGTGCATGGGATAAGTACCACTAATATGAAACGGTGGGAGTATGTACTGAAGTACTACATAACCCCACATTTGGTAACAACCACATCCACACATAAATAATTTGAACTGGCAATGTAGCACCAAAACTAATTTATCTCAAATAAGGGCTGAGCCCAGGTCAGAGCGATATAACTTATTTAGACCCTGTGTCCAACAAACAACTATTGTTACATACATGCATGTTTAATAATCCATGATAACATATCCATATTGCCGCCCGACATTTCTAATTCTTACAACAATTTCGCGTATAACTAACATGAAAAGTGCTAACTTGTGCAGGTGCACAGATTGATAACCGTTCAGATCTTTAGGTTCTACTGTACATTCGTAGGAAAAAAATGGAGAAGTGATTACCTTATAAACCGTTGCGAATCCACCCTGGCCAATCACTCTCTCTTCGGAGAAATTATCCGTGATGTTCTTCAAAAGCGCAAATGGCAAATTGGACGGTTCTTTCCTTCCATCAAGTATAAGCTCTATCACAGCAGTCTCCATGTATCCGCTGTCCAATAATATTGCACAATCAGCAGTGTGGAAAGGAAAAACAAATATCGAGTAGAGTTAAACGCATGTGCAGTCCACCAAGTTGCAACGTCCACCAAGTTGCAACGTTGGAGCGGATTGGTCCCCAACTGGGAAAATGCAAACTATTGGTCCCTAAGTTGCGGCGATGCGGCACGTTGGTCCGACCGTCACGGCCGCCGTCAAATTGCTGACGTGGCATCCATTTTTTGCAGAAACCCCCCCCCCCCCAGATTTTAGTGCTTTCTCAAATGGTCGTCCTTCCCCAATCCCCATCAGATTCCCGCGGAGGCCGTCGACGTCGGGGACGGGGCAGAGCACGCGGCGGCCGGACCAACCAACCCAACCCAGCCCCGCTGCGGCCGCGCCCCCTTTTCCCCTGGCGAGCAGCTCGCTGATCTTATACGAGCCGAAAGTAGCCCCGGGGCCGTACCCTATGAGCCGGTGCAGGCTGTTGCTCTGCCTCTGCGGCAGCGCCCCAGTCTCCAACGCCGCGACGACGGTGTCGAACGACGAGTTCCTCAACAAGTCATCGGTGAACGAGAACAGGTCCGACCGCGCACCGCCGACGTGGCGCGCCGGAGAAGAGCCGAGGTCGACGGGCTTCTTCCTGTCCGGGGCGCGGTAGGAGTAGGAGAGGACGGCGGAGCAGGCGCCGCACTGCACTACGCGCACCCTGCCGCTCGGCAAGGTGTGGTAGTCGCCGAAGTAGGCGGGCACCTGGACCAGCGTGACGCAGCGGGAGCAGACGATGAATGGCGCGGCATTCAGGACCGGCCGGCATTGTTGCTTCGGCGGCAGCGCGCGCCGCTTGGCCTCCGACACGGCGGCCTGCGGCCGCGCGGGCTCGTCCTCCGTGGGGACTTCTTCGAGAACTGCAACGAAACCAAGATTAATCACTTTACCAAATAGCACAAGAACCATACACCAAATTGCCAAGAGCCAATGGCTTCTATACCACTGACAAACTCAGCAATGGCTCATTTGCCATCCAACAAAGCTCTGGTTCTCATATACCAAACACAAACGAATTCTATTGCTTATTTGCCACTCACTGTAATTCTAACGTTATCTCATTCCGGCAAGAGACCAAAATGACCGTCTTGCCCTCAGTGGCATATAAGCAACAATTATAAAGCTTGTATACAAAAGAATTGATAGCATTTCACCTCTTTTTTTCAGCAGTTCTGCAACACAAGTGGCAATATGTCAATGTGCATTCTCCTATCGAAAACAGCAGCAAAACGTGAGAGAACCCAAGAATTTACCTTGCGCAAATTGCAGAGAAAGAGAGATCGAGCCGTCTTCAGCCACGCCATCCTCCTCCTGGGGCAGACGAGTTGTTGCGAGTGTGTTCGAAGTGGTGATCTCGGAGAGGGCCTCAGCCATCGAAGCCCCTGCTCCACTCTCCACCTCGCCGGAATCCCCAATCCTAGGGTTATGGGAGACATGGTCGGGGGGAGAGGTCGGCGGCGACGCTTGGACCATTGAGGATGCCGTGGACAAGAGGGCACAAGGCGCGGCGGAGATGGCAACTTCCGGTAGCATCGGAGGTTGGGGAAACGCCGGCGGCGGTTCTGCCATTAGAGGTCGCGTGGAAGGCGTAGAAGAAGCAGCAGAGGAGAGGTCTGGAGGCACAGTGGTGGGAGGAATCTGCGGCGACGGGGTCTGGGGGAGCGGCGGCCGGGGCTGGGGGAGCGGCGGCCGGGGCAGAGGTTCCGGCGGCGGCGGTTCCGCCATGGCTCGCTCGAGTCTGCTGTGTTCTCGCTCGTGCGTGCGTGCGTTCAGTCAAAGTGTTTGGTCACTTGGATTTTTTTTTTCTTTTTTGACTTGAATTGGACTTCAGCCCAACGTGAGTTGAGTTTTGCTTTTTTTTCCTTCTCATTTTTTTCCCTTCTCTATTCTAAACTGAGGGTAAGAATGGAAATTTTGAATAAACTGACAGGAAAACGGAGACATTGTGAAGACGAACTAACGGCGATGGTATATAAGCACTAGAATTTGGTTGTGTCTGGTATATATGCACTGGAGCTTTGTTCGATGGCAAATGAGCCATTGCCACGTTCGTCGGTGGTACAGAAGCAATTTTCTCAATTGTCAAACGCATGTACAATTCTTTGGGCCCAAATGCGGGAAACTAAAGTTTGCAACTAGTTGCGCCCGCACCCTATTCCGCATGTCGCACTTCCAAGTTTTCAAAAAATGTGAAATAAATTGTGGACATTGCTTATGATGTTTATCTTGCATCCACAAAATATCACTGAAAAATTTGACAATATTTGGCCTGCATAAAAAAGACAAATGATGTGTGAATAGTACATGATATTATTCACCTGTGTCTTCTCTTTTTTGCACAGGACACATATGTTCATATTTTGGGATGAAAATTTGTGGATGCACTAGAAACAACATAACCAATGTCCATGATTTATTTCGCATTTTTTGAAAACTTAAAAATAGGACATCCGATAAAGGGGTGCGGGCGCAACTAGTTGCGGAATATTAACCCCAAATGCCAACCAGTAATTATGACAAGAACCAATCTAAATATGCCCCATATGTTTAAAAATGAAACAACATTTTCATTGTAGAAAGCAATCCGATTACATATGCTCCCTCCGATCCCTAATAAGTGTCGCAGTTTTGAACTAACCCCAGTTCAAAACTGCAACACTTATTTTGGATCGGAGGGAGAATAAGAACTTTATACAAACTATGGAGGGGCGGCGTGGACTGGTGGCGTGTTTTTTTTTCTTAAACCGAGCCCGTTGCACATGAGTCTTTCAGCGCCGGAACAGAGCTTGAAGCAATTGACTGAGACGAAAAACAACCCAGTTGTTTTCTTGCAAAAATGGCAGTCCAGAGAAGATGAGTAACAAAACCATGAACGTTGTGAAGCAAAGCATAGAACATCAACTCAAGACAGAGAGGAAAAAATTCCAAACAGAGAAGCACAACACTGGTCTATTTTCCATCAGTATAAGAAGGATATGTGATAATCAGTCATTTATGAGTCTAAATACAACTCAAAACAAAGAGGAAAAGATCTCAAATAGAGAATCACAACACCGCTCCATTTTCCATCAGTATAAGAAGGAAATTATGGCCTACTTGACCTAAGCGCGTATACGAAAACTTATATTTTACAAATCTTAGGGGACAGACTATAGATGTATCTCAATCTACATAACCGAAAGCTACATGGAAGGAAAAACAAAAAGGGAGCAGCATAGCCGAGAGAAACCAAGCAATTTGAAGCTCTCGTCAACAAACAATGAATCATGTGGTTCTCTATTGATGGGCAGACCACAACATCACTGACAGCGGAGCAGAAAACATGTCCAGCCGGCGGACGGAGGCAGCAAAGCTACAATCACGCATTTTCAGATTTTGATTAAATAATCAGATTTAGAAATAGTCAGAACTAAAACCTGTGAATAAGATGGCAAGTGAACCGTAAGAACCAACCAACTTGCAGATAAGCAACGTCACTGACAGCAGAGAAAAAAGAAGGCCAACAAAGCTAGAACCGCATATTTTCATATTTTGACTAAATAACCAGGTTTATAAATAGGCAGGCCGAGCACAAATAGTCCTAAGCAAAGGAACTTAGCATGTAAACTATACACCTCTCGAGAGGCAAGCCGAGGAGATGAATCATGGAAGAGAACTCTGTGCATGCTTAACATCTCTGATATTGATGTACAAAATGAAAGATCACATGCATCAGGTAACATGAATACTATGTAGGGACAGTATGTACAGCCAACAGATTGTAAATACCTCACAAAAAGAGAGGCAAAATCAGGATAGCTCTAGGAATACACTTCATTGGCCGCACAAATTCGGCAGCAACATGGATTTTAAAACTGAGTATTATTATTGAGGGCATCCCGGTAGCATCGAGCTGCACGATATTGACAATTGAATTGAAGTCGCAATCTAAAGAATATTCCAACTAAATTCAGATAGGCGGTGAGAAGGGAAAGGAAATTAGATCGTAGAAGCACGCACCTCTGGTTCCTCCTGCTGATGGCTCTCTGCAGTCAGACACTGGGGCTCCTAACCGCCATGACCCGCATGACGAAGCTCCTGTGCTGGGCCTCCGGGTCGACATGCTCGTGCCTCTTGCCGCAACCTGCGGTCACGGAGCATCAGCACCGAATTTGGTGTCTTTAACCCGCAGATTCGCGAACGCAGTAGAGGGAAGACGAAAGCGGAGGGCAGGGAAGAAAAGATAGAGAGGAAGACAGGGGAGAGGGAAAGGGGGCTCACCGGAGCGGCCGTAGTCCCCGCCACGGCCGAGTTGCTCCACGTCGGGCACCGGGACGAAGATGCGCGGACGACCGAGACGGCGATGCACGGGCGGCCGAGTCGGAGATGTGGCCGACGGCGGCGGCTCGGGTCACCTCGAGGCCGCGCTACAGCGCACATCGGGGAGACGCCGGCTCCAGTGCACGGACCTCTCCGCCGACTACTTCGGCCTCGCCGCGGGGACCGGCGCGGGCACGGGAGGCGAGCTTGCGGGCGTCGAGGATGGAGGGAGAAGAGGAAAAAGGGTCGTGGGAGGCAGCGGCGGTCACGAAGGGGAGGAGCCGGGATGGGGAAAATGAGAGCCGTCAGGATTTAGGGTTAGGTTTTGGTATTTGTAAGGAGGGACCAGTTCGTATTTTCTGGAGAAAGCAGGGACTTTCTTCCAAAACAACCGCGCGGACCGTCGGATCAAGAGTCGACGGTGCGGATTGAACAGTGCACGAACGCTCACAGCTCGCTGACACTACTAGAAAAAGGACCTCTAGTCGCGGTTCCAGAGACCCTTTAGTCGCGGCCGGGCAACCGCGACTAAGCAGGCGGGACTAAAGCCCCCCCCTTTAGTCGCGGCGGGTTCCGAACCGGGACTAGAGGTCCCTCCACGTGGGGACGTGGGGACGTGTGGTGTGTTGGGACCTTTAGTCCCGGTTGGTAGAACCAACCGGGAAGGGGTTTTGGGTTTTTTTTCGATTTAATTGCAGGGTTTAGGGTTTATATATGCCGGGGTTTGGTTATAGGTTCCCGTGTCCCATGTCGTAACCGTGGTTTCACTAGTAACCCTTCCCGTAACGGTAACCGGTAACCGTTACGGTGACGGTTACGGTAACCGTTACGGTTACCGTAACGTTTTCCACGTCGTAACCGTTCCCGTGTCGTATGAAGTCGATGCACATATTTATAACACATACAATTAAATTAAGTAATACTTTTAGATCGTAGTCAAGAGTTGATGCGCCAAGAGTTATCGTAGTACAAGAGTTGAAGCAAAACAACAAGTTATTTACATGCTTTCATGCTTTCAGCATCGTAGTACTCTCCTTTCTCCGATAAGGCCTCCGAAAGGTAAAATCCCGCCAATTCCTCTCCAATTGCTTTGAAGCGGTGCTCGAATGGTAGCTTGCAGCGTTTTTTTTGCCAACTCTGCACTTTTCATATTCCATTTCTCGGTGACTAGTACATGTACATACTCGCAGACGAAGTATGCACATAACTCAGTTCCCTTTGGTTGCTCCAAGCAAGACTATACAACAATAGATTTCAATCAATAATAATGAAGTATGCATGAGAATGTTGTGTGGACGTAGGTAGCAGTACTTACCTCGTTCAACTTCCAATCCAGCTTTTTGGGCCACCCACCTGCAGGATCTTCCTCGACAAACCTTGCCCAAACGCTGCCCGACAAAGAACATTCACAAATGATTTATTCGTTAATGACTTGACATCAAGATATGAATGACAGAGGCGGTAAGAAATGAATGTACATTGCTAGGAAGTCGAAACAACTCCTGTATTTGTCAGGATGATACCTCAATGAGTCAAGTGAATGAATAAGTCCTTTGCGATGTTCAATGACAAGAAGAATCCAGTGGTAGCTGCGCACAGTCATGCATAACTCATCAGTTAAACTTAACATCGGGTGAGCAAATTAGAATGTGTAGAAGACACTAAAACTTACCCGAAGTGGTAAGGCCAATATATAGTTCTTTTGTC
The DNA here is from genome assembly GCA_947311845.1 of Poa pratensis. Taxonomy (NCBI): domain Eukaryota; kingdom Viridiplantae; phylum Streptophyta; class Magnoliopsida; order Poales; family Poaceae; genus Poa; species Poa pratensis. The sequence goes on from CAMZMU010000118.1 coordinate 10,177,485, forward strand.
GCGGTATCGCTTGAACACCCTTAGCAAATCATCCGGTGTGTTCTTGTTATACAAGGGATTTATTATGGTTGCTTCGTTATATTTATCCGGGTCAATGAACCCAATGTCATGCTGGTTCAACTTTTTAAGCTCGAGCATCTTCAATCTGCATAATATAGCACACAAAAGATTAAAGTGAGAATAATTACAAACAATGAACGAGACTAGGTAAAGACTTAAATAAATCACTTACAGGCAATAGGAACTCATGATAGATTTGTCGAGTGCCCGCAGATTGTATAGCTGAAAAAGTTCGCTAAACCGAACAATGTGGTTGTAGTCTTCTAAGAAGTGCTCATCGTCTTTCCTACATTTCAGAACGACAGAAGCTGTCCCTTTCTATGCGGCTTTCAAGTACCAAAAATGGAGAGCACACATTTTTGTTGGTAACTTGCATTTCACCAAAGCTTCCCCCATAACAAATTTACTTACTGGTGGAGCTGTTGGTGCAGTCTCAAAGTTCAATCTCGAAGCATATTCGTCTATAGGAACTTACGATTCGGCGGCAAGACGACGGATTTCCTCTAAGTCAAACACCATCGGCGCTTTAGGGTTAGATTGTACTAGTTGTTTTCCGCGCTGGGGAACTCGACTATCTTTGTTCGTCGGCGGCGGGACAATTAGCGGGGGGACAGAACGTACGGGTTGTTTTCCGAGCTGGGGAACTTGTTTACCTATCTTCGGCGGCGGGTCCGATGGTGCTGCTTGTTTATCTTTTGCCGCCGGCGCGGGACTGACTCTGCGTCTTGTTCACCTTTTTTCAGCGCCTCCATCTCTGTCACCGCGTCATATGACTTTTGAATATAACGGTCATAGTCAGATGGCGGCTTCTCTGGAGGGACATATAAGTTGTCGATGACTCGATTACAAGCCTGTGCAGTATAGCCGGCGGTAAAATTTGGTGGCGGCACTTTCGGTGCGAACAATGCTTTATTATACTCCGCCACGGCTGCTTCGTTTTGCTCATGAGTCTTCTGCCAAGGTAACCTCGGATCAGGCGATGCGGCCCTTTTAGTTCGCCTCCTGACCGGGGAAGACACGCGCTTTCGCCGGAGAAGCGCTACGGACACTTCCTCACGCGGTGGCGGAGATGGAGATGGACTGTGCTGACTGAGATGGTCCTCTACATCAATTTCCGGTGGGGGGTCCCTGTCACGCGGTGCCGGAGATGGATGTGTCTCATCGATACCCGGGCAGGATGGGCTTTGCTGAGTTGGTGGCTCTGAGAACTTGATGTATTTCTTGTTCCACTAGACGAAACCACCCTTGACATCATACAATGTCTCCTCACCGTCACCTCCAGAAATCTCAAGAGTCAATGATTCAAATCCCGGCGCAATTTCATCCACCCCGACAACAGCATAACCAGGAGCAATGTCACCATTATGGTAGCTTGCTCCGGCGTCACTCGGTAAAGCATAGCCGTCCGCCACCTTCGTGGATATGTTAACCACAGGTGCATGCAGCTCACATGGTGTCTTCTCCGTGACATCATCCACGGGGTAGTGAGCATCGACATCTATTTGCGTGGAACCCATGCTGCTTCTAAGCTGAGATCGAGCATCCATGGGTTGCTGCTGCTGAGACGGCCCTGTCTGACTATTAATTGACTCCATGAGTTGCTGCACCTTGAGTTCCAATTCCGTTAGCCGCTCTTCACCCTTCTTCTTCTTTCTTGCACGGCTTCTATAAGTGTCAGCGTGTTGCGGATACGCTTTCTTAATGGTGACACCGCCGGGCATGCCTCGTAAACGTCCCCAGTGTTCAGGATTCCCTAGGGCCCGTGTCAGCTCGTCGTCCTCTCTATAGGGTTTCCACACACCCTGTTTAACTTCCTCTATTACCTTTTCAATCTTCGGGACGATTTCTTCTACTTTTTTCTTGAATTTTTCAACCTTCGGGACAATATACCCTGTTTCCTCGTCCAACGTTGCGCCATGCGCGAACAACCAGAATTTGGACCTTTCGGGCCAGTAGTATGTCTGTGGAGTGATATCTTTAGCAAAGATTTTATCTTCTAAGGCTAGCCACTTAGGAATGGCTGACCTGTAGCCACCTGTCCCCAAGTTATGGTGGTGAACCTTATTCGCGGCATTTGCCTTATTTATGTTCGATCGGGCCACAGCCGCATCCGATTTCTTATACGCCTTAAACTCTTCCCAGTGATCTCTTATCTTCACTAGTTTTTCTTCACTGAAATCTGGATCAACTGTTTTATATTTTGCCCATAATGTTTGCTTATATTTCCGAAATGCGTCGGCCATCTTGGAGAGAGTCCACTGCTTGAGTTTCAACAACTTCGTGGTGGGTTCAATATCATCCGGGAGGTTAAAATGCTCCAAGAGTGTGTCAAAGCACAAATCTTTCAAATGGTTGTGGACATAGCAGGGGTCATCCTCGGCAACGCCCGCCGGCTTATTCCATTCTGGTATGGAGATCGGGACCGAGTCCCTAACAATAACTCCAGCTTGACTTATATTTTTTTGCGGTTCTCTAGGGGTTCCACCGGATCGCCCTCTTCATCAATTTCATAGATCGGTAACTTTGCATCTTTGCTCATCATTATTTTCGTGCGGCCTCGAGGAGCTTGATTCTTAGCCTTTTTATTCGAGGTGGAGGCCTAAAGTAAGAAATATAATGCGTTACCAAGTGCAATACAAATCAGTTAATGCATTTTGTGATCAACAAAATATAGAATTCATATATATACCTCGAGGTGGAGGGTGTTCGAGGTGGAGGGTGTTATTTCTTCTTCATCTAAAAGACCCTCACCAGAGTCCATCAGAAATTGTGAGCCAAATTCCTCAAAATCAAGATCTACACCGGCACCGGCGCCTTCTCCACCGGCATCATCTTTATCGCGATGCTCAAAAATACTCTGCATTAATATGTCTTCATTCTCCTCGTCTCGCACATAGCCAGGCTCCATAGCTCAATGTTCCTACACTCAATAAAATATGCATAAATTTGCATTTATAAATTTGCATCTATAATTTGCTAACACATGTATAAATTTGCATCTATAATTTGCTAACACATTGTTAAATTTGCATTTATAAATTTGCATCTATAATTTGCTAACACATTGTTAAATTTGCATTTATAAATTTGCATCTATAATTTGCTAACACATGTATAAATTTGCATTTATAAATTTGCATCTATAATTTGCTAACAAATTGTTAAATTTGCATTTATAAATTTGCATCTATAATTTGCTAACACATTGTTAAATTTGCATTTATAAATTTGCATCTATAATTTGCTAACACATTGTTAAATTTGCATTTATAAATTTGCATCTATAATTTGCTAACACATTGTTAAATTTGCATTTATAAATTTGCATCTATAATTTGCTAACACATTGTTAAATTTGCATTTATAAATTTTAAATTCGCTAACAACCTAAATTGCTAACACTAAATTTGCTAACAACCTAAATTGCTAACAACCTAAATTGCTAACACTAAATTTGCTAACAACCTAAATTGCTAACAACCTAAATTGCTAACACTAAATTTGCTAACAAACTAAATTGGTAACACTAAATTGCTAACACTATATTTGCTAACACTAGCTAATAACCTAAAAATGAAAACAAAAATGAATAAGGAAAACAAATTAACCTGAGGAGATGGGGCTCGGGCAGGGGAGGCGGCTGGCTGGAGAGGGGCGGAGCAGGGGCGGCTGGCCGGAGAGGGGCACCACGGCGCGGCGGAGCAGGGGCGGCTGGCCGGAGAGGGGCACCACGGCGCGGCGGAGATGGGCACCACGGCGAGGCAGGGAGGCGGCTGGAGATGGACACGGCGCGGCGGAGCAGGGGCGGCTGGCCGGAGATGGGCACCACGGCGAGGCAGGGGAGGGGCGCGCGGCGTGGCGTCGAAGATGGGCACCACGGCGAGGCAGGGGCGGCTGGCCGGAGATGGGCACCACGGCGCGGCGGAGCAGGGCTTCGCCGGCGTTGTCGCGTCGTGGGAGCCCGAGGCGCGTCTTCGATTTGGGGGATTTTGCGAAATTTTTCGCAGAGTCCCCAACTAAACGGCGCGGAATCGACCTCTAGTCGCGGTTGCTGGCTGCAACCGCGACTAAAGACCCTTTAGTCGCGGTTGCAGCCAGCAACCGCGACTAGAGGTCGACCTGGGCCGCCAAAGCCCAGGGGGACCTCTAGTCACGGTTGGTGGCTGCAACCGCGACTAGTTGGGCTTTTTCTATTTTTTTTGTTGTTTCTGTTTTCTTTTTCTGTTTTGAATGTTTTAAAGGTGTTACTGACTTGATTTAAAGGTGCCAAACTGGTTTTTGATCAGGGGTGTGTTTCTTTTCTATTTTGTGTGTCATCAGAGACGTCTTGCCGCTGGTTGCCCAAAGATGCCTCTCCGAATGACGCTGGAATGTTTTGTGTGTGAGTAACCTGTCTGAGGAGGGGGGCTATATATAGGGTACGTGTGCTTCTTTAGTCCCGGTTGGTAACACCAACCGGGTCATGTGGCTCACGAAGTGGTCGTGATGATACTGCTGATCCAACAGCTCACAATCCCTCAAAAGAAACACACCCCTGATCCAACGTCTCACAAGCGCTTGAAAGAAACACACGATCCGTGTGCTTCTTTAGTCCCGGTTGGTAACACCAACCGGGACTAAAGGCGGGTTTTGCGGTCACGACACGTGTCCTCCCCCAGCGCTGCCCTGGGCACGTGTCCTCCCCCAGCGCTGCCCTGGAGGTCTTTATATATTGTCGCCGACGGGGTAAACCCTAATCCATCATTCCTAGCCACGAGCACATCGTCTCCATGAGTTGGATCCGCCACGTCCGCCGCAGCGCCTTCTGGACGAGGTCGAGCGTGCTCGGCAGAGAGCGCTTGGGCGCAACCACGGGAGCCTATCCCGCCGTATGCCCACGAGCCCGGCGTGGAGAGGAATGCCCAGCTACCGGCCTCCTGCTCCACCAGGTGCCGCCGCACCTCCACCTGGCGCCGCTGCACCTCCACCAGGCGCCACCACTCCTCCCGCGGAGGAGGAGGAGGACGATGACTTCGACTGGAGCGACGACGGGGAAGAGGGTTGTGGGTTGCAGATACAGGAGGCCATGGAAGCCTCATTCCAGTCTGTCCGCGACTACCCTGTCCAGCGAGCCAAGACTTCCTACCAGCTCAAGGCGAAGGAGGCTTCCGAGCTGGATTGGGCGCTGAAAGATTCATCCTCCATGGATCTTGCCCTCCGCCGCAAACGTGCGCGTGAGAACCGGGCGGCCGCCCACAGGGCTGGCTCCTCCCGCCGTTCCCCCTAATCCTACGGCCTTCGAGCCAGCAAGTCCGTTTATCTAGAATAATGTTGGTGATGTTGGATCAGGGGTGTGTTTCTTTCAAACGCTTGTGAGACGTTGGATCATGTGTAATAATGTATTAAACCTTTTATGTAATGCATTCTATGGAACGTATTAAACATTGATGTGGCTCACGAAGTGGTCGTGATACTACTGATCCAACAGCTCACAATCTCTCCAACTACCTAAATTAACCATGCCCCTTTGTGTTCGGTCGATGAACTGAAGGATTATATAGATATATAGAACAGAACACACGGTTTCCCTGCATACAGCCCAACGGTGGCTCGTGAGTGCCTGCATATCAAATCGACCTTCGATCCACAGCGGCAAGACGTCTCTGATGATCTACGACCGTCCCAAAAAGTGTTGGGAATGTCGCAGATCATCAGAGCGCCTTGCCGCTGCTTGGATCGGACCGAGGGGCATGGCTACCACTTCCACCACCACCACCACTCCCACCTCCTCGGCAATTCATCATTGCGTCACCCTAATCCAGTGGCTGGATTCAACCTACCTGAGGGCTTGTGTTTCCAACAGCGTCGTTGTGTTGTCCTTGTTCACCGTCCTACAGGAGGTGGCTCCAATGGCTGGCCGGTGAACAAGGACGAACACAATAATGCCAGGGAACATGCCAGCAGGTAGGCTAAATCCAGCCATTGGATTCGGTGGCGAAGGTAGACGCTCGTTGTGTGCCGTTCGCTGCAGGGACGCCGCTATTTATAGGCGATTAGAAAGTGTACCTGTGGATGAGGTGGGAGTGCTGATCCAACAGCTCACAAGCCCTCAAAAGAAACACACCCCTGATCCAACGGCTCAGAAGCGTTTGAAAGAAACACACGATCCGTGTGATTCTTTAGTCCCGGTTGGTGTTACCAACCGGGACTAGTTCTAAAAATCCAACGGCTCACAAGCCCTCAAAAGAAACACACCCCTGATCCAACGGCTCACAAGCGTTTGAAAGAAACACACGATCCGTGTGCTTCTTCAGTCCCGGTTGGTGTTACCAACCGGGACTAAAGGCGGGCTTTGCGGTCACGACTCGTGTCCTCCCGCCACCGTTTCCCGCCAACGTTTCCCGCTATCGTTCCCGCCACCGTTTCCCGCCAAATGCCGGCACCGGTAGTTCTATAAAACCCAGTCGAAGGTAGGCATGGTACTCACTTGAGCGCAAGCATGGTGTGTATTGGTCCTTGCGAGAAGTGTGTGTCCGGGTTTCACATTTCCGCATCCGAGCATCTCGCCAGGCTTTCGAGCAATTTGAAGGTAGATGGTAGGGTAGTTCCAATTGAAGAAATTTTGCACACTGAGAGTCATCTCGCTTTGCTCGGGGCGAAGCTATGCCGCGATGGGTTTCCGTATAGGACCCCGCTCCAAATTCGTGCAGAAATGCTCAGGCTTGCAGATAAGTTTGACAGGAAAGTTACGAATAGTCCGTTCTACCGAACTGAAGCTGACCGTGTTTCGTACGGTCGTTCCTGTCTCTGGGTAGTTGACAGCGATGATGACGACGATTTCATGCCGTCGTCAAAGGAAAGGAGGGTTGAAGCACTGAGCAAGAAGGCTGAAGCTTCGTCCAAGGGGAAAGGCAAGGAGGCAAAATCTTCGTCCAAGGGCAAAGGAGGCTGAACCTTCGTCCAAGGGCAAAGGCAAGGAGGCAGAGTCTTTGTTTTACTTGTGTTGTATCGTAATTTCAAGTTGTACCTTAATTTGTTCTATCCAGTATTTAGAACTAGTGAAGTTGTAACGTAGATCTCTAGTTCTATGTTAAATCGTCTCCGCATAAGACGGTTGATCGCACATCGGAGTTGTATCTTGGTTCACACAACTTACGAACACACTCTTAACTAATACCAATAAACAGTCCACAATAAAAGTAAAGAAGAAAAACAAATAGAAAAAAGGACCACGGCACAGAAATGTCGCACGGTTACATAAAAGGTTTAATACATATTAATTATTACACATCACCAACAACATCCCTACCTAGCTAGTGTTCACTTGTTCTTCGTGTGTGTCCCTTTCTTCTTATTGCACCGTAGCCATGGACAAACTTCTTCATTTAACGTGATGGTTGGGTCAATTTTCACTTTGAAGGGCGGAATTTCATGAAACTTATTGTAATCTTCTGACATGTCTGTGTGGTCCTCCACTCCCACGATGTTTCTTTTACCTGAAAGAACTATGTGGCGCTTTGGCTCATCGTATGATGTATTCGCTTGCTTATCTTTTCTTTTTTTTGGTAGGGTAGACATGTCCTTCACATAGAAAACCTGAGCCACTTCACTGGCTAAAATGAATGGTTCGTTCTCGTAATGAAGATTCTTGAAATCCACTGTAGTCATTCCGTACCGTGTGTCTACGGCTACACCGCCATCTAGGTTGAACCATTTGCACTTGAACAAAGGAATCTTAAATGAAGGTCCATAGTCCAGTTCCCATATCTCCTCTATGTAACCATAATATGTTACCTTTTCCCCACTGCAGCCATCTATTGCATCAAAGCGAACACCACTGTTTTGGTTGGTGCTCTTTTTATCTTGGTCGGCCGTGTAAAATGTATTTCCATTTATCTCGTACCCTTGAAAAGTCAATATAGTCGAAGATGGTGACTTGGCCAAATAGTATAGCTGTAGTTCATTTGTGGTGACATTCATCAGAAGTTTCTGTAACCAACCGCCAAAAGTCTTGAAGTGTACTCCATCAATCTCATCTTCTGGGTATTGGGAGCGTAAATAATTCTTGTGTTGCTCGATATACGGAGCCACCAAGATGGAATTATGCAGAACTGTGTAGTGTGCTCGAGTGAAAGAATCCACGTCTTCACATATGATTGCTTTCTTTCCTAGCGTGCCTTTTCCACGCAGTCTCCCCTCATGACGCGATTGAGGAACACCAATCGGCTTAAGATCAGGAATAAAGTCAACACAAAACTCAATGACCTCCTCAGTTCCATAACCCTTGGAGATGCTTCCTTCTGGCCTAGCACGGTTATGAACGTATTTCTTTAAGACTCCCATAAACCTCTCAAAGGGGAACATGTTGTGTAGAAATACAGGACCGAGAACACGTATCTCTTCCACCAGGTGAACTAGAAGGTGCGTCATAATATTGAAGAAGGTTGGTGGGAACACCAACTCGAAGCTGACAAGACATTGGACCACATCATTCTCTATATCTTTTAGAGTAAGTGGATTGATAACCTTCTGAGAAATTGCATTCAGGAATGCACATAGCTTCACAATGGGTACTCGAACATTTTCTGGTAGAAGTCCCCTCAATGCAACCGGAAGTAATTGTGTCATAATCACGTGACAGTCATGAGACTTCAGGTTCTGGAATTTTTGCTCTGCCATGTTTATTATTCCCTTTATATTCGACGAGAAGCCAGATGGAACCTTCATACTGCGAAGACATTCAAAAAATATTTTCTTCTCTTCTTTCGTAAGAGCGTAGCTCGCAGGACCTTGATGATTATCAGAATGATCGTCGTCTCGTGAATGCATACGTCGATGGGCCTGTCTTGCTTCCGGTGTATCTTTTGACTTTCCATACACGCCCAACAAGTTAAGCAGGTTCAAGCAAAGATTTTTTGTCACGTGCATCACGTCGATTGCAGAGTGAACCTCTAGCATTATCCAATAGGGCAGCTCCCAAAATATAGATTTCTTCTTCCACATGGGAACGTGGTTCTGAGCGTCATTCGGAACAGATAGTGCTCCAGCACCCTTCCCAAATATTACTTTTAAATCCTTGACCATATCATGTATAACAGAACTAGAAGGTCGAGTAGGCTTCCGCCGAATATCTTCCTCACCTTTGTAATGTTGGCCTTCCTTTCTTACTGGATGCCTCGGTACAAGCCATCGACGATGGCCCAGGTACACAATCTTGTTACCTATATGTTTACCTTGAGTCTCACCTAAACAATGCGTACATGCATTGTATCCCTTGTTTGACTGTCCTGAAATGTTACTAAGAGCAGGCCAATCATTGATGGTTACAAACAAGAGCGCTCGTAGGTCAAATTCCGTTTGTCCGTGCTCATCCCACACACGCACACCTTCATCAGTCCACAACTGTAAAAGTTCTTCCACCAATGGCCTCAGATACACGTCAATGTCGTTGCCAGGTTGCTTCGGGCCTTGGATGAGCACTGGCATCATAATGAACTTCCGCTTCATGCACAACCAGGGAGGAAGGTTATATATACATAGAGTCACAGGCCAAGTGCTATGACTGGAGCTCTGCTCTCCAAATGGATTAAATCCATCTGTACTTAGACCAAATCTTAAGTTCCTAGCGTCATCCGAAAATTTCGGGAACTCTCTGTCGATTTTTCTCCACTGGGACCCATCAGCGGGGTGTCTCATCATCAGGTCTTTTTTACGTTCTTCTTTGTGCCAGCGCAACAACTTGGCATGCTCTTTGTTTTGGAACAAACGTTTCAGACGTGGTATTATAGGAGCATACCACATCACCTTGGCAGGAATCCTCTTCCTTGGACAACCTTGCTCGCCCTCAACTTCACCTGGGTCATCTCGCCCAATCTTAAACCGCAATGCACCGCATACAGGACAAGCATTTAAATTTTCGTGCTTGCCGCGGTAGAGGATGCAGTCATTAATGCATGCATGTATCTTCTGCACCTCTAATCCTAGAGGGCAGACAACCTTCTTTGCTTCGTACGTACTAGAGGGCAATTCGTTTTCATTTGGAAGCATCTTCTTAATTATTTTCAGCAAACTTTCAAAGTGCTTGTCGGTAGTACCACTCTCTGCCTTCCATTGTAGCATTTCCAGTATGGTACCGAGCTTTTTCTGGCCATCTGTACAAGTTGGGTACAACAATTTGGTGTGATCGGCTAACATGCGCTCCAACTTCAACCTCTCGTTTTCACTTCCACAGTCCATTTGTGCATCATGAATGGCCTGACGAAGATCATCGTCAGGCTCATCTTTTTTTTCATCCTCTTCAACTTCGTCTTCCCCCATTGAAGTACCACCGTGTTCATCGAACATAGGATAGTTGTCATTATCCTCTTCTTCTTCATTCTCTTCCATTATAACCCCTGTTTCTCCGTGCTTGGTCCAACAATAATAACCACGCATGAAACCATTTTGCAACAGGTGTTGGTGAAGCTTGGCTGAGGAAGGGTAATCCTTCTTATTCTCACAGAGACTGCATGGACAACACATAAAACCATTTTTTCGCTTGCTTATCTCGGCCACAGTGAGAAATTCATGCATGCCCTTAAGGAAATCGTCAGAAACTCGGGAACCGTACATCCATTGACGTCTCATCTGCATTATGCATGCCAGTAATGAATAGATAAGTGACCATAATAATTCTTACAAGTTCTTCAAGCAAAGTAGAGTGGCGACAAATGTAATACATTGTAGCATTAAATATTCATTAATTTAAACTAACATAGAACTATCTAAAGAATTTAAATCCAACAACAAATGCGAACATAATCGCAACTAAGGTCATTATTGAACCAACAGCATAATGATACCAAGCCTCTTGACTAATGGCATAACTTCTAATTTTTTTAAGCTTCAAGCGCATCGCATCCAACTTGATCTCGTAAGCATCAACGACGTCGGCAAGCTTCGAGCGCATCCCATCCAACTTGATCTCGTAAGTATCGACGACGTCGGCAAGCTTGAACTGGTGTTCATCGATGATGTTGGCAAGCTTGACCTCCAATTTCCTCTTCTCTTCTTGGCGGAGATCTTCACTTATTTTTAATTTAGCTTTCAAATCATCGTTCTCTTTCACAAAAAATTCAACAATAGGGTCCATTGGAATTTCCGGTTCAACTACCTCCTAGACAAATATATATTTATGTCAAAGTTGGTCGGCATGATTGTCATAAACACGAAACGAAACAAATATATAGTTATTAACAGTCATACCACATCCGAATAATAGAACGGACGAGAGCCGGTGGGGGTATTTGTGAAAACCATGGCACTATATATATATATAAAACAATTATACAACTTATACAAAAAAAAAATAATTATGGAACAAAATCATACAACAAAGTTTTTTTTAAAATAAAAAAGAAGGCTCACCTAGGTGGTGTCGGTGACAAGACGGCGCGGTCTATCGACGACGGTGAGGACGTGAATGTTGTGACACTGAAATACAAAAACATAATTTAGTTTAAGCTCAAACTGAATAAACAAAATTGAGCTAAATAAGCAAAATGAGCTAACTTAGGCATTTCATCAAACACCTACCTAGCACTAGAAATATAAAATGAGCTAAATAAGCTAAACAACTAAAGAAACGCGCCGGAAGAGAGAGTTTGCAGTTGCTAACCCTTGGATAGATGCACCGCCGTCAATCTTAACAAATGGGGCAAAAAATCGTGGAAGAAATCGAGCTCGGTGGAGAGAAAATGGAGATGAAACTCGAGCTCAAAATGGCCATGGCTGGCTCGGGGTGGAAGATATAGTTGAAGGACCTGCAGTCCCGGTTCCAGCCACGAACCGCGACTAAAGGGTCACCTTTAGTCGCGGTTCCAGCCACGAACCGCGACTAAAGGTCCTCGCGCGGCCCCCGGCCGCTAAAGCCGCAGGCGGAGGACCTTTAGTCGCGGTTCGTGGCTGGAACCGCGACTAAAGGTCCCGCACCAACCGGACACCTGTCCTAGCCGTTGGAGATGTCGGAGCCGGAGCCCTCTAGTCGCGGTTCGGAAAGGAACCGTGACTAAAGGTCCGGCTCTATTGCCTCTTTTCTACTAGTGTGAAGTGCTCGTCTTTCATATAGTTAGTAATAATATAGCGAGGAGGAGGATATTTTCACCTAACAGTGTGCATGTACGAAAGGCAAGATGAATATGCACATAAATTCACTTGTAAAGTAGATGAATTCCCTTTTAAATGTTTAGGTATTCGTCTGCACTACAAATGGCTAAGTAATATTGATTGAAACTTTCTGAGGAAAAAACGAAAAGGAAGCTGCTAGCTCGCAAGCTAAATTTTATCTACATGACATAGAATTTTCCTTACTGAAACTTGCCTAAGTAGCACGCCTAGTTCAGATTGTAAACATAATACCCGAGGTTCAGATTGTTTCGCGCGCCATCTTATTTCCTCGTCCGTCGAGCATCGGACACAAAGTTCTAAGGATCAATCATAAAGACCCGCATATCCTTCCTTGAGGTTGGACACCAAGTCTATGATTAAGGTGTAGATCTTCACACAAAGTAACAGATTTTTACTTTCACAAACTTTTTGGCTCCTTCACAAATCTTAAGCCTTTCAAGTGACAGCTACTCGGCTTGAAGGTGCACACAAAGGTATAACTGTAAATGTCTTCACTTGTAATTTAAACCCTTAGGCCCCCTTTGGTTCAAACGAGTTTCATAAGATTTTTGGAGTATCGGATCCTATAGGAAAATTTTCTAATTTGGTCATTTGATTTGTAAAATTGGATCATATATAATTTGGTCATTTGATTTTGAATTTTGAAAAAACGAGCTATATGTAGCTCGAGCTACATTAGCACTTTTAAAATAAAATCCTGTAAAATTAGGGCGAGCATAACAATGCAAATCTATTTTTTCTATTACCGTGTTTTTTCTTTCCCGAATCAAAGGGGCATTACAAAGTATCACTCCAAACAGCAAAGATCTCACGCACATAAGATTGGAGTGAAGTGTGCAAAGGGTAGGGTTCGACGCCTTCCTTGCAAAACTTCTACTGCCGCCGTGCAGGGTGGGACCTACCTTTTCTTTCCTTCTTCTTTTTTCTCGTCTTCTCCTCGTCCTCGCCATCGAGCACAACGGCGACGCCGCCGCCCCTCCACTCCCGTCCCGGCCACCGCTGCCTCTCCCCTCCCCGACAGTTCCAGCCGGCGCCTCTCGGGAGTCCGCGGCACGCCGCTGCCTCACGCCACCTCCGACTTCGCGGAGGCGCTGCTCGGGAGGGCCAGCCACGGGGCGCTCCTTCTCCGGCATTGGGGAAACTTCGAGCTTCTGCCACTCCCGCGAGCTCGCCCACGTCGGCTTCTGTTGGGTGCGGGCCCAACGCCGGCGAGAGGAGCATCCGGCGACGGCGGTGGAAATTGATTCCGCGGCGGCAGCCGTGCGGGGACTATAGACACGCGCGAAGAGAAGTAAGTTGGCGCGAAAACCTCTCAGTTCCCGCCAAATTTTCCATCTCTCCATCTTCACTATAGGACCCCTCGATTTTCCCCATCCCGAATCCCCCAACAAAGCCAAACCCTCCCGCATCCCTCTCGCCAGCCATGGAGGCGGCGGTGGCGGCGGCCTCGGCGGCTGCAGCGGCAGCCAAGGAGGCGGCCTTGGCCGCTTCGGCTGCGGCAGCGACTGCTGCGAAGGATGCGGCGGCGGCCGCGGCAACTGCCAATGAGGCAACGGCTGCAGCGAAGGAGGCGGCAGCGGCGGCGTCGGCCGCGGCGTTAAATGCCCAGGAGGCGGCCGTGGCGGCGTCGGCCGCCGCGGCCACTGCAGCGCTTGTAATTCAAGCTTCCAAGAAGCGTAAGTTCCATCTCATCGACGACGGCCAAGATCCGCCGGGGAGTGCGAACGTCGACGATGGGGAGAGCGTCGATTTCATCAGCCGCCTCCCTGACGACGTCCTCGGCAGCATCGTCTCGCTTCTCCCCACCAAGGAGGGCGGCCGAACGCAGGCCATCTCTCGCCGGTGGCGCCCGTTGTGGCGCTCTGCTCCTCTCAACCTCGTGGCGGATGATGAATTCCCCGTCCACCTGATCCATAAGATTCTCTCGGAGCATCCCGGCCCAGTACGCCGCTTTGCCTATATCGGAGGCTCTTGCAGGGACTGCCGTGACAATATTGGAGACTGGCTTAGTTCCAAAGTCCTGGACAACCTACATGAGCTCGAGCTCACCTACTATCATAGCCACAACGACAAGGTGAATCATGTATACCTCCTACCGTCGTCCGCGTACCGCTTTGCGGACACGCTCCGTGTGGCCATGTTGTTTGGCTGCCATTTCCCTGACTCCATTGTGCAGCTGTCTCTCAAGTTTCCGCACCTCAAGTAGCTGACTCTTGAGAGAGTCATCATCTCGGAGGATGCTCTCCAGAGCATTTTCTCTGGCTGCCCTTCCTTGGAAAGCCTTTTGCTGATAAATAATTTTGGCATTAGTCAGCTCTGCATCAGCTCCCAAACACTTAAGAGTTTAGGCTTTTCCGCTATCCTGGTGGACAGGGAAAGGAAGTGTCATTTTACACGCGTTGGTCATCGAGAACGCCCCGTGCCTTGAGAGATTGCTCCCATTTGATCCAGAGCATGGTCCAGCGACCATACGGATAATCTCCGCGCCTAAAATGAAAATATTGGGTAAGCTATCTGGAGACATGGGAGAACTTCAATTTGGAACCACGGGTTTTCAGGTAGAAAGCAGTTTTCATCCGTTGCTCATTCACCATTCCTATATGCATGTTATTATTCTTATTTGCACTTGTTTTGTATTTCTACAGAAAATGGTTGCTGTTAGCTTGACAACCAAAATTCACAGCATGAGGATTTTGGTTCTTGACTCGGATGGCCTTAATCTGGATAAAGTGGTTAACTTCCTTAAGTGCTTCCCCTGCTTGGAGAGGCTGTATTTCATTGTGAGTACATAACATAGTTGTTTGCTTTAGATGTCAAAATCAGCATTTCATTTGATGGGTAATCTAGCCAACTACCTTATTGCTAACCTGTTGGCAACTTGTTTTATATTATTTGTTCTTTTTTATCTCCAGTTTCAGAGTATGGATTTTATTCAGAAGCATGACCCACTAGACCGAATTGAATGCCTTGAGCTTCACCTCAAAGAAATGGTGTTGAAGAATTATGACGGCACCAAACCTGCCTGTGTTGACTTCACCAAGTTCTTTGTTTTGAATGCGAAAGTGCTAAAGGAAATGAAAATCACATTGCCCTACCACCGCCAGCACAAATGGTTTGATAATCAACGCAGGCTGCTACAAATCGAAAATAGAGCTTCCCGAGATGCTCAAATTGAACTGAAATGTGGTAGTAAGGATGATTTCGCACACAACATGCATGCCCATGATCTGTCAATGGCAGATCCGTTTGACAAGCCTTCCCACGTATGCTCCAAATGCCGTTTGAAGGGGTTTGTCAATAGTTAATTTTCTGTTCTATTGCCACTGAATGCTAGTTTAAATCTTTTATGTTTAGTTTGTTGTCCTTGTTTATTTGCTGTTTGGTCCTGTATTGTAAGCTGCCGACACCAGCAGTTACTATGTTTATGTATGAACTCGCTTTAGTGAAAAAGAATGGCCTTCATGCCTGTTGTCCCAAATTTGTTTCTTTGCACTTCATGATAGAATGTTTGCAACCTTGTTTCTGCTGGTTTCAGCGAATAATATCATGTGAAGTTTGAATGCTGTTTATTTTTTGGTATATACTTGCATCTGTAAGGTGGAGGTAAGTTTTTTGTCACTTTTGGTCAATATATACTTCCGACCTTGTTAACACATGAATTGGGCACGCTGGAAGATATGCTACTTTATTTATCAATTATTATTTCTCTACTATCCTATGATGTTGGGTATGTATCAGCAGCATGCTAAAGTAAAGTTGTCGGCATGAATATATATTTCGGACCTTGTTCGCACATGAACTATGCAAGCTGGAAAAAGCGTTACTTGATTTATCTATCGAACTATTATTACTCTACTATCCTATCAGCAGCATGTTAAGGTGATGGATATATCATGTTTGAATCATTTATAGGGACTGGGGCTGAGATAAGTAGAACTGTAGGAGCTTAGCATGGCAGGGTTTTTTGTGCCCAGGGTATTTCAATTCTGAAAAGACATAATCGATCGATGTAGCATACATTTATTTTTGCAAACTTTCATATCCAGTTTCATCCATGTTATATAAAACAAAAAAGTAGCAAGCTATATCTATTAGCAAATAGTTGCACTGTTCACGACCTTGTCCCCTCTGATATCTGTATGCCATGTTGCCATATATGTTCAACAAAGTCGATTTTTCCACCAGTCGTTTCTTTTCTGGAGGGAGAACATGATCGGCGTCTCAAAGTTGATGGAACCGATCAGAAGGCAGAGAGGCGCCGTTGATCGATCGATCTGACAAACCTTCAAGCTGGACTGTTTCTGAACTGGCAAACCACTTCTCGTGTTAAAATTCAAGACGTGGTTGAAATCTGTACTGAGTCAGTAACTGAACCGGAATCGGCACTAGATTGGTAGCATGATTTTCATCTCAATGAACGCATGATCAGCTACAATCTTACTGCTGTTATTATTGGCAGTTACCCTTTTTTTCTCACCGCCTCTAGAAATGTTTGGTCAGTTACACAATTTCCGCGTGTTAATAATCATGTTCCATTTGGTAAACTAGTAAAAGTGCACGTGCAATGCACGTCATGATTTATGACAGATATTTAAAATAGGTTAAAGGGTGATCACTCATGACAGAAAACCTCCCCCATCTGAATGACACAATAAGAACAAATCAGATTATCAAAATGTGTTAAGATGCAACATTTTGACATGCAAACATAACTCTAATGCCTTCATTTTTCTAACGGAAAGGTTTAGTCCTTCAACTTCAAAAGACAGTGCTAAGTAGAAAATTAGTGGTTTATTTTTTATTTGGCATGCTGGCTGAATTTGGCATTTTGCAGCTCCTATTCACAACAAGTGTGCAAACTTTATAACATGATAAAATCAGTTCAGATAACAAAATGACCCTATGGTCAAACTGAATGTGTTTAAAATTTGCTACAGTTCCTTAGATCTAGATCGGCAACAACGCAAGCTTATCATAGATAGAACAACTAAGAGGCTCACAAATATTTTTGACCTTGAATCGTATGTATCCTATTTTAACAAAGGAAGCCACCAAAGGACCGGTACTAAACAATAAACACTCTCCTTTTTAAAATAAAAATGGAAGTACATATGCATTTCTATCTGACCTATATAGCTCCAGAAATGAAAATCATTTGGCTATTACTCGCCTTAATTTGTAGGTTATCCTTGGACATGTGAAGAAGGTCCCTGAAATATAAGGAGACGAAACTTGGTGCACTTCATAGCAGCATTTTACAAAAGCTACATACGTAACAAGCAATTTAATAGGGTGGATAGTGAAGAAATTCAGTCATGACCAAACTGTAATAATACGAAAAGCTTTGACTCCCTTATGCATAAAATTTAGAAAAAATAATAGAAAAGAATCAAAACCTGCAACAATGGGACGTCGAGGAAATTATAGACATAAGACATTTTCGCCTTATAATTGAACACCTTGTTAAAGTTGAATATGACATCTTCCTCAGGCTCATCCTATCCCTAGTATTTTGCAACACAGCACGCGAGACACTAATAGCGCATGAGGAAACAAAAATAATGTGCCTACAAGATCAAATGGATTTCCCATGAATAATAAATGGGCAACAGATACAAAGAAGACATTTAGTCCTTAGTTCATTATCTATTGGTTCCGTACCAACGAATACCTACATAATCATTGGGCTCTTAGAACTAAGCAGCAGCCCCAGCCAAATGTTTTGGAAATTTATAAGCACATGAACACCTCATGAGTACAGAAGCAACCATCCAGAAACGTTGATCAAGAAAGTGTGTCTTTGTCATCCCTGTAGACAGTAAAAAATAAGAAATTCAGATATGAATAATGTGAACTCAGCAAGTATATTACCACTCAATAGTACTTCTGAATGTCTAATCTGAAGCAATCACGTATCTGCGTTGTGGTTCAAAATGTCCAGAATTGCAACAAATATGTACCAATATAATGTGAATTCAGCAAGTATAGAATCACTTATCTGCAATTGAGAAGCCATCCGTCGCCGAGCTGGGTGCAGGTGACGGGAGGTAGCGTCCTGGAACACGACGTGCAGGAAGGCCGGGACGGGCGCGCCGGTGACGGGCGGCGGCGTCCTAGAACAGGGCGACGTGGGGGCAGCGCGGCGGCGGCGGCGGCCGGGAACACGCGACGTGGGGCAGCGCAGCGGCGTGTAGGCAGGGCGGCGGCAACATCCTCACTGCGAAGGGCGGCGCGGTGAGGCTGCGGCGTCCTCCGGCGGCCAGTGCGGCGGCATGGCGTTCGTGTCCTGGCAGTGGCAGCGGCGTGAAGAGGCGTTTGGGGGAATTTTTTTTTTCAATCACGGGTGTCCTGATGAGCTCTGCGCTCCGCTCCGCTCCGCTTACCGCAAATCACGGTTTTGATGTCAATCGTTGGATTAGGAGTTAAACGTCTAGGATTTGTTGGATCTGCCACCTCTCTCCCTTTTTATATTAGTGGTGATGATTAATCGCCATGGTTATTACCAGCCTGCCTGTGCATATATTTTTTGGAGCGATATGAGTCTTGTATTCATTGTAAAGAATTATGACGATTAATATGAAATGCCAATAATTTTGAAGCCTGGGTGACTTTAAAAGCGGTTAAGATTTGAAATGGAGTGATAGTAAGATAGAGTTCATGTCGGTGGACACTCTGTTTCACTGAAATCTGTGCCACATTCACTAGATTGGTAATATGGTTTTCTTCCCGGTGATTTGGATTTATTTTCCTCGTACTCACAATATGCTAATACTGGTGTAGAAGAGTTCCACAGAATGGCAGTAACTCCAGGTTACTTCATGGGCTTGAGACAAAGCTCACAAGCTTCAGGTTCAGGAAACACCAACAATGTCTTGCGGATGGAAACGACATCTCACGCCTTCAGATATCTGTAAACTTGACAATACAGAAATGAATCACGACAATGAGGCAACGTGATTCGTTTGGCTAAGCTTGTAAGCGAGTGTGTCGTGCGTCTTAGTTGATAGCTGGAGTTGGGCACGTGTGTGACGGAAGCCAATCGTCCTGAAAAGGCCAAGCCATATAATCGGTCGACTGGGTAAACGAACAAAACTCTACTCTCTGATCGTCTCTATTTCTCTGAACCTCGTCCCCTTTCGACCGCGACGCTGTAGCTGGCAGATCATCTCGCCCTCTAGTTTCAGGCGTGCAAGGGTTGTAGCTCAACTAGTACGGATCAGTTTGTGGCCGCGCTCATTAAGAATTTGGCCAAGAGGAGTTCGAGGGTTTGATGTCCGCTCTTTTTTTTATAAAAGAAATATATTAATATCGTGATGATACCAATTACACCCAGTTTTTGCATCAACAAGATGCCCGAAGACATTTAGGATGCACGTAGCCAAAAAAGAAAATAAAAAAGAGAAAAACACGCCATCACGAGTGATCAATCACTCACAGCAGCAACACTCTATTCACCACCAAAGACAGCACCCCGGACTAGACTACAAAGGTTCTATAAAAGCAACGCTCCCAAGAAGAAAAACAATGCACAAACATTGTCGCCGCCCGATCGAGAATCTTAAGTTTTCACCCAAAGAAAGATGAGTTCCAAAAAAATACCTTCAGTAAAACCATTACCAGGTACAACCAATAAAGGGTGGCCTTGAGTTTTCACTCTGAAAAACAAGACTCGGTACTCGAGAAGCCCCATCAAAACTGAAGTCCCCAGTGCCACGGGGATATCTAGACTCTTACAATTCAAGAAAACGGGAACTGTTCTGGACTCTAGAGTAAAAGCTTGTGTTCGAATCGTGCATGTACCATCTCATCTCTCTCGATGCATCCCTGAGTCCCCGCTGGTCCGTCTCTCAGTTCATCTTCGGTTTGCGTGACGAGCTCCGTGCCGCCGTGCGCTTGCACGCTCTGTCTAGGATGTGGCGTCGTTGGCCCAGATTCATGAGGATGTGGAACATTTACACCCCCAAGGCAAGACCAGGCGCCCCTACAAAACATCCACCGGCACTGGCTTCGTTGGCTTCAGGGATTTTCGTCGCGCCAATGGCCTCTGTTACAAGTCTGGCGACAAATACTCGAAAGGTCATTAGCTAGTGCAACAAACGGCTCAGAATCAGATGTAAGATGATCGAGGTGGCTGAATTCGTCGGCGCCGCTTCGTCGACTTCCACTCGACTCGGTGATCCTCCACGACGACCAGCTACTTACAACTACTCGCGAGCATTAACTCCGTGATTTTTCGCCGCGCCAATGGCCTCTGTTACAAGTGCGGGCACAAATACTCGAAAGATCGTCAGTGTAAGAAACCGGCTCAGATGTTGATGATCGAGATGGGGGAATGTGGTGAGGTTGTCTCTGATGATACAATTCATGCCTTCAACCTGCTCCACAATATTCCTGTCCCGAAGTGTTGCATGCTCTCTTCGCATGCTTTGGCTGGCACAGAAGCAGGAAACACTCTGCATCTCCATGCTATGGTTGGGGGTCAGATAATGCTCTTACTTGTAAATTCTGACAGTAGCCACAATTTTGTCAAAACTACCTTTGCCGAGTGTTCTTGGTGCAAAATGTCTCAAGCGTATGCAGTTTCAGTGAAGATTGCTAATGACCACTATACGCATTCTGACAGGGTTGACTTGGATCTCAATTGGCAATACCATAGGACCACTTTCACATATGGTACGAGATTTTTGGATCTGGGAGATTATTATGATGTCATGTTGGGCATGGGATGCTTGATAAATTCTGTCCTGCGACTTGCGAGTGGAAGGAAAATGGTTTGAAATTCCAAAGGATGGCGCCATTGCTCGCTTGCAAGACATCATGCCTGTCCACCAAACGAAATTGAGAGAAATGATCATGTCCAGTTGTAACAATGGCTACAAATTAATGAAGTCTGGGCACTAGTTGTTCTGGAATCAGTTTAGTCTGATTTTTGCTAACGGTTCATTGTCTCCTGGTCTGCAAGTTATTTTGGCTGACTTTGATGATGTGTTCCAAGATCCTAAAACTCTTCCTTCTCATCGAGCTCTGGATCATGCTATCACTTTGACTAATCATGCTCAGCCTATCAACTCTTGACCTTATCAATATTCTCCTTTGCACAAAGACGAGATATTAAAATCTGGAGTGATCACTTCCCCTATGAGTCCATATACATCACATGTTCCTCCACTGAAGAAGAAGAAGAAGAACAAAAACTGGCGGTTTGTGTGGATTTCTCACACTTGAATCACATCACCATTAAAAACAACTTTTCCTTACCCATCATTGACGAGCTTCTTGATGGGTTAGTACGGACAAGGTTATTTTCCAAAATTTGATATTCATGCAGACGATGGCAAAGAACTACGTGTACACCCACTCGTTTGGACTCCAAGTGAATAGTGTTGTAGCAATTGGCTCTTTTGTGAAAAAGAGGACTCGGAGTTGATTATGATCACAAGGATCTCCTAATGTCTCCTCCTTCATTTTCAAGCAATACTACAAAACAAGAAGAAGTTGTCTTGTGTCCCGAACTCAACCGTGGTGATTCTCAAGCAACACGGTGATATAATTATATGAAAATAATTAAAATTATATAAAAACAAAAGAAACAACCCCAGAAAGAGACGTTGACCTAAGATCTAAGATGAAAATTATAAATGGAAATGAAATAGATGTTTTTTTTCGAAAACCTAAAATGCAGCCCGGCCTACATGGTGCCCTTTTTTTCAAAAATACAAAATCTACATTTTTAAGTTTCCAAAAATCGATTTAAAAAATCCGGATCTACATATTGTCGAGGTATACAATCTTAAAAAATTCCACTCTAAATGCGTTGTATTTTTGGCTGCACAAAAAAGACAAATGGGTGGATCTGGGTGGTGAACAGAGTTTCAAAAAATTGAAATTTCCCCTGATTTCTGTTTTTTGTACAGCCCAAAATACAACGAATTTTAAGGTAAATTTTGCACGCTTGTAGATCTTGACACTATGTACATCTGTGATTTTTTAGCGATTTTTAGAAACTCAAAAATGTCATTTCCGGTTTTTTTTTCAAAAAAAATCTCCATGTAGCCTGGGTTTCAAAAAATCCACTCTCTTTATTTTCAGAATATTTAATTACAAAAAATATAAAAGCTTGTGCAACAATATAAAATTGTGTTCTTATGATAAAAATTCGACCCAGGTTCATGGTTTCAGTTGACCTTTCTCTCATAAACATGGTGGCTCAAAATTAGAACTTCTAGACAAGATATATACTATGCAACTTTTATTATAGTGTTTGATTCACATATGGGAAACACGTTCTAATGTAAACATGATGCAACATATCTCTCTAATAATCATCCAAGCAAATGTGTTGTTTGCGTGCTTAGAATTAAGTGGCTACATTATTATTATGTGACAGCATCCCAAGGTTAAAAAAAAACTTACGTGTTCTCGAAAGACATCACCAGGTTGACCAAGGCCTAAAGCTATGTAAAGTAGAAATTTCACAAACACCCTAAGCATGCAATTTACAAAGGTAAACTTGCGGCAATGTTGGTTGAACCAAGTAAAGCGAGTGAAGTTGAAAAGATTGTAAACACAATGATGTAGACCCGAGGTTCGGATTGTTCGTGCCATCCTATTTTCTCGTTCGACGAGTATCAGACACAAAGTTCAAAGGATCGATCATAAAGACCTACATAACCCTCCTTGAGGTAGGACACCAAGTCTATGATTAAGGTGTAGATCTTCACACAAATCGGATTGTTCGTGTCATCCTATTTTCTCGTTCGATGGGTATCGACACAAAGTTCAAAGGATCGATCATAAAGACCTACATAACCCTCCTTGAGGTAGGACACCAAGTCTATGATTAAGGTGTAGATCTTCACACAAAATCGGATTGTTCGTGACATCCTATTTTCTCGTTCGACGAGTATCAAACACAAAGTTCAAAGGATCGATCATAAAGACCTACATAACCCTCCTTGAGGTAGGACACCAAGTCTATGATTAAGGTGTAGATCTTCACACAAATTAACCAATTTTTTACTGTCACAATTTTTTTGGCTCCTTCACAAATCTTAAGGCTTCCAAGTGACAGCTACTCAGCTTGAAGGTGCACACAATGGTAACTGTAAATGTCTTCACTTTTAATTTAAACCCTTAGGATTCCTTTGATTGAAACGAGTTTCATAAGATTTTTGAAATATTGGATCCTATAGGATTTTTTTCTAATTTGGTCATTTGATTTGTGGAATTGGGTCATATATAATTTTCCTAATGAATCATGTATCAATAGGAAATCTAACATTCATTTCAACCTCTTTTTACAATTTATTTGTTTTTTGCGATAGAATGAAATAAAATTTGGTACATATAAATACCTGTAAAATTAAAGCGAGCATACTGCAATTCCATTTTTCTATTACCATGCCTTTTCTATCCTGTAAAATTATGGATCTCACGAAGATAAGATTGGAGTCAAGTGTGCAAAGGGTAGGGTTCGAAGCCTTCCTTGCAAAAAATTTACTAACGACGTGAGGGTGGGACCCACCTTTTCTTTTTGTAATATTCATTCTCTTTTCATCTTAAAAAAAACAATTTCATTCTCTTCCCCACACGCAGCGCTCGTCCTCGCCATCGAGCACAATGCCGCCTCCCCTCCACTCCCGTCCCGGCCGCCGCTGCCGGTCCCCTCCACTCCAGTTCCGGAGCGTCTCTTTCGCCCCTCCCCTCCTCTCCAGTCCCAGCCGGCGGCACGCCGCTACCTCACGCCACCGCCGACTTCGCGGAGGCGCTGCTCGGGAGGGCCAGCCACGGGGGAACTCGCTCCTTCTCCGGCATTGGAGGAACTGCGAGCTTCCCGCCAAATTTTCCATCTTGCCATCTTCATTGTAAGACCCTCGATTTCCCCCATCCCCGAATCCCCCAACAAAGCCAAACCCTCCCGCGTCCCTCTCGCCAGCCATGGAGGCGGCGGTGGTGGCGGCCTCAGCTGCTGTGAAGGATGCGGCGGCGACTGCGGCGGCGTCGTCCGCCGCGTTAAATGCCAAGGAAGCGGCTGTGGCGGCGTCGGCCCCGGCTTTGAATGCGAAGGAGGCGGCTGCGACGGCTTCGGCCGTGGCGTTAAATGCGAAGGAGGCAGCGGATTTGGCGGTGTCTGCAGGGGAGGCGGCGGCCGCCGCCGTGGCCACAGCGGCGCTTGCAATGCAAGCTTCCAAGAAGCGCAAGTTCCATCTCATCGACGATGGCCAAGATCCACCGGGGAGCGCGGACGTCGACGATGGGGAGAGCGTCGATTTCATCAGCCGCCTCCCTGATGACGTCCTCGGCAGCATCGTCTCGCTTCTCCCCACAAAGGAGGGCGCCCGCACACAGGCCGTCTCTCGCCGGTGGCGCCCGCTGTGGCGCTCCGCCCCTCTCAACCTCGTGGCGCGCAACTACGCATTCTGGAGCAAGCGTCTCGGCACCGTCGACCTGATCACGAAGATCCTCTCCGACCATCCCGGCCCCGCACGCCGTTTCGTCTATTATGGAGACTATAGCACTAGCAGGGAGTGTTACGACAAGATCGGAAGCTGGCTTAGTTCCCAAGCCCTGGACAACCTACATGAGCTCGAGCTATCCTACAAGCGCGGCCCCCTTCACATGGTGAGGCAGGTATACCTGCTACCGTCGTCCGCGTGCCGCTTCAGGGACACGCTACGTGTGGCTAAATTCTCCGGCTGCCATTTCCCCAACTTGATTGTGCAGTTGTCCCTCAAGTTTCCGCACCTCAAGCAGCTGACCCTTGCGAGAGTCACCATCTCGGAGGACGCTCTTCAGAGCATTTTCTCTGGCTGCGCTTGCTTGGAAAGCCTTGAGCTGAAAGATAATTTTGGCATTAGTCGCCTCTGCATCAGCTCCCAGACACTTAAGAGTTTAGGCTTTTCCGCTGATCGGAGAGTGAGGGGTGAAGATGTATTTTTACACGAGTTGGTCATCCAGAACGCCCCGTGCCTTGAGAGATTGCTTCCACTTGATCCAAAGTATGGTCCACCGACCATACGGATACTCTCGGCGCCTAAACTGAAGATACTGGGTATGCTCTCCGGAGACATAGCAGAACTTCAATTTGGAACCACAATTTTTCAGGTAGGAAGCAGCTTTACTCATTCAGCATTCCTATCTGCATGCTATTATTCTTATGTGCACTTGTTTTATATTTCTGCAGAAAATGATTGCTGTTGGCATGACAACCAAAATTCACACTGTGAGGGTTTTGGTTCTTAATTCCGATGGCCTTAATCTGGATAAAGTGGTTAACTTCCTCAAGTGCTTCCCCTGCTTGGAGAGGCTGTATTTCATTGTGAGTACATAACATAGTTGCTTGTTTTAGATGTCAAAATCAGCATTTTATTTGACGGGTAATCTAGTCAACTACCTTATTGCTAACCTGTTGGCAACTAATTTTGTATTGTTTGTTCTTTTTTATCTCCAGTTCCAGAGTATGGATTTTGTCGAGAAGCATGACCTACGAGACCGAGTTGAATGCCTTGAGCTCCACCTCAAAGAAGTGGTGTTGAAAAATTATGACGGCACCATACCTGCATGTATTGACTTCACCAAGTTCTTTGTTTTGAATGCGAAGGTGCTAAAGGAAATGAAAATCACATTGGCCTACCACCGCCAGCACGAATGGTTTGCTAATCAACGCAGGCTGCTACAAATCGAAAATAGGGCTTCCCGAGATGCTCGAATTGAACTGACATGTGGTAGTAAGGATTATTTCACACGCAACTGTCGTACCCATGATTTGTCAATGACAGATCCTTTCGACAAGCCCTCCATGGAATGCTCCGATGGTAGAAGCTGAGGCCTAATTTGAAGATTGCCTTGTCTTCTGCCCAAAGCCCGATTTTTTTGTTGCTACTTCTGTTTCTAGCCAAATGCTGTCCCAGCCTTCTGAGTTGTGATGCTCCAAGAAAGGATCCACCTCATTCAGTGATGGAATGTTTTGTAGCCTACTCACGATGATCCCAGGGCTGAGGATGTAGTGTCTAAGCTCAAGCTTCAAATCCAAACTTGCGGCTTGAAGGGGTTTGTCAGTAGTTAATTTTCTATTCTATTGCACTTGAATGCTAGTTTAAATCTGTTATGTTTAGTTGGTTGTCGTTGTTTCTTTGCTGTTTGGTCCTGTATTATAAGCTGCTGACACCAGCAGTTGCTATGTTTATGTATGAACTTGTTTTAGTGAAATAGGGATGGCCTTTCATGCCTCCTGTCCCAGATTTGTTCCTTTGCAGTTCATGACAGAATATTTGCAACCTAGTTTCTGCTGGTTTCAGAGAATAATAGCATGTGAAGTTCGAATGCTGTTTTTCTTGGTATATTTGCATCTGCTAGGTGGAGGTTTTGGCACTTTTGATCAATATATACTCCTATATTTTCGATCTCGTTCCCACATGAATTGTGCACGTTGGGAAGAATTGCTTCTTTATTTATCAGTTATTATTTCTGACTTTATGTACTGTCCTATGATGCCGGGTATGTATCAGCAGCAGGCCAAAGTAAAGCTGTTGGCACTTTTGATCAATATATATTTCCGATCTTGTTACCACATGAATTGTGCAAGCTGGGAAAAGGCATTACTTGATTTATCAAACTATTATTGCTCTACTATCCTACCAGCAGCATGTTAAGGTGATGGATGCATCATGGTTTAATCATTTATAAGTGACTGGAGTTGATATATGTCGAACTGTAGAAGCTTAGCGTGTCAGGTCTTTTTGCGTCGAGGGTATTTCAATTTTGAAAAGTCTGACATAATCGATGGGATGTAGCATACATTTATTTTCTGCGAATTTAAAAAGTTTCATCCATTTTATGTAGAGCACACAAAAAAGTAGCAAGCTATATTCTACTAGCAAATAGTTGCACTGTTCATGACCTTATCACCACTAATAATATAAAAAGGGAGAGAGGGGTGATCCAAATGATCCCAGCCATCTATCCCAATATCCAACGGTTCACGTATCACCAATGGTCAGCGGGAAAACACTCGGTCGGACGCAATCAAAACGCTAATCAATCCTGTAACCCCCTCCCCCATTTTTCCCCAACGCGACGACACCGCCGCCATGCCCGACGTGGGTACGCCGCCGCCCTGCCCACATCGCGCTGCGCTTCGGACTTCGGAGGCCTACCATGAGCGGCGACTGGGCGACCGACGTCTCACGCCCTTCAGCAACACCCGTGCGCTCATCTGTGTGCTCTTCATCTCCCTCGCCATCGCCTCCATCACGGCTCCGCTCACAACTGCTATCACCTATCAGCCTATCACATCACGCTCCGCTCACAACTGATATCACCTATCAGCCTATCACATCACGTCATCACGGCTCCGCTCACAACTGCTATCACCTATCAGCCTATCACATCACGGCTCTGCTCACAACTGCTATCAGCCTATCACATGTTCTGTCCATCGCCCACTCCCTTTCTCCTTCGGATCAAGGCATCGAGCGACTCCAAATCGAGATCTGCTCCGATGGCCAATGAGATCATGACCCTCGACCACCGTGCAGGACACCTTCTACATTGTCAAGGACGAAGTCCAGAATTCCGTGAGTGGCATCCCCACCTCCCCGCTGCTCCACCATGTATCATAGTTGTATAATCTGTACAATTTGGTAGTTACAAATCTCACGTGTCATATGCAGTTCTTGATCTGCGATTTCCATGGCTGCCGCACGCAGACACGCTCCACTGGATGTAGGTTACTCCAGGTGGATGCGTCTGCAGCTTGGGATCCATTTCTTAGGTGGCTCTGCTATCACATTAATATTATTGCTGGTGTTGCTCTTGTCTGTGTACCCCGGCACTGGGAGGAATCTCCATCAGCCTCCGTGGCAGAATCGAGACTTCCGATGAATACTTCTTCTCATGGAAATTGCCAGCTACTGTATTTGCAAGGTTTCCCTACTTGCATTCATCTCTGTCTGCTCAAGTGAAAAGGAAACTAAACGGAATGTTGCTTTGAAAAATGACCAGGGTATAGCTGCACTGGTTTCACACCTATGTTATCTCAAATATGCTTTGTAGCTCAACAACAATTCAAATGAAATAGACAAGTTTAAGTAAAAAATAAATTATGCTAGGGTGTGGAGAACACTGGACAGTCAGTTAAGGCAGGGATCATGCCTCATGGTAATCCTGTTGTAAAAAAAGACAGGATAGCCAGACAGCATCTCCAACCTGTACCTTAAAAGAAGTTACAAATCCTGTTGATACTGTCAAGATTCAAGTACACTGTTGTTGTGGTCCGGAGGCGGAAGTTCTATTCCAATTCATGAAGTGGTTAACCCTCTTTCTATTCAACATCTGAAATTGCAACCTTTTGTCGGAAGTATTGTTCTAATTGTGCATGCTACGCTCTTCTACTTTTTGTACGTAATATTCAATTTGTGATTTTTGTTATAATTAATTGGTGCATGCTTTCTGTTTTCTGCAGCTCTTATGCACATGTTAGGATGTAGGACAACATTAGACTCCAAAATCCATGTACCTTTCCTGTATTTTCAGTTTTATTATATTAAGGTTTGCTAAAATGATCTAGCTGAAGCTAGACAATCTGCACTCTATACTAACTTGGGCATGACAGTTACCACACATTTTCTTTGATTGTACTCCCTCCGTTTTTTAATATAAGATGTTTTAGGTGCTTTACATGTTGTCTAGATACATACTAAAGTGAATGAATATACACACTTAAACATGTCTACATATATTTTTGTACACATGTATGTGGACAAATGCTAAAACATCTTATATTAAAAAACGGAGTAGTTATCATCATCACCACTAATATCAAAAGAGTGAGAGGTGGCAGATCCAACAAATCGTGGACGTTTAACCCTCTAATCCAACGATTTACAAGGCAACCGTGATTTGCGGAGCGGAGCGTGCTGCGCCCACGCCATTGACTGAAAGAAATCATCATAACCGCTGCTAATCGAATCCACCACGCTCGTGAATCCCTTTCCACGCCCGCCGCCTACCATCCCCGCCAGCCCGGCGACCACGCCCGACGCGCCGCCGGCCCTCACGATCGACGCGCTCGCCAACCCGCCAGCCTTCCGGATGTCCTGCCAGCCTGCCATCCCCGCCCGACGCGCTCTCCATCCCCGCCCTGTCGCCATCTCAGAGAACATCAAAACAACCCCCGACGCGGCCTCCATCCCGCCGTAGCTTCCATCCCGGCGACTGCCGACGCCCCTGCCGGCCGAAGCAGCCACAACGCCGCGCTACCGCTGCAGTCCCAACAGCCAACGATACCCGCTAGAGGCCCGCGACGGCCTGCGTGGAAGGGCCGGGCCGCCATGAACGTCCCCTGTGACGGCCGCACTCTCATCAGATAGTTTGGTTCTCAGTGGCTCTCATTATTCGATCATGTGATTTATCTTTGTTGTTCACCAATACATCAATCGAATTGTGGTTTCAAATCCAAAAAAAAATCAGTTAGAACAGAGACCTGTCGTCAAACAAATGAAGTCAGTAGACCAGTGTCTTTAGTTTGAACAGACCATCTGTAAGGATTGAAACCATAATTCATTTGTACTGGCTGCGTTTGCCATGCTACTGGGGTTCACAAACAATTCACCAATATATTCAATGATGCTTCTACAAACTGCAGGGCGGTATTGCTTATTACCTGTTAATATTCCAGGATAGAGAAAGCAAAAATCCATTTCAGGATATAACCCACGGGCAAAACCAAGGTAGTTAACAACAATCGCATGTGTTGAGTACAATAATTAACATGTGAAATAATTAAGTGAGCTGTGTTTGCAGAGACTAAAGAGGTCAAAAGGCAGAGTGATAGGCTCGGCCAGATTCGAGAAATGTTTCTTCTACCCATATTTAGCACCTATTTGAATGCCATGAGGTCCAACTCCAATGTCACAGTGTGTATAAGATTCAGGCCACTCAGCCACCATGAGACTATGAGAGAATTCAGATGATGAAAAGGTATGCTTCAAGAAATTTGACCCGGGCTCTTTTGTCTTCATTGGTTTGGACACTCTTCTTCCTTTAGGTATGTGATATATGTACGAATAATTTAGGAATGATAAAGCACTATGTAATACCAAAGTTACTACCGTAGGAAAGAATAGAAAAAATATATAGTGCTGGAGTTTTGCATAGTTGGAAGTATTTCTAACAATTTGAAAATAACTCTGAACACAATCAAATCTTCCGGATGTTTGATACACAAACATTTTTGCTTTTCTCAGGATGACAGAAACCACGGGGTTGAAGGAAATCTTGCCGACAGGGAAAGTATTAAAGCACATATGGAAAAAAGAGATGGTCAGAAACACAATTAGGGTACTCTCTAATGATATGAAATCCGTGAAACATATTTCCGCGGTGTTTGCATTATTCGCCTGTGATCGCCGAAGTAAAGAATTTCAGAAGGCCGAGGTGACAAAGGATGCCAAATAAGATTATACGTGCGTGGCACGTGCACGTTTACTAGTCCCCTCTAATATGTCTACCATGTTGCCATACATTTTCAACTAAGTGCCTGTGAGCAATTTCGTTCTTGCATGGCTTCAATTGATATATCATCGATCAATCAGCTGTTGTGCTTTTGAGGATTATTCCACCACCGGTTAATTTTCTGGAAGACGACCCATGGCTGTGAACACAACCGACGTCCCGAAAGAAACATGACACATGGTACAGCACAATGCTGGGAAATAGAAAGGACAGTGATAAAAACAGTGAGGCACATATTCGTGTTATCGTTAGAAAAAAAAGGAATAAACACATGCAGCACTCCATACAACTGTAGTAAAGCTAGAAAGAAACACCTACTACAGGAGTTCCATATGGTTCTGAAATATGGATGTAACAAACTTTTCCCATGCCACTACTGCACTTCACCACATGTTTTTGTGAATGAAAATAAAAATAAAAGAGAAGGACATGGTCATGGATAACTTTGTCGAGCATCGTACTAAACGAACAAGGCATGTTAAGTTTGAAGCTTTAGGTTACATTCTTAATATTATCACAGTTCAATACAAATGAGCTCCTCCATTCGCCACTCAAACCAATCCCAATATCCCATCTAGTAATGGAGATTCCTCCTAAACCAATGAACTTCCCACACATGTATGCGAGCATTTCCCCTGGATAACTGAGCACAGATGATTGGAGATGCACCCCTTTAAGAAACAAACAAAATAATTCCCATGCATGCATTTAACATTATTGAAAGAACAGTTCATTTGATGTCTGACAGCCTATAAGAGTTGGCTTATGCAGACCTAAATTTACTTTTAAAAGTTAAGGTTTACTTTTAAAAGTTAAGGTTTACTATGCAGACCTAAATTTAATCTTTACCGTTTCTGAAATAGACCTTAGTTGAAAGCAAGAAAATCTATACTTTCTAGCAAAGAAACTTTAAGCAAACCTTTCTAGCATTTGAACATTGTAGATATACAGGATTTATCAGGCTAATGCATTGAACAGTGGAGACCTGAGGTCTGGCTGGTCAACCACAAGTAAAAGGAGTGAGTGTCCAACTGTCCATCAGGCAAACACATTTGAAAACTGTAGAAATATTGGGCATAGTATAGCCCTAGCAGAAAAACAGAAGTACATCAGTTGGTTTACAAATTGTATAAGGTGCCACAGATCAGTTTCTCCAAAAACCTATCACCCTCAGGGGAGTGGTGATGAATATCATGATATTCAAACATTTATTACTAAATATTTCCGCATAGACAAATCCAGTTACTACTGAATTGTGGAGCACAGAAACTCCTTGGAACTAAATAGACAATAATTAAAGAGTGCAAATGCCATGAAAGATTTACATGGACTCTAGATTATATTGATAGCATGCATCTTATTCTTCAATTATTAGGATCTGAAGTGAATCACAGCAGGTGATGTCACCTGCAACTCCTTAGTGATCTCCTCCCTCAACATATCTTTCTCCTCACTGGTCCGTGGATACCTAGAAGGACAAACCTTGAAATTGGGATCCAAGTCCCCGCAACGGCCACACACCTTCCTGTCATGCAGAGATATCTCCTCCATGTTCAGCGCAATTTCCATGGCATGCCTAACGTATCGCACAAAGTTCTCCTCAGGTTGGAAGCCATAGATGGTGAGCTTAACCAGATTCTTGTGCTTAAGATGAACGGCGGATGGTTGCCACTCGACATTTGCTTTCTCACAGTAACCATTTTGCCTTCGAAACTCCTTGTTTGTCTCCATTTTGCACCAATGATCCCACACAGAGATACATAGCTCCGTTAGGGAGCTTGCAGCTTCAAGAATGAACATGGTCCAAGCGATATCGCATCCTTCAGGAAGATTATCCAGATTCACAATGTGTAGCTTGCCAAGCACAGGCGCGAGCAGTTTGGGGCATTCTGGTAGAACCCAAATCTGGCACAGAAGAAGCAAACTAATAATTATGTACAAACTAGACCCTCAAGAGCTAGAAAAGACTCACTTAAGTTAGTATTATTATAGGCATCACAGAGTAGGAATGAGACATATATGGCTACAGTGAGTACCTTTTCACTTTTAAAATCCAGACGCGGGTCGCTTATCCAGGGTACGTTAGCAAGGAAGTGACTTAACTGGAGATTACTAGTCGAACTGATACCAACCTTTTCGAGGCTTAGCTTTGAAAGCTGTGGGACAGAACCAAAAATCAGGGGATCTTGGTAAGACCAACCATTATAGTTCACACATTGGAGTTTTGGTACACAGTTGAGCTGGACCGACTCAAATTTCCCATAGTCGATGTGGAACTCAACAAGTTCAGCATGTTCTACTTGCAGCATGGAACAGACCCCTGCGTCACAGTAGGAGAGACGCAGATATTCCAACCTCTTGCAGGTGCTGAGGATGTTGGGGAGGTCCAGTTCACCAAACCTCAAATTGCGCAGCCACAGGCTCGTGAGACCAGAAAACACAGCTGGACAATCACCAAACCAACTATTGAACCGCTTCGCAAAGCAGAGGAGATCGTCTTGAGTGCATCTCAAACAAGTCTTCTCCGTGAGGAGCACAAACTCAGCAACGTCGACCTTCTGGGTTGCCATGGTGCAGGCAACAGCTTTGCTGATGGAGAGACATTAGTCACGCCTCAAACAGAACCTGACCCTCAGCTCGCGGATGGGGATGTCGAGATTCCTCGCACTCAGCCTCAGGACCTTCTCTGTGACAGCAGCCACAGCAATGTTGTACTGAAAAATACGAGAAACGGTGTCTCGACATGGGGCTTAAGGTAACGCACAAGGGAACCAATATCTATGTCAAACCGCGAGAGCATGGGGGGCAGCTTCAGCATTCTCTTCGAGAGGAAGCAGGTTCTTAAGGCATCCAGAGTCTCAATCCTCTCCAGGATGTTGAGTAAAATTTCATCGGGCAGCTTGCTAAGCCTATCAACTCCGGCTTGGCCAGAATAAGCTGCTTCACCTTCGCGGCGAGCCGTGGCTTCCTGTGTCACATTTAATTACATCAAGAACATGAGCCTCGTACGATGGACACGACGACATGAACAAAAGAGAAAGCATAAAAAAATGCTTACATTGTGTCCGAGACAAGTCCTCTTGTTATTCATATTAAGTCCCCAATTGACCATTATTAGATGGATTGATGAACTCGGATTCTCCTCCTCCTCCTCCTGCTCCCCTATGTGTCTGGAGGACTACTACTTCGCTGGAAGCTGCTTCACTTTCACGGCGCCGCCGGACCGCGAGCCCCTCTCTGACCTATGTGGAAGAGAGAATAGCTCAAAACCGAAAGCTCCATACCACTCGTGAAAACCAAAGTGTCAAAATAACACCCAACTATAGTTTTCCATCATGCCAAAGTACCATTAGTCACTACCTGTGACTAACATTCTCAAATAAAGACACCAATGCTCTCACCTCTAGAGATGAACTAGGTAGGCCCGAAGTAGCAGTTTAGCTGGACGTCCCCATGTCCATGTCAGTGTTGAAACTGAGATTCATAGACAGACCAAGACAGGAAGGGGGACGGGAGTGGGCCGCGGTGGAGGAATCTGACGCGGAGGCGAGCAGCGGTGACGGGAGACGATGTGGGGAGCGGGCAGCAGAGGCCGCGCGGTGGCAGTGGCGGGAGCAGACGAGAGGGCGAGGAGATAGGCAGGGTGGGGATTAGCGAGCGGTTCGGAAGGCAGAGATGGAAGGGAAGAAGAGACGGCAGGGCATGGCGGAGCGGCGGCGGAGGATGGGGTTTCAAAATAGAATAGTTTCTTGCGGACTTGAAGGGTATTTTGGTAGTTCAAGATAAACTGACTCACTATGATTTTAGTGGACTATTCTCTTTTGATTCATGAAATTTTCAAAGGATTTTTATAGGATTATTGAGATCCTATGGAAATTTCCTTTGGAACCCGTTTGATTCGTAGAATCATATCACATAGGAAAAAATCCCACAAGAATCTTATAGTACAAACTTCAAAGGAAAATAACATGAGGTCTAACCTCATGGAAAATTATTTCACCACGGTCGAATGAACTTTATCTTCCCATAAGGGCCGCTTTGATTCGCAACATATGAAAAACTTAGGAATATGAATAACATAGGATTGCAATGTCATGCTCATTCCAATCCTATAAGATTTTGTATGCACCAAAATTTGTTTGATTCTATCAAAAAGAATTGTACAAAGAGGTTGGAGTGGATGCTAAATTTTTTATGGGAAGTAGTACAAATGGTTTCTTAGGAAAAATCCTATAGGATCTAATCCCGTACAAATCAAACGATCAAGATTGGAAAATTCCGTATAAGATCTAATCCTCCAAAAATTTAATGCAATTCCTTTGAATCAAATGAGCCCTAAGATTCAATTAGACATGTCATTCCAATCCTATAAGATTCTTATTCCTACATTTTTCTATCTTATAAATCAAAAGGAGCCATAAAGCATCTCCACCGCCCCGAGAGCCCTTCCTATCGGTTCAATGGATCCGGACATGAAAAAAAAAGCGGCAACATCCCCATTGGTCCAAACTGTCGGAAAAATTGTCTGGCAACCCTTTCCGCCCCTACCTTCGGGCTGCCTCGGGGGTATCTGACACATCTGGACACACCCGACACATAGACTCCTCTCGGACCAGCTACTGATCATCGCCTTGGTAAGCTATTGCCTCACCAACTCACTAATCAGACGCGAGCCCCTCCTTGGGCGGATTTCTCCCTTTGCTCCGCAGCCTACAAGGTATTAGCAACCGTTCCAGTTGTCCCCCTCCCAAGGGAAGGTTTCGACAGACGAGCACCACATTTTTTTTAGATAAGGGGGTGCGGATCCCCGGCCTCTGCATCAAAATGATGCACACAGCCATCCGCAATTATTCAACAAAGCTTACAAGTTACAACACTGATCAAACCGAAGTCCATCGCTCGGCAACAAAAAGTCGCTACAACTATGATGGAGGTGGACATGATCAAAGCCGCATGCCTTGACCTCCCACCTACGCGCATCATCTACAACCGGAGTACCGGTCCAGCAGACCCTCAACGCGCACCGCATGCGCGCGCTACAGAAGTCGCTTCCGCCATCTTCCTCTAACCCATCTTCAGGCAAAGATCAACGCCATGACCTTGCAAGGCCAGCCGGCGACGTCGCCATGACGCCAAACAGCACCACCGCCCTGCCCTCGTTCATGCGCACGCATCCACGCCGAGACCCCACTGCACCATGCTGCCGAGTCACCATTGTCGACGCGAAAAATGGCACGCCGCTCCACCATCAGACCTCTCCAGCCAGGATGTGCTCCAACACGATGCCCCCAAGGAGGAGAACGACACCGGATGTGCCGCCATCGTGTGATCCGGGACACCCAGATCTGGAGTTTCCTCCGGAGCATCAAGGAGGGAGGCTAGAGCGTCGCAGCAACGACTCCTTCAACAAGGTAACAACGCCCGCGGGCGCCGCCGTCGTCGGCTCCGCCATCGGAGCCCAGCTCTCGCCGGCCGACACTCTTTCCTCCAAGATCCGCCGCAAAGGAACCAGAGAGGCAGGAGGACGCCAAGATCGGAACCCTCACTGCTCCTCACTCCTCGCGGAGATCTGATCCGCGCCGCCATCGCCTGAAATCCGCAGGCCGGCGAAGCCAGCCGCCGCATCCAGGGTGCCGACGCCGGCAGGATCCAACCCCACCTCCCAGCCGCCATCATGGAGGTCCCGGGTCGCCGCCGCCGTCGTCAAAGACAGACGCGCCTCCCCTGCCGTCCGTCCACGTCCTAGCGACGGCCGCCGCCACACGCTATCGCGGAGGACGCCGTGGCACCCGGTAGCGCCACGCCTCTGCCAAGGACACGGCCCGCGCCGGCCCCCTCGACTCGGGAGGACAAACGATCCTCGCCGCCGCCGGCCAGCCAGGCTAAGCCCGGCCGAGATCAATGGCGACGGCGAGGGGAGGGAGCGGAGAGGGACGGCCGAGGGGCTAGGTTTAGGGTTTTCCCTCCCGCCGCCACACGGGGGCAGACGAGAGGAGAGGGACGAGAGCCTGGTAGAGCTGCGGTGGTACTGTACCACGGAAAACCATGCTGGAGAGATCGAGATGTCTCAAGTTCCTGAAGGAACCCCAGACGAGCACCACATGCCAGCGACCCGTCCATTTGCCCTTGTCCTCTCCACTATCCCGTGTTCAAGCTTCCTCCTCCCCCCTTCCTACCAAATTGTGTCACTGTCGTGCCCCATTTCATCATCGGCCGTCCACGGCGAGTTCCCGATAGCTCATTCAACCGGTGGTCGAGACTATCTCGCGACCGCCCCGCACACAATGTGTTCGCCATTTGCTCGAATAGGTATTTTTCTTATAATGTTTTTGCCTAAGTAAATTTGATAGAATGTATCTTTGTTTGATTTCTTCTTGTTTGATTCATAAACTATAGATAGCGACGATGAGTTCCTGTTCCACCAAATGTTAGAAGAGGACGCCAGTGCTACAGTCGATGCTAATGATCATCAAAGGATTCTTGCTTGCCTTATAGCTTTGCAAGCGGAGGTAAATGCCCCTCTCGACGTGGAGATTTGAAGCCTGGGCGGCAAGCCAACAAGAATCGACGCAGCGCTAGGTGGCCATGTGATGGTATACAATGACTATTCTTCTCACAACCCAACACGTGGCCTGATTCAATTTCGGCCATGCTTTAGGATGAAGCAGGATGTGTTCATGCGCATTGCATATGATGTAAGAGAGTGTGATGAATACTTTCAACTGAAGAAAGATTGCACCGGACTGGTTAGGTTCTCATTTATCCAGAAATGCACTCTTATGCAGTATCTTGCATATGGAGGTGCTGCAGATATGCAAGAAGACTACATTCGCATGGCTAAGTCCGCATTGATGACATCTATACTCCTTAGTCGAAATTTGTGAGTACAATCCCCAACCCTGCAGGTTTTCAACACAATAAGAGAGTTGTAAGAAGAATGTGGAGCGGACATTTGATATGCTCCAAACTCGTTTTGCTATTGTTTGGTACCTTTCTCAAATATGGTCGCTAGATGCCTAGATTAGATGCGAGAGGCATAAATGGTTGTGTTATCATGCACAACATGATCATGGGGACTGAGTGAGATGATCGCCAAGTGTTGATCAGGATTTTCTTGCCTATCCACATCAGGGTGTCCCTGCTGAGTTTGCTGAAATTATCACCATGTATCGGGAAATTCGTGAAGAAGATGTCCATCGGCAACTGCAAGGTGATCTAGGTTGAACACTTGTGAGTGCTCAAAGGAAACGAATGGTTCATCTTGTTTTTAGAACTTGCCGAATTTAAATTTAAATTTGAATTGTTGTATTAACTATATTGTTTCTATGCTTAAATTATTGTTGAACTAAAATATATATTGAAAATACTATGCAATTTTGTTTTATCTCATTCAGATAGAAATATGAACGTATAGATATGGAATAGACAAATAATGAACAGGACCGCCCGTTCAGGGTGGGGGGGGGGGGGGGGGGGGGGGGGTCGTTGGGGGAAGTGAGCCTGATAGGTCCGGACATGTGTGGCGTCCCTTAGTAGACAATATTTCAGGGCTGCAAGACATATTAATGAGTGGAGATGTTCTAACTGTATTGGTATTTTGTCAAGAAAAACTGGAGTTGAGTGCTATTTTGGCACTTTAGTTTTCACTACTACTAGTTTTGACTTGTGGTAATATATCCACTTATTGAATTGTGTGCGGCAGGTAATTCGCTCAAAAGTCCAAACCAATGAAAATGATGGGCTATATTTCAACAACTCTTGGAATTTAATGAGCATGAGGGCAGGGATTTTTCCGGAAAAAAAGTTAAATGCAAGCGGGTTAAACGGTCTTGAACATATCACTCTCAGTGAAAAATACACTCGAATATTGTGGTGGCTTCACGGTTCACACTGTGCGGAGGTAATAAGCAAGATAGATTCTGGCGTGTTGTGCCGCTATGCTCTCGACGATCCTTTACTTGTGTTGTTTCCCAGCATAAAGTTAGAGAGTGTAATATTGTGATTAAGTCCCATATGTACTGCAATAGATATATAGATAAACTGCTCGGATCAAATGGTTTGCATAACAAGGGGCCATTTTTCAGGCCCCTTTATCTGATAATTTTTTTTTGCGGAAATTATACTCTGATTAGTTAACCTTCTGCCATCAGTAAATTGTCATTCTAATAGTGAGATCAGCTGTTGACAAATGCCAGAGGTGAAATTGGCTAAAGTTTATATTCTTCCTTAGAAGAAAACAAAACAAATTCCTGACATGGCACATCGACGTCTCGCCATCTTATTACATATCGCACCACACGCATATACACCCGAAGCAAAGCACCATCATCAACATCAGCATGGTTTCTTGCAGAAGCAGCGTATCATGATGGGGTTGAAGGAAATCATGTCACACTCCCCGTCGGCGAAGCCCTCGCCGTGGCAGTGCTTGACGCACGGGTCGATCGTGCAGTAGAACGTCGTGTAGGTCTGGCTGAACTCTGTGCAAGTCTCGGCCCCAGACCCTGGAGTAAAAGCAAAGGACAACATTGTTCATAACAGCATCAGATATGGAGTATGAACACTGACGAAGTGTCATATTCTTCAGATAGATGACTTTTTTCAGGCAATGCTTACCAGAAAGTAAGAGGAGTGGCATCAGCAGCAGCAAGCACAGGCCTGACACCTTGAGCTTGAGGAACCCCATCAAACTCTCCAGGAACAAACAGTCAATGAAGAAAGGAAACTACACTGCTAGATCAGAGGAGATGATGCAGATCCAAGTAGGTTAGTGCCAGTGCCAGTCTCTTCTTATAGACATGGAGCTTACAAGAAGACAAAACAGAAAAGGTGTGCATTATATGCTACAATTACATCCGTATGATGCAATGGTCTGCTTTACTACATTGGAACTTTGACTGAATAAATATAGATCTTTTAAAGTCCAGATACTACAAGGTTGAGTATGATGCAACGTTGTCATGTATGCATTGAAAAAACATCTCAAACTTGACCGGGTCATTTGCTCGACACCAAAAACTTGTACTACTATGGTGGGGGTTCAATTGTCCGGCATGAAAAGGCGCACAGAAAATAAATGTAGGCACGAAACAAGAGAGAAAAATAAATGTAGCGCACAAGAAGTAAAATGTAGGATTTTCCTTTAAAAGGCGAAGAAAATATATATTGATTAATACTAGATTGAAATTTTGAAATACCTTGTCCAGGCTATATAGATGTTTGTGACTATCAGAGATTGTTGAAGTAACACTAGAGATACATTTAAATGCAAACACTGCAAAAGATACTCCCTCCGTCCTAGTTCGCAAGGCATAATCCCAAAAATGATTTGTCCCGTAACCCCCACCTCCTAGGCACAATTGTATTTAATTTCATCTCAATTAGAGGTTGGTTGGCTCCCCACCAATGCATGTAAGATTTTAGCCCTAATCAAATATCACCTTAGGGCAAGATATTCAAAAATTATGACCTGTGTACTAGGACAGAGGGAGTATAAATTTGTAGGCTGTTCCGTTCAATGACTCCAGTATTATAAAAGACAAAAGGCACCAGTCTCTCCTTATTCAGACCAAGAACACACTGCATCAGCAGAGAAGACCATCAAGAGCTCATCAATGTACTTCCTGCTCATCAGGACCAGAAGGGCAAGCGACTACTATCACAATTTTATTACCTTTATATCACCTTTGGTGAATTCTATGTTGATCCTCCCATCAGAGCAAATACTACCTAGAAGTTGCACATATATAGTTCCTTGAACACATACAAAAAAGATTCTACCATCCTATCTAAAAGTTCCACTGCTCCAGATCAAACAAAATGCACACCTATTCCCACAGAAACAACAGCACTGCATCTAAAAGTAATACTGTCAGCTATTTGGTTACAGGATAGCTCTGAATTAGCCCGGTCTCAAGCATCCGCCGGGAAGCAAGAACCTGTAGCTGTCCGCATTCCTAATCAAATAGGAAGGAAGGTGAACAGCGGATGCCGACCTCGGTATCGGTCCCATCTTCTTGAAGAGATCCCCGAATGTGTACTCTTCAGGTAGCATGTCAAACAGGTTCTCCCCATTGCATATCACCCTCTGGATCCTGTCTGGATTCAGGAAGCTTTCCTGCTTCACCCGGTCTGCGTGGCTGTATGCCTTCATCTTGAAAGCAAACTCCTTGATCTCCCTGAAGCAGAAGCTGCAATGCCAGCCCGCGTCGGCCAGCATTAGATTTGTCTGGCGGGAGTGGCGGTACTTTGTGCGCTCGGTGAACACGTGTGCCGTCGCTCTCCAGCTGTTGTGATCAACAGGAAACTCAAAGGAGTACATGTAGTTTTTCAGCTCGAGGTGCATGATGGGCGGTATTCCATCACACCACTTCAGCAACTGCACGGTTTCAGGACTCGGGATCTCATCAGCATCAGCCATTATCAAGACATCTCCCACAGCAATGCCTGATCTTGTTAGAAGGGAGTTAAGTGCACGACGGTGACCGGCCTCTACAAGGAAGGGCATTCGGCGAGATTCAGGATCCAAATCTCTGATGGGAAGCATGTCATAGACGATCTTTGAGCTAGCAAACGCGAAACGGTTGAGGTTTTCAAAGAAGGAGAGTGACTTTGGGATGCCTGTGAAGGTAGCATTCGCCTCAAGGATGACAAACCTGTCAACATATGGAAAGAGCTCACGGTAGCGGATTTCCAGAAGATCTAGTTCATTGCTGAAGAGGACCGCATCAAAGACACGGCGAGGGGAAGAAAGGATGCCCCAGCCATGAAGCTGACATAGCTCGTGCATGGACATATTAGGGCCATAGTAGTGCGGATACGGACGAAAGGCTTGGGTGGAGTGTCCCAAAGCGGCCGCAGAAGGTAGGAGATACTTTGGAAGTACTGGGTGAGAGCAATAACGGACACCGAAAGAACTAGAACAAAGGGTATCAGGAACTTGAAAGCTAGAGTACTTTTTCGTCTAGTTATAGGAGGCAGATTATGCGGGTTTCCAGCCATGCGACAGTCTTGTGTTTATCACAAACGAAGAAGTGAGCCAGTCTTTGAGAAGCATAGGAGAGGCAATAACAGAAGCTGAATGTAACCTGCACCATGCAAGAGAGAGCAGAAAATAAGTACACAAGGAAAGCAAAGTGATATAAGAAGCACTACCGCACGACATCAATTACACAAAATAAACATACTGGTCAGATTGCAATGCACAAAGGACAGTAATGTGCTGAGTTAGAGGAGCTACACGCGGCCATTTTTTATGCAACTGACTAGTTCTTTAAATGTATATACAGATAAGATACG
The DNA here is from genome assembly GCA_947311845.1 of Poa pratensis. NCBI lineage: Eukaryota > Viridiplantae > Streptophyta > Magnoliopsida > Poales > Poaceae > Poa > Poa pratensis. The sequence goes on from CAMZMU010000118.1 coordinate 10,219,500, forward strand.
ACATGGAGCTGTGAAACTGATGTACGCCAAGACAAATGAGCCGCTACTGCACCATCCCAGTAAGGAAGGAAATAGAAGAGCAGCATAATACCAGGGCCAGCATTATCTATTGACTATTGTCAATCCATTCTTGACAGATAACCCATAAGAAGCATGATCAAACTGCTTGTACTGCCAACATCTTACCTACCTCTATCAACCATATAAAAAGGGTACTAAAAGACTCGGACAACTAACAACCACCCACGGGACGATCTCTACATCCGATTCGGTGACTGCGCAAAACGCGCTCCCATTTTAATTAGCAAGACAAGGAAGACGCCAAGTTATCCTTGCCCAGATCAAAATGAAATGCCATAACACAAAGTAAACCATTGCACATGATGACCAGTCTGAAACTCCCACTTGAGCATCATCAGTCTGAAACTGCCCAGATCAGACTGAGAACTGCACCTCAGATCACACTGCCCCATGCCACCACGAATTCGTCCAATGTTTCCCTAGAACAGAACGACTTTACAAAACCAGCCTAGAGAAGATCGCTGACTGACACAAAATCAACCCCCACCCAACCGTCCGCCACCCCGCGCTCCCCGCCGGCGGCCCGAATCCATTCCATCCAAAATCGGCGCCAAATCCAACCATCGCCGCTCCTAAAGATCCCAAGTTTTCTACCACGGGAACGAACAGAGGACGCACATGGCTGTTCATCAGGAACAGAGATGGCGGGGGAGCGGCTCTCACCTCAGGGGAGAGGACGACGACCAGGAAGACGGAGGAGACGGGAAGCTGTCGCCTTTGGACGGCGGCACATGTTCCGCTCTCATCTAATCAAAGACAGACTCCATGGATCTCTCTCTTCCCCCGCCGCGAACCTCGTCCATCGCTAAAATTAGGCCTCGGCAGGAACGCAGTGGAGTGTGTGTGGATTCGCTTTCGCTTTCTCGTGGGACAGGATATGCGGTTGCGGTGCTGAGGAGGATGATTTGCTTTGCCACTCACTTCTTGGAAAAAGGAGGAAGACCACGAGGGCTGCGTGGTTTGCAAGTGTGGTATCACAAAAAAACATCTTTTTTCCTTTTGTGGTGTGTGTATTAGGTTCTTCTTCCGATTTTTTTTTTAAGAAACCCGCTAAACCCTAAAACCCTAAGAACCTGTTGGGTAAGGACCTAACTTTGTCACAGCCAAGCTTAGTTAAGATGTGCCTTGTCACCAAAGTGTGGCTACAATCATCACAACATATTTGCACGGCGCCTCCCACATAGGCGAAATATATATGAAATATTTCATATATCGTTTTAACTATCAATATGAAATAATTTATCCTCTAGGCCTCCTCCATGGAGCTAAAGATCCAAGTCACTGTAATCGGCACGCAACCAAACACTCACCTATATAAAATGATGCTTTACTAGGATCGCAATATTGTCGTCTGGCATAGCTGCAGATTATGATCTCTTTTGCCTGTTTTTTTTTATCTTACTACTCCCTCCTTACTTGTCCTTTAAGCAACTAACAAACCCTGCACTTATTATGACCAGTTCATCATACTGACCATCTTAGAACCAATATCAAACTGTTGCCGACTCTCCTGCCCAAGCAAACAAAACCCTAAACATGATAAAACGAGAATGGTCATGATATGGGACGGGTGGAACTCCAAACATTGGTCAAGTGACTGCATTCTCTTTTCCAAGCTGCGTACCAAAGTTACTTCCTGATGAACAAATCCACGGCGCTAGGAAGAGCCTATACCAACAAAACTACAAAAAGGCTCATTAAATCGCACACACCTTACCCAAGAGTTAAAACGGCAAACGATTGACCAGAGTACAATACTAAGCACAATACCACTTTAAATGGATCACCACAAGATTTTGTACTCCCTCCGATCCATATTAGTGGGCATAGCTTTGTCTAAATTCATATGTATCTAGTTAAGTATTTAGACTAGATACATGTGTATCTAGACAAAGTTGTGCCCACTAATATGGATCGAAGGTAGTACAAGAAAAGAATGCTGGACACTCAACATCCTTCCATCCACATGTTTCCCGCACAACCTCTCAGCCAAAAGGGTCGGTAAACCATACAGTATCAGTCTAGCGCAATGCTGAGGTTGCCTCGGAATTGGCAGGCCCATGTACCAAGTTGACTCATGAAACTATTTTCTACCATGTACAAAAATTCAGTGCTCATTCGCTGCGCACCGAGTTGTACTTCTCGGCAAGCGAAGCAGTGGCCGTGATCTTGTTCATCAGATTCTTCAACTTCATGCTGTAGTCACTGCCACTGCAGATCAAAGTCAAGGGCCAGGATTAGTATAGATTCGACTTATGGCAAGTATATCGATTGGCTAGCGTAATTAAAATAAGCTCCGTCTTGTTTTGGTAGCTGAAGAACAGAAAGGATGGCAGGCAGTTCAAAGTTCAGCTAAGCCAGAACTAGTGGTGAACTTTTATGGCGGAATCGATCTTTACCTAATGCGGCTTAGAGCAGCAATTGCTCGAAGGGCACTGCGAATCATGTCCTCGTTGCGATCAATCTCCTGCTTCACTGCATCGCCCTTGGGTTTGTGACTGATAGTTTTCTCAATAGGTTCAACTAATGAGTCCAGAACTGAAACAGAATAATAAATGATATTAGAAAGGGCAATCGCAATATGAAACATCTCCATAAAGGTCCTTGATTATAACAAACCTGCGAGAACAGCAGAAGGGCACTTGTCTGCTAGTTTTGAGAGAATCAGATGGCAAGGCATTTTTACATCATAATGATCTACAATAAGCAGGTAAAAAATGAACTGATTAGCAAGTTCTTATCTAGAAAACACATTCAACATGATTGTGATAATATAGGTTAAACACATCTTAGGCTTCAGAAAGGAACAAGAAGACTACATAGTGATAAGTAATGTGGGCCATATATCGAGAAGGAATCGGTTGGGCAATCTGGGCCCCAAGCCACCAACCAAGCACACCCTTTTAAGTGCCGCGAAGAAAAATAGTGCATCTAAACTGTACTTACCGCCTAAGCCAGATAAGAGGAAAGGAACTATGAAGGACGACGGATTCACTTGATCAAGACAATTATCCAGCAATGTGTCCACACATTCAAAGGCAGCTTTCCTAAGTTCAAGCCCGTCATCAACGACATGCTTGAAAGGCCCTAGATCAACTGTCCTGATCAACTCTTGCTGTAAAGAAGGATATCATCAGTTTGTCACTTCCTAGTAGATGTAAAATATGGCAACACCCAAGGCCATAACTAAGGAAAAAACAAGCAACCAATTTAGGAAACGATACCTTCACAACAGTCTGGTCATACAAAAGAGGCAATAACTCAGGAAGAAGAGCTTTGATCAAATTTGGCTTGTTGTGAGCAGCTGTACTCAGGGCCAGGACAGCTGCACGTCTCACGTGCTGCAAAGTGCAAACAACAAATGCAATTGTCAGCTTCATATCTTACTTTACAAACATTAGTGTTAGTAAAAAATGTAAAGATCATTTCAAGAAGTAGAATTACCCTGTCACTGTCTTTAATTAACATAAGGAAGGTAGAAATCTCAGAGTACATGATTGCATCTATTTTTCCAGGCCGTTCAACAATAGAATATTTTATAGCGATTGCAACCGTAGCCCTTGTGTTTGCTGCTGGGCTAGATGTGCGTTCCTATAAAATTATATGAAATACCCCATTAGACCTCATAATCATATAATAAATGCAAAATGACAACTAAATTTGCTAATTGTTCATGCTTCACACCTTTAGAGCAGGGATCAATCTGTTGGGTTCAATAAGTGCAATTTTGCCTAAACACTCGGCAACCACATTCCGGACTCCTTCCTCCTCACTTTCACAGTGATTAAAGAGCAATGCCAGTATCTTCACAATGTTTGATTCCTGGAGCTCACTCTGGCCAGTATGATCAACAGACTGGCGTGCAATTACCTGATAGGTTTTGCATAAGAGCACAAATTAAACAGTTTTATGGGAGGTGCTTCTTACAAACATAATTCCACTGGAAACAAACCTCTTTCAGTGAATGAAGCAGGAGATACTGCTTCTTCTGTTGATTGTCAATCTGATCCAAGATAAATGGCAAATACTTTGATAGATTGCCAACAGCAATGTTTCCGAGAGCATACGATGCTGCAGATTTTATCTCCTCAAAAGGTGACTGAAATGATTCAATGACAATATTCTCTATTTGAACATGATTGCTGAGATCCTTCCTTCTTCCAATTTCTCCCAAACATAACAAGGCCATGTGTTGTTTAGCCTAGAGAGCATTTATAAGCAATTAACCAATGACAAAGTCGAGTTAAACATAAATGTAAGCAATCAACACCAGTGGCAAATAATAAATATCTGTTTATCCCCGTCATAATTAGGCACTAATCTTATCAAGATTGTAAAATCTCCTTAGTTGCAGTTCAATGTTTAAGATCATTAGACTATAGATCACCAACTGATATGTTTTACCTTCAATTGACAAGTTCAGCGTTGAAATACTAAATTGTGGGCACCAGCTTCTTAATAATTTTGAGAATAGCAGAACGCATATGTAACAAATAAAGGGAGCATGTACTATCCCAATTTCACAATGCTATACTACTAGCTAGACGATGGCCATAAATGATTTTTTTAAAGCTACTTTCATGAATTGCAAAAGAGGCAAATCACACATGTATGACATAGATATAGAAGTACAAATCTGGTGAATAAAAGACATCCATGATCAGGATAAGAAGCCTTACAGAATTAGCAGAGCTGTCATCCTTTAGAATGCCTTTGAGCATTTCAATAGTTGATGCACATTTCTGATCACCAGCTGCTAAGCATAGCACAGCAACACACTGTGCAATGGAGGAAAGCGCCTGCTTGGAAAGACCGCCTGACTGTGATGGCTTGGCAGTGGAAATAAGTGAGTCCAACAAAGTTTCAAAACTTGTGTTTGCGGACTGGACTAGTGAAGCAAAAAACTTCTGTAGTGCCTGTAACAGAAACAATGTCCTCTGTCAGTTGGAGCATAACATGAAATTAAGTGTTCATATTTAAATATGAAAATATATACCTGCAGTGCTTGACCTTGCAACAGAGCACTCCTGATCAAAATTAGGGCCTGAGGCAAAACCTTCTGTCTCACCGCTAAACCAACATTTGGAATGGATCTTCTGTCGACCATTATTGTGGAACACAGTTCCAATGCAAGAGCAGCCATGTGCAAATCGATGTCACTGCCGCAATAAATAAGTCAAAATCAGTCATGGTAGCGAGCAAACGGAGAATTTCTGAACAAAGCTAAACTGAAAAAAAAACCTTATGAGAGTAGAAAGTTCAGCGATTATCGTCTCATAAGAGGACGAGCCAATTTGACCTCCATACGTGACAACCAGAGAATTCAGGGTTCCCAATGTTGCCTGCCTAAGAGCTCTGTTTGCCTGTTGAAGGGGGCAATAAAAAAGTTAACCTTCAAACTCAAGTTTGATGTCCTCTTTAAAGTACATTTTTTCAAGGCAGCAAACAATTTGTACAACACATCTACCTTCCGAAGGAAAGCTGTGAGCTCAGAAACAACATGGTCCAGAACACATTTAAGATCGATTCGAAGAGGCGAACTCGCAATCACCGCAAATGCCTGTAAAGGAATGACCATTTTAAAAACAATAACAAAACAACAAAGCAATGAATAGCCATACAATCGACTAGTACAGCAAACAGAGAGCAAACAAAACTGTCTAAAAACAACACCAGTAAATGATGACAGGGTACAGACACAGAATTGTGGAGAATTGTGGAGAGATTCACGCGAGTAAATGATGACAGGGTACATTTTAGTATTCTACTCATGCTATGTTTACATCAATGAACCTGCCACAAAACCATCTCTCCTCAACCAGCACAGCAAGTGTAGCACTTATAAGATCTACATTTGATTTTATATCTTTGACTAGAATACTGAAATTCAACTTTTTAATAGGGTAACATTAAGTCGTTACCTATCATGTCCCTAATTGTTTCGGTTGAAGGTGCATATAATTGCTTACCTTGACTGCTGTAAGTCTTGTTATTTCATTGCCCATCCTATCAACAAGTATGGGAAGGCATGACGGTAATTCCCTTTGGAGACCATCACCAAAAGTGGAGATCACAAGGCTCATGCAAGATATGGCACACTCTTTAACTTCCTGGCAAAATATGATGGTAAGAGAGAGAGAGAGAGAGAGAGAGAGAGAGAGAGAGTGTGTGTGTTATGTAGGGGAGAGAGGTCCAAACCTGATCTTGATCTTGATTTGCCAAGCGGGCCAATATAGCTTTATAGATTGGAGCAATGTATGGTCTGAAATCAACAGAACGTGCCTGTATAACAGCAGAACAAGAGCTTGAATATCAGCATAATTGGGTGCTTATGAGTTAAACATCAGCACATAGAGCACAAAGCTAACCTCAAAATTTGGACGTAGGACACGGACTAGCTCTCCGCACACCCGTAAAGCCTCAGCAGTGACTTTGTAATATCTATCTCCAATAGCAGATAATATTGGACCAGAAAGTGCCTGGATATTTTATTATGCATTTAGTAATGAGGACCGACCACAAGTCCGCAAGTGTCTCTGATTTATAAAGGATAGTAGCTATAATACCTGGATGTATGGATGAAACACAGAGGGTGAATGTGAAGCCATAACGATCCTTGTAAACACAAGGGCTTCAATCTTCAGGTTGGAGGTAGAAGATTTATCCTATCAAATAAACGATGTGTTAAAAACAAATAGAAGTCCAGCACAAGAAACATCTCAACAAATGGAACTCACTAACATTCAAAGCCTTCTCAATTCCAGGAACCAGAGACCCAAAATGATCAGCAAGACAATCTGGTAATACGATAACAAGCTCCTTCAATACTGAGAATGCTCCAACCTGTAAATGCCAACAAAACAATATAAATCATAATTACGAGTCCACAAACATGCTTCACAAGATAGTTGAAGAACAAACCTTTGTCTTGATTGATTTTTCACGCAACTGCCTATTGATAGACTTGACAATTTTGGGAACCTCTTGCTTCAGTAGCCATCTAGGGCTGCAAAGCAAACAGATTCACAATAGGTGCTTAGTGCTGAGTGCATAGAACTTGCAATCACAATAAAGAAAAACTTTTTCCTAAGCATAATAAGCCAAACTGAATATTCATATTCATGTACCAGAAAAAATCTTTGCAGCCAAATAAGAAGTTGTATCAAGTTCTAACCAATGCAAACAGAGAAACAAATGCACTGTGTACTGCTTATGGCAAATTCTTTAAGAATCTGGTATGAGTGGTAAAAATCAATAAAACGGATATTTTGTTTACCTAGACTCATCAATGTCACCTTGCCCTTTCGTCACATTACCAGTTTGGCGTAACAGCTCAATAAACGTGTTGAAGATGTCCATCTAGGATTACAGAAAAACTTCATAAGATTGAGAAACAATGAAAAGTTGGTTCCAAGTTAGTAACTAAATACCATGCAGTTACCTTTACATTCTCCTCTCTTTCCCTAAAGCGGTCAATTAACTTTGGACAAGCCTGCATAAGACCGATAAATTAAACCACGTTCCATAAATGCACTTACTCGACTTAGCTACTTCTCAAAACAGGTAATAAAATATTGAAATCAACTCGAAAAAATCATTAGCAATATAGCTGAAACGGAATAATGACGTCATGAAGAACACGAATGCCAAACTGCACCATGTTGGTTTAACTTGTTTCTGTCCGCATACCTCCTGATACATCTTGGACAGCATTTGAGGACGAGAAACTATAATTGCAGACAGGCACTTCGCTGATGCCCGACGAACCTTCCAGCTTGCATCCTCATCGTCTGTGTACTCATTCGCACTCTCACTGAGAAGAAAGGTTAAAGATGTTTCAAATACGTTGATAGGAGCCAATGTTTACGCATTATAACGATAGGAGTATAAATCACATACTCATCATCTTCCTCATCCTGTACTTCGTCATCAGTGTCCTCCTCCATGCTATCGGTGAAATTAGGATCATAGCTTACATATTCCAAAGCAAGATTCAATATACCCTCACAATATGGGGATATATCTCTTTGACACCTGAGCACAAAACTCTCAAGAGCCTGCAAAACAGAGTTAGTTTATAACCATGGAGAAGCAACTGTGCAAGAAATCTAGTAACCACTGAACATAAACTCTCACCTGCAAGCTGTATTCACGGAGCTCTTCATCATTTTCTGATGCACTTGTACAGTACTTTATGAGTAAAGGAACAGCTTCGGCAAGGTGTGGTCCAAAACGGTAACCAACTGACCGACTGCAATCCAACATAAATTATATAAGGCAACATAAATTATACAAGGACATGAGTTCCAGCAATCAAATAAACTGAAACTACCAAATTTCTTTTAACTCCATCCTAAAATAGTTTTTCCTATGGGTATATCATCCAGCCAGATTCGATTTCTCCAATATTATACTATTGTTTGGACTAACCAAATTGATGTTGGAAATTTTTGGACAGTTGGAAGGTTAATGCATATACCTTAGAGCACCAATCATCTGGATATTTGTTCGAGTTATGTCAGACTTTGCACTTCTATTTTTCAGTAATTGGACAACCTCCGAAGTTGCCTTGGCTAATAGATCATCTGACAAACATGGAGCAAGTGATGCTGCAACAGAGAGTGACACGTTACACTCACTATGAATAACCATGGTAGTGCAATCATCTGCAAGCATTAACAATTAAAATAATTACAAAATGCATTCAGGCGTACCAATGCACGAAACAGACTTTTTTCGGACACTTGCTTGATTGGAGCTCAGCTGGGACAAAAGTGCAGTGAGCATATATGCATGATCTTTTGCAATCACACTGCCAAATCTATGAAGCACATCACTTAATATATCAAGACATTCACATTTAATTTCAGCACTCTTTCCCTGTCAACGAAAGAAGTATGACAAAGTTAATACTTAAGAGCTCTACAGAAATCTAAGGAAAAGTACGGCACACAAGAAACGAAATAAAAAAGCTTACACTTGTGACACCGTTGATCAGCTGTGGGGCAAGAGAAACTAACATCTTTTCAGCAAGTGATTGCGTATTAACTTCCGCAATGATTGTCTTCAGAGCTATGCTAGCAGTATCACGATGCTGGTCCTTTCCATTGAGTAATTTATCGCAAAGCTTGTTGGTCATCTCCACTACTTTATCCTCGTTAACCTTCTTGACAAGTGGAGCCAAGCTAACCAACACAAGAAATAATAAGAGTAAATATAGCGAATCGATGTAGGGAATAATAACAGAATGATGGGTATCAGATTTCTCTTAAAATCCTTCCACGGATATAAGAAATGAAGCATGAGAAAACAGCATGTAATGTAATTTAAGAACTATTGTCTTCTATTGCAAATTAATAGGCAATCTAGGAGATAAAGGAGAGGTATGGTGCCATTTTAACAAATAATAATAGCTAATGCATCTGACACAAGCAATAACACAGCGAGTAGCATGGATCCCCAAGTCCCTAATCCGTACATCGCGAACAAGAAATGTGATTGCCTTTTTTATATACAAGATAGTTTCGACACAAACATAAAGAACGTGGGGATGCCGAAACATGAAGTACATAAACAATAGATATATTTTTAAGGAACAAAATTACCATTTCACAGCTAAGCCAGAAACATCTCCTGAAGCATCTTCCAGTTGTTGAATAATAATATTTGTCAACTTTGGTTCAAGGTCTAGATCTGTTTTGAAACTCTCTTTGTTTAATTCACTAAGCAGATCTGACGTGGCCATATATCTATAGTCTTTATCTTTCCCCGTCATCTGAAAGCACATACACCAAAAAAATGTTACAGAGCATTGATAAAGAGCTAACAGATTCACTATTATCAATGAATGTAAATTAGTGTAGTGGATACCTTCTCCAAGATGCCGGTTATGTTCATGTTTGCCATCGCACCAAACCTGTGTTCAAGTCCACTTCACAAAGTATTCAGTAGTATCCTGCTAAAAAAGCAAATTAAACAACGAGGCATTTACCAAATGTGTTGCAAGTGTATAGTTTCAAAGTTGGTAAGAGCATTTTGGTAGGACAAGTAAGATAGATTGAGGAAATCCATACAAAATATAAAAAAATAAACTAACGTCACGATCGACGACTCCCCTTCACACCAAAAGTGCCTACCATCTCCGCTATGTGTATGTTGCCTTAGTGATAAATATAAGGTACAAATTCCCATTATTGTGGACAAAAGTAAAAAATATTTGGCAAATGAGCAGACAAGGGATTGAAACACATGACAGGATTTGGTTGCAGTTTGGCTGTGGTGACCACCCCACAGGCACGCCGGTGTGTTTAAAAATACGGATTAGCTTTAATAAGGATATACATTAACCCGTGGTTCTGGTTGAACTAACAATCAGACCGCCCAACTAGTCGGCATGGAGCATGAGAGGGCCGACACACGATCCAGTTTTCAAGAATACAGTTGAATGTTCAGCTGGTCTCATGCATACAAGTAACAGTGAATGGTAGTAGGAACCTGGAACCATAGCAAAATCGATTTCATGATCCTAACGAGAAAATTCCATGCTTAACAGACAGTCAGACATAAAAAAATATTGAATCACTTAACCTTTTTCTCCATATAATATCTTTACGCATGGAGGATTACAGCAGCCAATTAACTAATTTATAAGAGATAAAAATATACATGTATACATGGAGCAACTGAATACTTCGAACAAGACAAAGAAGAAGAGCACTAGTCCATCTGTATACTTTTTATTACAGCGGCAACCAACGAAAATTAGCACAAATATTCTCACGCGTGCAATTACAGACAAGACGCCCGAAGTACAGTACCCTAGCTAAACATTATCGCATAACATTGACCATTACTATCCTTGCCGATAATTAGTTCCATGGTGGTGGCAAACGAAATTCGAAGCAGGAACATGGCTAAACTCCAGGAGGAGGAACTAAAGCGAGCTACCTAGATCGCCCCGCACCAAGTGATTTCCCTAGCACGACACATGACAGATCGCCCAAATAAAAGCTAATCCCGTGCCCATCGGGGAGCAATGCCAAGTGATTCCAGCGCCGCAAACCGCGCTTCATCACAGACCCGCACCCCGATCCGTACCACAGCCTCGAACTCGACGCGCCGCGCCGCCCAGTGTACCCAGGCTTAAACCCGCTACACCCTCGCCGAGCGCAGCAAGCATTGCTGCGGCTGCGCGACCGTGGGCGGAAGACGAAGCAGCAGCGCGAAGTATTACCACTACTTGCGGAGCGAATCGAACAAGTAGAAGGGGACGGCGAAGACGCACGCACCTGGATCCGGCGCTGGAGCGGGAGGACGCGGCCGATCTGGGACGCCGCCGAGAGCTCCGATCAGCGGGGAGCCCCTCGCCGGCGGAGGTTGGGGCTGTCTCTCGCCGGAGAGGTGGTGGAGACGGGAGGGAGCGGCAGAGGCAGAGGCACAGGCAGGAGAAACCCTAAGCTTAAAGCCTCGAAGCCTTTTGCTTTTTATCTCCCGAGCTTCTCCCCTTCCTCCCGTAGATTGAAAAAAAAAAGGTAAAACAAAGCAGGAGAACGCGATGGAAACGGAGACCGTGTTTTGGGGTGGGCTAGGCCTGGAATGTTTAGCGGCGTTTGTGGGCCGGACGGCGAGCAGCTGCACCAACGCAGCCCAGCAGACTGGATTGGAAGGAAAATCCACCCCTCCTTTCCTTTTCCTTTTTGGACTAATCCTAGCTTAGCTACCGGTTTATATTTCTCTCAAAGAAAAAGATACTCCCTTCATTAACAACTAGGAAACGTGCCCGTGCGTTGCTACGGGTTTATTTTTATTGCATACTTTTAGGCCATGATCGTAGGATAACATTTTATAATTCTGAGTAACTGTTGTGGCCTATGCTGAGAGTTATGTTTCGTTGACCGAAAAATAACAAAATCGTACACACTTCAGGCATAAAAAAATCAAACTACATAATCTTCTTTCTGTCTATTTATGTGCACGGCCCAAGAAAGCATATCTGAAAATATACTAAAAGCCATAAACGTTTCTGATAGCTCATAATACTGCAAACAAAAATCACTCAGCTACTTTATTTAAAAGCTCAAATGTAGTCAATGTTATCAGCTCTGTTTTCCTGTTAAAAATTAAAATTGACCAAATAACTCAAGATTAGTCCAACCCGATATACTTGGTTACTCTTATAGGCAACACACTGGTTTATAAGTTATCTAGACAGCAGGGGCGAATCTCACGTATAAGCGATGGGTGCAGCTGACACCAATGCCATCGATGTAATCACGAAGGACCCCATGTAAAATTTTGAGACCGACCCCAGCGCAAAATTCAGTCTGACCCCATCCTAGTCCAGGTCTGGCTCATTCATGCGTGATGGGCTTGAGCAAAAGTAATTGGGCCCATGTTAAGGCCTGCCTAACGTGAATACGTGACTGATCGTTCGCCTGATCGTGTGCCTCACGTATATGGGCTCCTGATTCCCAACTTTCCAAATCGAAAACGGCCCTAGGGCGGCGCACGACTGACGGCTGAGACCCCAATATTTCCTCTCATCTCTTGGGATCTTGCTGGCGACCAGTAACATCCAACGCCCTACGGCGACCAGGGCCTGACGGCGACGACAAATCGGAACCACACAGCACGGTAATGTCTACTTCAAAAATCAGTTTGAAATTCTAAGCAGTGCAGCCAATTATTTCTGTAGTTCCCCTCTTGGCTCAGTTAGTCATCTGTAATCAGCAAATTCTAAATTGTCCTTTTTTCCCTGATTTTTCTAGGCCATGGATCGCTTTTTGGTGAAAAGAAAACGATCAGATGATGATGTAGGGACCTCTAGACAGTCTGGGCCTGCAAATGTGCAAGGTAATTCATCAAGTTCTGCTAGGTCTGGACCTGCAAATGTGCAAGGTAATTCATCAAGTTCTGCTACTCTGCCACGAGAGATTAACTTGGATGAACTTCCGTATGATCCGGCCGATCGAAAAAGGATTCCAGAGTACACTAATAATCCTAGGAAACAAGATGAGATAAGGCGAATATATTTAACTAGAGAACATTACAGACCACAGCCTGGATTTAAATATCCACAGAAGCTCATCGCAGATGCACCACGAAGATTTAATCCAGGATAGTTTAAAGACTATGGTGGTTGGCTAGAATACAGTGAGAAGACGGACAAAGCATTTTGTTTGTGTTGTTATCTATTTGAGATTGCATTGCTGGACAAGCTGGGAATAACGCATTTGTAGTTGATGGTTGGTCCGGTTGGAACAAGAAAAAAAAGACATGAGACTCATGTGGGTTTTATTAATAGTTTTCATAATGTGGCTGTTAAGAGATGTGATGCTCTAATGAATCAAGACCAATCGATTCAGTTTGCTCTGAATAGGCAAAGTGATCTTAAAAAAAAGGAAAATCGAGTTCGGTTGAGTACATCAATTGCCTCAGTAAGGTACTTACTAAAACAAGGCTTAGCATTTCGTGGTCATGATGAATCAAAGGAATCAAAAAATAGGGGAAACTTCCGAGAGTTGGTTGATACTTTAGCGGATGAGAATGATGTTACCAGGAAGGCAATTAGGAATGCTCCAGAAAATTGTCAATGGATTTGTTCGGATATTCAAAAAGAACTTGCTAACATATATGCAAAGGTAATACAAAGGGTAATTCTTGTTTTATTTTCTTGTGACTATATCTTGCTAGACTCAAAATAATGTTTACTGTTTTGCGCAGATAACATTAAAATCTATTCTTGAAGATATTGGTGGTGATGTCTTCAGTTTGTTGATTGACGAGGCTTCCGATGTGTCTGACAAAGAACAAATGGCTGTTGTCTTGAGGTATGTTGACAAGCGTGGACTAATTATAGAACGATTAGTTGGAGTTGTGCATGTAAAGGAAACATCGGCAACATGCCTCAAGTCTGCTCTTCAGAAATTGTTTGTTGATATTGGGTTAAGCATTAAGCAGGTTAGAGGCCAGTGTTATGATGGAGCAAGCAACATGAGGGGTGAGTTCAATGGTTTGAAAGCTAAAATTCTAGAAGAGAATAGCTCAGCCTATTATGTGCACTGTTTTGCGCACCAACTACAGCTAGTTATTGTAGCAGTGGCAAAGAATAATGATCATATTGATGATTTTTTCCATGATATCAACATTGACCGATGTGGTTGGAGGTTCTTGCCAACGGAAAGACATGATTAGAGAGAAACAGAGAGAGATTATACAAGCAGCCATATGTAGTGGAAAAATTGGTACAGGAACAGGGTTACATCAAGATCAATCTCTTCAGAGAGCCGGAGATCGACACTCGTTGGGGGTCTCATTTTAGAATCCTCTCAAGTCTAATTAATTTGTTCCCAGTTCTTGTTGATGTTCTTAAATATGTTGAGAAAGAAGGCAAAAAGGAGAAGAAAACTCAAGCACGCGGACTCTTATCATATTTTGGAACCTTTGATTTTGTGTTTTATTTGCACATGATGTCGCATATATTAGGGAGTGCAGATACTCTGTCCCGTTGCTTGCAGCAGAAGAACCTAGACATCCTCAATGCCATGTCAAATGTCAAGTCAACAAGGAATGAACTTCAAAAACTGAGAGAGGATGGGTGGGAATCACTTCTTGAGAAGGTACATTTATTTTGTGAAGAACATGATATTCCTAGCCTTAACATGCCAGATGAATATGTCAATCGACATAGACCACGTCAAAAGACCAATATCACAAACTTTCAGCATTATCGGACAGATTGTCTTAACTCTATTATTGATTGGCAACTTCAAGAGTTTGATGACCGTTTCAATGAGGTTAATTCTGCATTGATGATTCACATGGCCTCTTTTGACCCAAATAACTCGTTTGCTGCTTTTAACGTGGAGAGCTTAGTGAAGTTAGCCGAGTTTTATCCGGATGATTTTGATCAAATGCAATTGGATGCTCTTCGTTACCAGCTTAGCATATACATTGACAATGTGAGAGCAGACGAAAGATTTGGTGATTTGAAGCACATTGGTGATCTTGCTAAATCATTGGTCGACACATATAAGCACGTAGCATTTCCTTTGGTCTATCAACTGCTGAAGCGAGTGATAATTTTGTCGGTTGCCACGGCTTCAGTGGAGAGATGCTTCTCGGCAATGAATATTGTGAAGAATGTGCTGCGGAATAAAATGGGTGAGCAATTTATGAGTGATTGTCTAATCTGCTTTGTGGAGAAAAATATGTTTTGCACTATTGCTAAGGATGACGTGATTGATTGCTTTAAGAAAGTAAAAAATCGAGAAGGGAAATTATAAAATGTGAGTGAGTCCGGCTACATGTTTCTATCATAAATACTTCACTCGTATTTATTATTTGCATGCAATTTATGTGAGTATAACATGTTTTTTAGGATTCTACTAATGATGCGCTGAGCGTTGGAATAAATTTTTGGGAGTACCGCCTTGAGTTTCTCATTAAAATATTTGTAATGAGTGGATTTAAGACATCATTTAAATGGTATGTCATATCTTTATTAATATAACTATTATTCAATCATTGCACACTTTCGTCAACTATGTTGTCTTTTATCGCAATATTATGGTTCAGATACTCCTTTAAATTTGTTTAGCGTGCATAGCTCTGTAGTAGCCGACCCCATCCCCAATTTTTTCTAGATTCGCCCCTCAGGATATCGGAGATAGATTAAATTGTTTATTAGCTCCTAAACGGGCAAAAAACACAGACACTGTCGATGATGTGAAGAGTTGCACCACCAGTCACCTTAATTCGTTCGCTCGGAAGCTTGAAGCTTCACCAAGGCACGCGGCCTACTGGTTTTCAAAATAACTTCAGCATGAACCATCATGCTGCGACATATTCATCTACGGTACCAAAAATTGTACATGATTATAGAAGTCAGAAAGCAAAGGTTGAACAGGAAATTCAAGATGCAGAAAAAGGAGATTAGGGACAGTTGCAGAAACTCGGTTGGGTCCTAACTTTTGTCAAACCAATTCCTGCATGGATTGAAGATTGAAGTCGTGAACAGCCGGAGAAGAGACGCGGCTAGGCGGAAGAGCGGGCAGCAAGGGTCGCTCGACGACACATCGTCCTCCACCACAATAACCAATATGAGAGAGATTGATCTGCTGCCTGGACAACAGCGTGGCCAGAAAACATGGAAATCTGGGGAGATTCAAACGCGGGGAGCGCCATCTCTGGCGGAGCAGCAACATGACACCCGTAGGGGCCGCCGAGGAAGCGGCCGGCTCGGTCGGGAGCGACAACTGCAGCGCGTGACGGAGGAGCCACCGCCTCGGTCGGGAGGCTGCAGCTGCGGCACTGCTCCGCCTCTCCTCGTTGTCTTCGTATCCGGAGCCGTCCGCAAGGGAGTGCTGGATCCTGGTGCTGGTCGTTGTTTGCCGCCGGCTTCGCCTCAGGCCCGCCGTTGGAGAAGGACAGGGAAGGTCGAGCTGAAGTGCTGCTGTCCAAGAGCGGGTAGAGAGTAAGAGAGGGGGTCGGGCAGAGTTTAATGGGGCGGACGTCTCCGCCGGCAACGACGAACTGAGTCGTTCGAAAGCTTGACAAAAAGAATATGTTGAACCGTTATTCAAACTTATGGGTGGCATAGGTGGGTAATTAAGTACAACTTTAAGGGTAAATTAGATGACCTACCAAACCAAACTAATTTGCGGAAGCCCTTAGTCCCTTTATTATTAGGTATCTCTTGCTATATAATATGGCTACAGGTGGTGATGATCATGGTACGTTTTTCATTTTTCCGATTTTACCCCTACGTTTTGATAGATATTACCCACCACTGCCATCCAAGTCATACATGTTCAGATCTTTCCCCTCCTCCAACCGCGTTTTGGGAGATCCGCACCGCGCAGTCGTCGGCTGTTGGGGACTCGTTTGCCTGCGGCAGAGCTTCCAATCGAGGGAGATGGACCTCGAGCTCAAGATTGGAGCGGACGGCGAGGGAGGACGGCGGAGCAGTGAGGTGAGGCGACCCCCACGAGATTCCTCCGAGATCGTAGAAGGGAGCTCGCCGACAGATGGAGCAGGGCGAGGTCGACCTCCCTCCAAATTGGCGGTGCCGCCGCTGCCGCCAGATCGCCAGATTCGCCGCTGACGACGTAGCCGCGGAGGGGGTTCCTATCGCTGGAGTCGGCATGGAGCCGGCGGGTCGCCGGAGGCGTGGCGCACCCACGAGTGGCGCAGCGCGGTGGACTTCCACGTCGAGGTCCTCGGGCGGCACCTCGCCGACGGCCTGCTCGCCCGTCCTCCCGCGTCGTCTGCCTTAGTGGAGCTCGGCTTCTCCGGCGCTGTCGCCATCTCGAAGAAGCGCTCTCCACTGCTGCAGGAGACGCCGCGGTCCCTGTCAAACTGGTGGCGCTCACCGCCGCAGGAGACGCCGCCGTCCCTGCCGAACTGGTGGTCGAGCTGGCTCTCCAGATGCCCCCGCTGCTCCGCGAGCTCGGCAAATCCGCCGGCGCATCGTTCTGGAGACATAGACCCGACGGTCTGTGGGAAGAAGACCGGGTCTGTGGTGCGGCGGCAAACGACGACATGATGGTGATGTAGACGCTGCGGGCGGTGTCCATGGGCGCCGGCGTTCTCCCAGCGGCAGCGGGCTCGTCGCCGGAGAAAGAGGTCCAGCGCGTGCCTGACGCAAATCCTACGGCGGCTGCGCAGGCCTTCTCTGCTCTCGCTCTGCTCCTCCGGCGAGCTACGGTGGCGTGGTCCTCCAGCCCTTCTTCTCTCCAGACCCAACAACGCCGAGCGTGGCCTGTACCTTTGGCGTAGTCGCACGAGTGAATTGCCGCCGACACGCAAGTGAACTGTCGCCGCGCGGGTGGACTCCATGTAGCATAGCAGCGAGGAGGAGGGGAATGTGGCACTGAAGAAGGATGGGGTGGGGTTGCGGATGCTGAGGCGCGCGACCAAGCGGATGCTATCTCCTCTCCAACGGTCCAACCTCCTGCTCACCATCAACGAGCTGTTCGCCATTGCCGGGCTCATTGCCCTGGGTACGGTTCTTCTGAGTTGTGACACTACTGATAGTGCTATGAATGGATGACGATGTACTCAATTATACAATCTTAAGCTCATATTACAAATCCCCATTTTCAATCGCAGGTATAGTCATTGACCAAGGAGAGGCGCCGAGCCACTACTTCAAGCAGTTATGAGGTACGAGCATGTACTGTAAGATGCAACAACAGCAGTGAAAGAAAGGGCAAATTACAATTTCGGAACATGTCCGCATGACGTTGGTGTAATAACAACTGAATTTAATCTTTTATATGCGGTCAAAAGGCTGATTGTAAAGATTAGCATCATAGTTGCAGTCTACGCTAGCTTTAAACTGGTGATTGCACATGTACAGATTATCAAAGGCTGATTGTTATGCCTTTGCTCACATGCACTTCGAACCACTGGGATACAGGACAAGAGTTAGGTAAAAGAAAATTTCAAACGATGAAGTTGATATAATATTGAGCCATCGTTTGAAATTTTCTTTTACCTAACTCTTAATTATTATTTTTTACCTTTTTAGCTTGCCAAACTCAGCCTCCATAGAGAATTTGTCGTATCATGCTTTTGTAGTTCACTTACGGCAGTTTCACGAAGACACAAGTTTCAATGGAATGGGTTCTTCCTTTTGTGGATAAAATACAAGGTTGTATTGGAGATAACTAAAGAAGTAGAGGTGCCACTACAAATTAGTAATTTAACCCGTCAATCCTAAACTGTTTATTTATTTCTTTTGTGACAGAAGTTCTATATGCCTCACTTCAATAACATTTGTTTCGTATACAATGGTTTACATGTCGGTTGTTTCAAAAAATGATTAGTAATCTCAATAAGAACCTAGATTAGTAATCTCGATAGGAACATAGGTAAGTGGAGATTTGTACCTGAATAGTATTTATTTACAAACCCGGTTCTATTATTTATTGAGCCCATTGAGATATTTAGTTTCACTAATCCTTGTATTGATTAGTGGAAAAGTTTTGTTCGGATATATTGCTCGGATCTAATGTGTATATTTCAAGTAGGGGTGTATATAACTCAGAATGTTATGCCCTCATTGAAGTGCCCCTTGTCACGGTCGATCTTGCAAAGGTCCGGTGATTTGTTTATTTCTGAAACTAGGTATGGTGTTTCTCATAAAAGGGGTATCCGGAAATGTGCTATGAAAACTTGATTGCCGAGAGGTGGGATTCAAACTATTTTTCGTAGAGGTGTGTTATGTTAATTTAGCACATAGTACCTCTGTCTAATGTATCTTTGCAAGCTACTGGTGGGAACTTTCTACAATGAGCAGTCACACGCTCCTAAAACGCTCCTAAAACTCCGTGAAAGTATAATGCGATAGTGGTTGAAACTCATAAGCCACATGTGATATGTAGTGGTGAATTATAGTGTTGAGCTTGACAAAAAGAATATGTTGAACCGTTATTCAAACTTATGGGTGGCATAGGTGGGTAATTAAGTACAACTTTAAGAGTAAATCAGATGACCTACCAAACCAAACTAATTTGCGGAAGCCTTAGTCCCTTTATTATTAGGTATAGATTGTAAAACCTTTTAGATTGCAAAATGCATGTATCTAGACATATTTAGTTTGTACATTCACTCGTTTCGATCTGTATCTTGTCCACATTGAAATATCTAAAAGGTATTATAATAGTGAACGAGTATAGTCTATATTCCCCTTTAAAAAGTACTCCCTCTGTCACACAATATAAGATGTTTAAAGTGTTTCACTTATGGTCTAGATTCGGACTAAAAGGAGTGTACATATATACTAAAACATGTCTATATACATGTGTATACATGTGAATGTAGAAAAGACCTAAAACATCTTATATTGTGGAACGGAGGGAGTATAGTTTATATCATATAAACCAAGATACATGTCCATACAAAAAAAATGAAAATGCTGTTAAAATTTGAAGTATTAATATAATATCCACGAATTAAAATATAAGAACTACAAACATGGAGAAAGTACTTACATTTTCTTTATTAGGAGTATAATTACATTACTCATATTTTGCAATGCATATAATTTGGGCATGTACAATGGTTATATCTTAGCGTTATCACGTATGATGATTGATGAGGCGGAGCAGAGAGAAAAAAAAGTCTTGTTTTCTTTTAACTAAGAGATGATATGTTAACACAATATGTCTTAATACAAACTTAGAAATATCTAGCTGCTAGAGATAAGGCAAAAATATAACTCATTATACATCATGTTTTGTTGACGTATCTACATTACGTGGCGGGTCTAAAATAGAATTATCTTATCAGCTATTATGCATGTCCTTAGAAGTTGAGTTCCTATCCAATCAGTGCCCTATTGGGTCAAAGTGGATGCTCCATACACATGATCCTTCTCTCTTGGGCCCCTCGTCTGCTCAACTATCTGCCTCATGTCCCAGGTAGTAGGAGCTTGACACGCCCAGATCTTCCCCACACAACACAACAACACCCTAACCACCAAGAAGATCAAGGCCTCTTTTATTGGAGAATAAAAGGTGTCTTCTTTGATTGGGCTATTTGAGTGCTCTTCTCTTTGGGGTGCCACGCATGCATGATTTAAACATACTTTAAATCATTTTGGACCTACACGATAATTGGCTGGCTAGAGACAGCCCACCAAATAAAACACACTCACAATTAGTGGCAGGGACATGGAGATTTATTTGTTTTGGGGCAGGGAGGGACATGGAGAATTAAACACAATTGATAAAATTGCATCCCCGAAATAAATAATTGGTACCAGTACTAAAAGACAACCCTGGTTGTGCGTCCAAAAACTGGTGCCAACAAAATGATTAGGACGTTGACCAGAATTTAGAGGGACAACAGTATGGGTGTGAATCATGAGGGCCTAGAGTGCTGGTACTATATATTTGTTTGTACGTGCACATCGTGGAGAAGTATGTGTACTTGATTATTTGTATTCCCACCGGGAAATAGGAGACTGAAAAAATGCATTGATGGGATATGCTCATACATGATGTTGACGAGAAAGTGATGGATGCCCTATCACAGCAGCATATATTCTCTAAAATACAATCATGAAAACTGAACTTGATCATCACCCAAATGATTAGTAGACATTCAGGATCAAATAATGCTCAAGGGAAGGATGGGAGTTAAGCAACAAAATCATCGAGTAACATGTATGCAAAGAACACGCAAGCATAGCAATCCGGCGTGTGTAGCCTAGCTTAATTTAATTCGCCCCATATACATGTATATATCCACAGAAACTACCATGGAAAAAAGGATAGGAATATCAACGTAAAAAATGGCACAAAGAAATTCCCGATATCTTAAAATGAGTGCATTTTAAATACTCCCTCCGATCCAAAATAAGTGTCACAGATTTAAACTGGGGTTAGTTCAAAACTGCGTCACTTATTATGTATCGGAGGTAGTATCAGGAACGTCTACCATCGCGAGCTTAATCATACTCTCCATTTGTTTCGAAATAATAGTCTTTGCAGAATATGTGCCGGTCGAACTTCTTGTGTTTACTATCAATTTGGAAGGCCAGGGTTACCAATCCAATCAATGGTTTATTTTGGGAGTGACGGGGACTCCACCATGAGGTGGACATATGAAAATTGATAACATGTGTACTACTATATCCACCATGAAGTACTTGATGATGTATAGTTACTATTGCTTAACATGATATGTTTCAGACAAATTAATTGTATGTATCACATTGCAGGCCATGGAAATCAAGAAAAGTATCCTAGAGAAAGAGAGACTACGTACCACCACATGCCACGGACGGACCAACACAAAATAGTTTTAGTTTCTAACTGTAAACCTGTTCGAAACCATCACATTGCCACGGACGGACCATCACATTGCAGGCCATGGGAATAAAGAAAAGCATATGCGACCATCGAACGTTGTTCGAAACCTCGCACATGGTTTTAGTTTCTAACGGTAAACGATAGGGGATAATGCACACGGAAGGTGATTCCCGTGTGCGATTGGGTGTCCTTAAGTTGCCCATTCTATAATAGTGTTGGAGCTACGCGATAATTGCTGGTCTAGAGAGAGCCCACCAAACCGAACACGCTCACAATTAGTGGGAGGGACAACGGGATTATCATTTTGTTGCGGGAGTGGACATGGGAAATTAAACACAATTGATAAAGTTGCAATCTAGAACAATTGCAGCCGGTACTAAATGACCACCAAGTTGTGCGTCAAAAAACTGGGGTAAAAAAAACTATGAATAGGACGTTGACAACATTTAGAGGGACATGACTAGGGGTGTGAATCATGCATTAGGGACCTCGAGTACTACTACTCACTCCGTTGCTAAATATAAGATGTTTTACGTGTTTCACATGTTGAGTAGGTGCGGACCAAAATGAATAAACATACACACTAAAATGTGTATATATATGTATATATTTAAATCTAGAAAAAAGCTAAAATATTTTATATTTAGAAACGGATGGAAGTATTTATTTGTACATATGCGGCATGGACAAGTATGTGTATTCAATTATCCGTGTATGCCCACCAAGGAAAAAAGGAAGATGAAACTTATCACTGATGAAGATTTGCTCATACATGATGTAGACGAGAAAGCGATCGAGGCCTTATCAGCAACATATTCTGCTAAATACAATAATGATAATCTACTTCGATCATTACACAAATGATTAACAAAGATTCTAGATAAAATAATGCTCAAGGAAGGATGGGAATTAAGCGACACAATCATTGAGCTGCCTCCATGTACACATAAACCAGGTATCGCAATCAAGCATGTGTAGATACCCTTGATTTAATTTGCCCCATATATGTGTATCAAAATAAAACATTCCTGAAAAAATGGTAGAGAAACACCTACAAGTATAGACACCCGTAGAGATCCGCGACATCTCATAGAGAATGCATCTTACATATCAGACAAACGTCCACCGTCACGATATCTCTTTGTTTCAAAATAATTGTTTCCTTATAATATGTGTTGGTCAAGCTTCTTATATTCGACTATCAGATCGAAGGACCAGCATTACCCATCCAGTCAATATCCATCATGAGGTTGACGTGTCAATGTTGACGATATTTTGTGCTAGTAAATCCACCATGAAATACTTGATAATGCATAATTGTTATGGTAGTGCGATATTTTATCAAACAAATTGACAGTTGATGTACCACATTGACAATGTGAATCAAGAAAAAATGTCCCAGAGATAAGGACTGGGTACCAAGTACCAACACACGCTACAGTGCAGACGTGATCGGTGTTCGGCGCAGAGGTGCGTAGGTACGCCTACACATACAGTACGTACAGACACAGCGAGAGCTAACCAGTGTCACTGTCTCGATGCCCCTGTAGTCTTTTTGTCTGGTACGTGTACGGCTAGCGCAAAGGTCCAAAACAATGGGTGTATGGACTAAAAATCATGAACTCCCTCCGTCCAAAAAAAAAATAAGTGCCTTAGATTTGTTAAAAAGTGGATGTATCTAGACTTGAAACATGTCTAGATACATCAATTTTTGTGTAAATCTAAGACACTTATTTTTTGACGGAGAGTACGTAAATACACCAAGACAAGAGAGGAGAACAAAGCGCATTGAAGACAAGCAAGTGCCCACCCCTGGGCGCCTCCTCACGTGAAATTTGACAAAATTGACCCTTTGCCCAAACTTCATCCAAAAATAACCCTTTTTTCAAAAAAATCGAAATCTAACCCTTTTGTGTGGCTCCCGTACCGGGGGCGCCACACATAAAGGAACCGCGCCCCCAGCTGGGGCGCCACACATCTGCCAGCGTGGCAGAGCGGGCCCCTCCTTGGTTGTGTCACGCCGGAGCTGGGGGCGCCACACATCGACTTTGACTCGCCAGCCCGGCTCGACCCGACCCGCGTCTCCTCACTCGTTTACTCACAGAGAAAAAGGAAAGGAAGAAGAACAAGGCGGCGGCTGCGGTTCCTCCTCTCCCCCTCTCAAATCCACACCAAATCCGCACCGATCTGAAGGGATTTGGGCTCCCCGACGTTCCTCAAGGTAATCTCCTCCGTTCCCCTCAGTTTCATCCAATAGATGTTTCAGATTTGCCCGGTTTTTGCCACACTAGGTGAAATTTTAGTTCATCCTAGATTTCGAAATTAGTATGGCATGAGGCCCCTTTTTTGTGGTTCTTAGCATTTGTAAAGCAGTTGTAATGGTTGTTAATCAAGTGGAGTGTTTATTTACATTTTTAAAATTAATTCGGTATAGATGTGTATATGAGAACCATGTGTATATGGGTAAATCCACTCGTTGTTGTCAAAACATTGGGCTGTATTGGTCTCCGCCTTCCTTAACTGGTATGTCATCCATTTGTCAGCTTCAGGTGGATACTTGTACTTCTTCTTGTGCTTGTTCTTCCCTTCCATCTGCTCAAACGTTTGCTCACTATATTTTTGAAAATACTCATTCAACTTGTCGAATGTGTATTGAACTATTGCAGTCACGGGCAACCCACGGACTCCTCTGAGCACATTGTTGAAACATTCTGCCATGTTGCTTGTCATGTCACCGTACCTCCTACCGTCGTGTCAAATGCTCTAGTCCACTTGTGCCTCATAGACGCATGCCTATCTAGGAACTCTCGACCCCCCGGCGATGTGAGAGTTAGCAACCTGTTGTACAATCTCGCAAAATGCCGCTCGGTGAAAGCGAGACAACAATCTTTTAGATCATCAGATAGCTCCTTATTTCCGCATGCCCTATAGAAGTTGGACACAAAATGCCTCACGCACCATCGATGGTGCAAAGGAGCATGCCCGGGAATATCAATCTCCACCGCATTGAGTATGCCTTGGTGGCGGTCCGAGATGACACATACCTCTCTTTGAGGCTCAAATACCTTTGTTCTCACTAGACCCATGAACCACTCCCAGTTGTCCTGGTTCTCCGCCGTCACCAAAGCAAAAGCCAACGGCAACAACCGGTCGTTAGCATCATGAGCTACGGCAATCAAAAGTGTGCCCCTGTACTGGCCTGTCAAGAATGTGCCATCCACGGAGACAACCGGTCTACAATGCTTGAATGCCCTTATGCATTGCCCGAAAGCCCAAAATGCACGGCCAAAGACACGGACGGTTGCACCGTTGTAATCCCTAGTCTTTTGGCCAAAGGGCTCCACACACGTAACCATGTCCGGATTTGTAGCAGCCATAGCTCCCAACAATCTAGGAAGTCGGTTGTATGCTTCCTCCCAGTCACCATACAACATCTTGAATGCGGCTTGCTTGGCCCTCCATGCCTTCCCATACTTCACCGAGTAACCAAACATGTCTTTCACCGTGTCCATGATAGCCCTCACCGAAAAAGTGGGGAATGCCTCTATGGAATTGGAAAGTCTATAGCCGATGAAATCGGAGGTTAGTTGCCGATGAATGTCCTTCGCATCCTTGTCATCATCATCATCATTGCCACTACACATGTGAGTTGACACACATTTTTTTAGAACCCATTGAGAGGTTCCCTTGATAGGTCTTGCACGCACAATCCACGGGCACCCATTATGCGCGTCATCACACTTAACCGTGTAACGCTTCTTGACATCCGAGTGAACCACTTTGTATGGTCTAAAGTACTTAACCGCATACTCCTTGAGCCATGTCTTCAATTCCAACAAGCTTTCAAACTTCACTCCCTCAGCAATTCCATAGTTTTTGGGATTACGATCCTTCTTCGAAGTTGGCCTTGGTTCAAGAATTTTACTCGTGCCACCATCAACCACGGCTTTATCGGCGAGACTAAGATCACGGAACAATGGTGTTCGATGATCCCGGCCCACTACCTTCTTGAATATTTCTGCTTCTTTAGCAGTGAACCCATCTTCATCAACATCTTCTTCGGGACCGTCGTCATCCGAGTCCGATGCATAGCATCGGTTATAAGGGATGTCATGGTCCATGTCCTCATGCCTACAATTTGTCTCCACATCACCAATATCATTTTTATGAAGCTCAAACTCCGATGCGTCGCTCTCCTCCTCCGACTCTTCATATTGGTCACTTTGAATTGGGCTTGAAGGTTGGCTCCTTTCGTGTTCGGTCATTGTTGGTTGGCTAAAATCATGTTGAGTCATTGGAGGTGGACTCGACGTTGGATAGTACACTTCATGCGCATGAGGTGGCTCATTTTGAACCGGCCTCCTAACGTCATGTTCGGAGGCACACCGGTTTAGTCAAACGTCTTCGTGGCAAACAACTCAAGAGCCTTGTCTTGAGATGCCGCCACCGTCTCCTTATATGCACTCCAACACAACTCGGAGTTGAGAGGCATAATCTTCCAACGAATATGCATTCCGAACCCAACATTATGCCTTCCCTCCAAAGAAAGAACATCATTTGGATCCGTCCAATTCAATGCAATCCGCACTCTCTCCACAACCTCGGCATAGCTAGGACTATGGCCAAACACCACCACTTTCTCCTCCAAGTCATGCTCCACATTGCCTTTCAAAAAGGCCTCCTTGTCCACATGATGAACACTAACCATTTTGTCCATCTAAAAAAATTTACAACAAACCGGATGCATCAAATGATTGATACATTGCACTAAGCTATGCATTTAAAACAAAATCAATTTACTTATCTTAATTTTAAATCAATTCATTATGCACTAACCCTAACTAAATCTAGCTCACTAACTACATCTAACAAAAACCCTAACCCTAACCTACAATCAAGAGCCCAACACTTCATATCCATCATACCCACACACATTGACCAATATTATCAACAAATAACCACAAATTTGTCCTCATACTCAAATTCTAGGGTTTTCAAGATCTACACAATGTCTCCAAATTGGAAGATTTCTATTGGACAAAAAGAAGGAGGATGAGGGAGAGTACCTTCTTGCACGTACCGGAATCCACGGAAAAATCACACCTAAAAGGATGGATTTGAGGGGGGTGTGTGTTGGGGGGAGTGTTCTTCCTTGCTTTTGTGAGAGAAGAGAGTGAGGGAGAAGAAAAAGGTGGTGGGGCACGGGCTGGGGCTGGTTACTTTTACAGAAAGTGTGGCGCCCCAGACACCGGCGCCACACATGAAGGTGTGGCGCCCCAGTGGCCGGCGCTACTTAACCAGGGCTGGGGCCCGCCTTGCCACGCTGGCAAATGTGTGGCGCCCCAGACGGGGGCGCGGTGCCTACATGTGTGGCGCCCCAGGTGGGGGAGTTGCACCATCACGTGTGGCGCCCCCGATACGGGAGCCACACAAAAGGGTTAGATTTCGATTTTTTTTTTTTGAAAAAAGGGTTATTTTTGGATGAAGTTTGGGCAAAGGGTTAATTTTGTCAAATTTCACCCTCCTCACGCTATCGATGTGGCGTTTCCTGTGCGGGCAGGCGCGTATCGACAAGGTTTTTTTTGTCTCGTTTCACTTGCCTGCACGCAAGAGGTCGCGAGAGAAACCTAGCCCCGTTCTCCCTGCTGCTGCTGCCGCCGCCGCCTTCCCAATCCCCTCTGCTCCTGCTGCTTCCCTCCACCTCTCCCTCAGGCCGCTCCTCCAGACGGAAACCCTAGCCGGCCACACCCCGCGCGCACGCCCACGCTCGCGGCCTCCTCTCGCCGCCGCCTCGTTCGCACCGCTGGTCCACGGTGCACTCGGCCGATGAGCAACTGCTCCGCGCGCCGGAGCGGGTGCCGCCTGCGCACTACGCGACTGCCGCCCGCTCGAAGCAGCGGCGACACAGACTACGGGAGCAGTCAAGAGTCAAGACCACCACGGCCTGCTGCTCTGTTGGCGACCAAGGAGGGAAAAAGGAGCACTGCGCCGTGTGTGTGTGGATGGATTCGGCGATGGGATGTGCGAGGCCGTAGGTATGATTTATTCTCATCCTCTTCACATCTTCCTCCTCCATACCTCCCCTGGCTCATTCTTTTCTCGTTGATGACCACACCCACCTATGCCGGCGGCCCAACCATGCCTATATCTCCACTCTCCACGAAGGTGCTTGCTACCTACGCCGGGCCTAGACATCGTGCGCTCCTTGCCCCCGTCCATGATGCTTTGGCATGCTCATGAATGAGGCACGCTTCTGAATCCAAGTTTCAGTTCTTTGGTGAGTAGTTTCAAAGACATGTGCTGATTATTTTTAGCCTATCTCTGTGACCCATTGAAAATATTGTGTTTTTTTTTTAGGTGGTGGAGAATCCAAGTTGTCAAGCTTCTGAATTATATAAGTTTCCTCAATGCTTTTCGAGTGTTTTATTCTTTTTTTGTACCGACCTCACAATTTGCATATGTGCATGTGATTTCTCCATATAGTCTTATTGTATTCTTATAATCGAGGATAGTATTCAAGAAGCAATGAAGCTGAAGTGTTTGTATCCTCTTATATGCCCAGTCTATTAAAAAATAACAGGTTCCAATGAAGAGAAGCTTTTGATCGATTAACAAAGGATGTCTCGTGATACTTCCAATTATGAAGTAAATTATCCTTTAGTGTTGATGTGTTTTTTGTGACGATAATGCTCCAGCTTGGCTATCTTATGTGCAGACCACTTTCTGAATGTGTTGAGAGTCACGCATACTCAACTTATGACAAGTTCTTTAAGCTCAATGGAGGTTAGGCAATCTTAATGGCTTAACTACACTCGTTGTTCAAGTTTTGTACTCCTGACTGATGATACGTTGATAACTTGTACAGTATCGAACCATCAATTTCTGTGCTGTGTGGCATGTTTTCAATTGTATATCTAGGATTAAATGGACTGGTAGTACCATGACTATTGAATATTAGCTTACACACAATGGAATGAATACCTGAATACTTTCGTCAACTGCTGACACAACCTTCCCTGTTCTGAATTTCTCCTTTTTCCTTATCAATTCACAAGTAACTAGATGACCCGTTGCGCGACTGCGCAACTGCCGGAATGAAGATCGTATTGTTGGCATATGCTCTCTTTATTTCGCTACCTATCATTTGAAGGAAATGGCTTAGACAGTGAAGAAAATAAAACGTTATATAAGCGCATCATCCCAATTTATACTGAAGTTTGTTCTCCGCCGTGTTAAAGTTCCATGCTACTCTTGTGCAACTATTATCGATATCTCTCGAAACTATGGAGGCTGTCCATTAGGATTTCCGTGGCTCCTCTGCTTATGCCTACCATCAGATTCTTCCACCAACACACCCTTTTGTAATTCACATTCTTCCACCGAAGCAGCACATTTTGTGGGGTTTCGACGGTATAAATACAGCTACTTGTAATGAGCTTAAATGTATTCACATGAAGATCAAATTTTCCATTCCTCATTTCATGTTTGGGCAATCGAAGATTGTATATAATTGAGTAACCGCGAAAAAAAGGTCTATTTTACTTAGGTGGTAACATGAATGGGTTGTAGTTTAAAAACGTGGGCCTTTGGTTTAAATGAGGAGTACAAACATGGTCCTTTGTCATATTAGACCTGGCCAGGTCTGCCGCTTGGGCCTTTGTTTGAACTCTTCCATCAACATATATTGCAAGGAAAAATGAATAAAGTAAGCGGTCAAGAGGAACATAGTTGGGGAATAGACATAATCAAACAGCATTGTTAATGTCTTGATGCACACAGGAGGCGAGAAAAAAGGGAACCTGGGATGGCCATGTTCAATCCGGATACATCAAGGAGGTTTTCTTATGAGCAATATGAGCTGCAAAGTCAGACGACCTTCTTACAAAAGAAATTTAAAAATATTCAAACGTCTCACTCTGTTCCTGAATGTGCTCGAGAACAGGGAGAATAGTTGCTTTATGTTCTGTTTAGGTATTCCACAACTTCACCAATTCTTGATAGTTAGACTCTACAACGATTCGCTGCAGATTTAGTTGGACAGCAAGCTGAACTCCGTCCCAACATGCATACGGATGGATACCACTTTGCTTTGGCATGAGAAAATTGTCCTTCACTTCCTGTGCTCACAACTCCAATACTGACGCCCATAGAATTGCAATCAAAATCTCCATCCACATTCATTTAAGCAAACATGGTTCAGGTGGCTTCCATCCTTCCGTTTGACTTGCAGAACGTGGGTGTTTCGTCTGTTGGACACCACTGACAAGATCGTGTGCCGTATCCCTCGCCCAATGGCATCAATCTGACAACACTAACAAAGGAAACCACCAGAACTGCGTCCATACCGGACATAAACAAATCAGTAAAACACCTTTAAGCAGAAGAGTAGACGACCACCAAAATCTATGACCATTGCAAGCTGAGAAATAAGGGGGGAAGAAATAACAAAGTCAGACATATAACAAATACAAACACTTGCGAAGTGCCAACTAAAACAGAGATGCCATAGTAATCTACGCATTACTAATATGTATATTTTCTTTAGGATTGTTATGCAGCAGAATGTCCAATTAAGCATATCTCACTTCAAAAGGTAATGGGCAGAAGCATATCAACAGGTAAAACATGGAAAAGGGTAGGACCTAACACACATAACCTAAAGTTATTGGGTATTGTTCTAACGTCAAGAACCAGATGACAACACTGAGCAATTTAAGTTAGGAACGATAGTCAAGCACTATCAACAATAATCTGATAATTCGTCAACCTGACATGCAGATTTTTTTTCTTGTGTAAACACATATCTAACATGTAGCAGATGAACTAATGCTTTGCTAGACTAATTTTTTTTACCGGTGAGGCGGTGACCTTGGCAGTACTATTGGCAAAGCTTAAATAAGAAACACATGCATCATTTATGGTGATTTGCAATTCCAGAGAAACGGATACACATTGGATAGACATACAACAAAATGGTAAGAAGAAAATATGGAGAAAAAGAAACTTTTCATCATATACGAAGTAATATATAGAGGTAAGGATTGTTGTTCGGGTTCTTGTCAATAGTAACAACTTCCAGGCTTTCAGTGTGCCACCAGATTCAAAGAACTCCAAAGAACCATCAAAATCCTGTACCTCCCCTTTAAAAGAACAACATAACCTTCTTGTCAACAATGAGCTCATCAAATGGCTCGAATAGCCTAACCAACAGCCTCCCTGCTGTTATTCACTGCCTAAATATCAGAAATCTGTAAAACTTTCAGTGTACAAAAGGGCATATGAACCTTCGTGTGTCTGTTGCAAGGTCTGCGACTTCGGCGGCACCCAGATTGAAATAACACGATAAACTCCACCAATAAGAAGATTTCAAGTTGGTCGGCATACGTGCAAAGCCTCCATGGCCATTGCGAG
Organism: Poa pratensis; assembly: GCA_947311845.1. Lineage (NCBI taxonomy): Eukaryota > Viridiplantae > Streptophyta > Magnoliopsida > Poales > Poaceae > Poa > Poa pratensis. The sequence goes on from CAMZMU010000118.1 coordinate 10,250,813, forward strand.
GCATGTGACCTCTGAGGCACCCAGAACCAAATAACATAAAAAACCAATCAATAAGATTTGAAGTTGATCAGCATAACCTGGTGCTTCATGAAACTCGAATCCAACTCAAAACCATGCTAAATCTGTTTTCAACCATGCGTTCAAGATTTGTAGTGGAGAAACTGATTATATATCTGCCATTAAATGAAGGATGGACTATATGTTACAGTTTTGTAAAATCTATGCGTCCTAAAATCAATAAGCAAGCAGGTTGGAAGTCCCAAAAAGAACAGATCCTCTGAACTTAAATGCAACAGAAAACAAGAAAGCATTTGCATATCTACCAGAAAATAAGAAACAGAGGCAGCATCATAGATATATGAACCGAATCTGCACAGACAACTGCACATATATATATATATATATATATAGTCGATTAGTACTGTGGAGTATAATGTTACTGCGGAATTGGTTCAACAAACAAAGAAAATGTAAATGTATCACATGAGAATGGTGGAAATCGAGGAGACACAAATATATTGTGTATGAGAAACAACATCTTTGAAGAGCAACTGGTTGAGCAATCAATACATGTAAACATGATAATTGAGAGAGAAAAGGGGGAGCCCATACTCATGCTTTGTACTCCCAAATTTATTGAATGGCCAGCATATGATTAGAGAGGGATCCATCATTCAGCCGTGGGGCTGCTGCACTTTATTATGCACAAATGATACTTGATTTTCTCAGTACTATTGTTAATGGCCAGCAAATTAATATTGACTTGAGGAGAAGGTGATTTCTATACAACTAACTCTTCAACTATGATGCGCAAATGATACTTGATTTTCTCAGTACTATTGTTATCGAAGAATGACTCCTGTAATTTATCTTATCAACTAATTTGTCAGATTTCATGCACATCGGAAAATGTAAAAAAATTCCAAGGAAAAGCCATTGATGGTCTAATTTTCTATTTCAAGCAGAGAAGAATAAATAGCTACTCTTTGGTCTTCAGAGTTAATATGTAGAGGGCTGGTCCTCACTCATGAAAGTGTTGTACTCCCTCCGTTCCATTTTTATTGACTTGCTATGCACCATATGTGTATGTATCTAGGCATGTAACATGTCTAGATACATTCACATGTGGTATATAGCAAGTCAATTAAATTGGAACGGAGGGAGTATATCTTTTGCATTGCCTCTGTGTATGTCTTTCGGTAGTAGCTATCATCTGCTATTTCGATTAAAAAAGGTGATGAACGGACCTAAAAACAAATGATGCAGCTGCAGATTAAACTGACACTTAAACAAACATTGCACTGCCTTCCTTTATATCAGGTGCAAAGAAGCATCAAATAAAGCAGAGTAATGCAGCAAGCACATAACCACAACCCTTAGATCAAAAACACATGAGCAGGTAGTTACTTGAAAACTAAGCTGGTTATACTAAGAACGGCTTTCTAAAACATAAGTCTAAATTATCATTTTCTCTTACTACCAATTGCTTTCCTTAGAGCTGAGCATCTCATTTTGAGCAATTATATTTAAGCATAGGGAACCATGCAATATGAGAAAGAAGGGAGGGAACCAAGACCTACAACAAACCAACACTCCATATTAAGCATAGGGAATCCAACTATATGTAGCTCAAAATAATTGAAGTGGTCTTTGTCCAAACCACAGTATACCTACAAGGACAGGAAATAAAAATAGAGCATATGAAAATGACCACAAGGAGAGAGGCAAGAAACATAAGCATATCTACAGAAGCCATGGAGGAGTCCAAGAGCACCACCTATGGCCGCTGTCTCTGTCGGTGAATCAGCTGGACACCCAAACCCTAGCTGCAAAATAAAAAATAAATTAGAGGGAGGAACATGCAAAACAATCCAACACCAGGGACACAGGAACAACATATTCTAAAATTGATACTGACATCTTACAATTTTGCGAATGTACAAATACAAACAGGATATTGTCTTGGTAGTGATAAAACTGATGTCAGAGATGTGATCAATCGATGTTTAATAGATTAAATCCTCACAATTTTATACTTTAGAAGCTAATATTGATCTGTAACACATACTACAGTGCAAAGCCTACTTCTCCAGCATATAAGTTGACCGCAGCCTGAACCGAATCATGTAAATGAAATAAAAAAACGCTAGTGTAGCTGAATCAAGTATTGTATTGATGTCATACTCTGAGAGGTAACTAAATTAGTGAACATGACATATCTTCAAGCAGACCAACAAGAAGACAAATGAAATACAAATTATCTTTCTCACGAAGTTAAATGGCACCTAGCAGTGATAGTTGCTGAATGTAAAAATGAGACCTCGTCTAAAAATGAGGCACAACAAAGGGCATGCATTGAACCTACATGCAACCCAAGCAGGAAAACAGCTGTATATCTAGCAGCAAGTACACTAAAGATAACAAAATGTTAAGTGCCTGAATGATTGAGCATCATTCAGGAATTCCTCGAGCTACGGTTGTGATGCTGTAGTTCACCATAGAGGTGCCTACACGTCCCCAACTGGCGCATATGTTGGAAGATGACATACTATCAGTGAACAAGAAAGTGGTATTTTAAGAGAAGAGCCCAACAATGCAAAAAAGGTCAATTACCAAACTGGAGAAGGGGATGGTGTACCAGGTAGCAGAAGTCTATTTCGTACAATGGCGGCCATGGTGTACGACTGCCACGATGTACACTCCACGGCTCATGCCGTTGTTCACCACAGGAGGGGGAAGCCATCAATAGTCCTGGTAGCAGATGGAGGAGCGGTGGAGAGCTATCCACCGCGAGCTCATCGTCGGGAAGGCTGGCAACGGCCTAGAATTCAGCAAGAAAATATTAAAGAGATGCTTATTATCTTATATCAGCTATTAGCTTATACTATTATTAGCATAAAAAGTCGCTCTGAAATGTTACGTGGCCCATGGAAACCACATTAAATCCTTATTCAAAATTTAAACAAAGAAAGGACTGTGGGCCATTACTCAATTAATAACATAAAACATCCCAGGTTGTTTTTAGGGAGAGAAATAAACATCCATTGTTGGGTGGATATAAACGTGGACATTTTATATTTCTAGTGCATTTATCTAGCCTGTTACAACACCCAGTAAAAGAACCGAGATAAGATTACAGGAGGTCTGAAGGTAACTGTGATTTAGGACAGAGGCTTCTACAAACTGGAACCGAGTCAATAGGTGACAATATAAGCACAGTAGCTAGATAAAAGGCACGCGACAAGCACAACAGCTAACTGCTTTCATATGCACGAGTCAGATAATCACAGAGTACGATGACATATTTTCATAGAAGCGGAATGTCATAGTAAAGTATCGCTTACTATAAACTGTAATGATTACGCCATCTGGATCCTAACAAACACGGGCTTAGTGCTGCTTGGCTGCAAGAAATGGAAATAAACCGTAGCCTATTATTGACAACAGAACAAATTAGTGAACACTAAATCCATGGATCAATACTCATGTACCAAGCACAAAGGAAATGAGCTGGACTGCATGAAGACAAATTAGTGCAACATTTTCCAAACAACGGCGCTAGTATTCTGAACTAAATATATGATCTAACAGAGATATATGACCATCCAAAAAAAAATTAGACAACTGTAAGCAATATGAGATCTAACATAGTTCTTTTGAGTTAGCGAAAGAGTATGTTATAGAAGATTTAATTAACACTAAATAAGAGAACAGAACCATCCAAGAAAAAATATTAGACAACTGTAAGCAATATGAGATCTAACATAGTTCTTTTGAGATTTACTTAAGACTAAATAAGAGAACAGAGACACAAGTTCATAATAGAATTTTAAATGTTTCTATCTATGGTCAGTTGGGTTTAGAGGAGAATACCTTACATCGAAATTCAGAGTGACAGCCAAACCAATAGTGTTTTCACCACCCTCACATTGATAAGACCATTTCCTGAAATTATCAATCGAAGAGCATTGGTAAGACAAAGCCATCAACGCCAAACTGTCCAAATGTACGCAAAAGAGCAAGAGATTGCAGCAATGAGAAGCTTATGCAACGTTACCTAGCAACATTGGCAATATAGAAACTGTAACAGGTGTTATTTTCAACTGCAACTTGAATCAAAATAAATATGAGTAGTTGTTTTCAGCTTCCTAATTTTCAGTTATCGTGTAAAAGAGAATCTCCAGTTCAAAGCATAACAAAGCTCCATCGGTATGACATAGATAATCTATTTTCGAAAAGGCATATTTAACTATGAACTAAATGCTTTATGAAGCTTTGCGCACAACATAGAAATACTTACCATCAGGTAAATAGTTCACAATTCTTGCATTGGAGTCAATTCTTGGTTCAGATTAGTCTGCACCTGTACATAATATAATGCTAGCATACATGAGTCCAGTCTAGAATGCTTTGGAAAATATGCGCAAATTATAAGGAGTTGAATAGAGAAAGTACATAAATGTAAATAAAAGTTGATCTGCAAGGAAGAAAATGGCATGCTTTTATTTCGATGGAAAGAGATACAGTAGTAGAATTCATTGAAGTGTAGCCTATAGAATAAAAATCATTAGCTCAAAGATCTGAACTCAGTTTACCTGAAAAACACAACCATGTGTGGAGACTGGAGAGTGTTGCTGATATAGGTGAGGAAGAAACAATTAGATATTTGAATATGGATAATGAACCATAGTTGGATGGAACAGAACAAAAGGCAATTTCGCACTTTGCATGACATGAAATCTCCAGTTCACTCCTGCAGGCATACACACATAGTAATGATGTGAAAAATATGTAGAAGAGAGATTCATGTGCATTCAGTATAGTTCTTCAGTATGGACCAGCTTACCTGTCTTCCTCTTCTGGATCCAATCCCATGCACTGAACATCAAAAGCTTCCTTTCCATCTGGACCTTTGCAACTATGATATGGTATCTACAGGTTCATCCATTTGCGTAACTAATTTTCTCAGTCAAATAGAAATACCTGGAACAGCCATTAAAGAAAAAAATTGAAGGAAGCATGATACCTCTCCACCCAATTAGATCTGGAGCACCAGCGAACCCGCCCTTGTCCGGCTGCGCACGACAAAGAGGATGGGGCCGAGGGGGTGGAGAAGGTGGAGTTCGACCTGGTGAAGCGCGAGATGAAGAGGCGATTAAACTCATAGCCGCAACACCAACACTTAGGCCACCACACCCTCATGTGCCTTCTTCAGCAGCAAGCGCATGGCGAATCGGCAACCCTCTCCCGGCTTAGTGACCTCGTCTATCTCGTTGGCAAATCTGTATAAAATTCACAGCATTGAGAAATGATACCACAAAATGTTGGCTCTGGAAAAACTTGCAGCGACATGGATTTGAAATCAAATTATGACTCGATGCGTGTGTCGCAAACATCCTAGCACAGATATATATTTCAACGAATCACTCAGCTATTTAGAAACGATAGCTTGCAGATGCAAATCACATAAGCCAGATAGGCAATATAATGTATCGGCATGCCACAAAACTGAGAAACATAATGGTTGTAGCTAAATTTTAGAAAAGAAGCTATTGGGTATAATGGACATTACATAGATTAATGCTCCGTTGCAGCCCACTTACATTTCATCAAACACGTTGCGTGCATAAATAAGCTGGACAAACAAAGATAACAGATTATGGGGATTAAATCAAAAGTGGGACAAAGAGATACCTGCTGGGGGCGTTGTCATAGAGAGAGGATGAACAGGAAAACAGAAGAATACAGAATCTCACCTGCTGCCCTGATGTGTGGAATCCTCTGGTAGTGAGGGGAGAAGAGGTGAGGAGGCCAGGCAGTTCTGGTGCTCGCCGATGTCCTACCAGATGAACTGGCCCTCAGCCCTCAGCACCGCTCCTCAGAGACTCCCCCATAGCCGCGCCTCCTACCTGTTCGGGCGAAGTCGCCGGGGAGCCGCGACCCCGCTGTCAGGTCGCTGGCCGTTCGAGCCGCCGTCGAGCCGAGCGCCAACGGCCGCAGTCGAGCGGTGCGCCTGTGGTCGCCGCCATCTGGGCCGCGGTCCTCCTCGCCGCCCTCGACCCCGCAGGCCAGGACGCCCGCCGTCCAGGGCTGCCACCGTCCGAGGCTGCCTGAGCCATGGCCGAGAGCACCGCTTGTGCCGTCCGGCCGGCGGCCGCGCCGTCATCCACGCCCAGGCGCCGCTGCGCTGCCTTCCGCTTGCCTTCGCGAGGTAACTGGCGCGCGTGCTCGCCACTTGCCAGCCGCCATGGTCCACAAGCGGCCACCATCGTCCAGCAGCCGCCGTCCACCAGCGGCCACTATAGTGCACCAGTAGCCAAAGGACGGACCAAAGGGAAGGAGGATGGTGGCGGGCACGTCCGCCACTGAGCAGGAGGAGAGGTGGCTGAGGGCAGGGTAGCAGAGGACTGGAGGCGCGTTGATGGCCGGCGACGAGTCGAAAGGGTGGGGAGAGATGAGAGAACGGGGAGGAGGCGCGGGGCTCGGGGACGGAAGGGGATTGGCCTAGGGTTTCACCGCGGGTCTGGGTTTTGTGTCACCCGGCCTTACCCCTTCGCGTGGTGAAGAGACGAGCAGCTACTCGGACGTACAGCTCGGACGCGCGCGGCTGAAGACCGGGGCCCAGAGAAAACCAACCCCAGCTGTCATCGACCGTGCCCCACGGGACATAAGTAACAAAAAAATTGATAGCATCCAACGGTGCCAGGTGAAACACCAATGCTATTTACCCTGTGCAAACCGCATCCAACGCAGGATATTCACCGTGAGGGGCAGATGGGGGCCTATGGCGGGTAGACTTTGGGCTTTTATAGAAGTAATGTATTGTATATAGAGAACAGTGTATGGGGATATATAAATGTGTAACTTCAGTTTAGTTGAACTTAGCTTGGTTTCAAGGAACTTTTGTTCCTTTCATTCTCAGATTTTGTACTGGGTATGAATATTTTACACATACACACACTGATTCATATTTGAGAGTCATCATTAAACATGGGTTATATCATTTTGTCATGTTCATGTGAGAAACTGAGAGAGATTTTAGAAACAAAGGTAACGTTATGTATATATGTGCAGCAAGTCAGCAACCCAATTTAGATCATCGGTCGTAGATGTTAATTCAGGCCATTGTGTATAGCAGTTATAATCATACATATCTCTGAAAACAGATTCTACCCTATTCTGAAAGTTAGAACTGTGGTGGTGATGTTGTGTCGATATTTAGGAGTGTAGGTGAGCATGTAGCGTTCACGGACTACCACGTCTAGTGAGGGCACCGTGTGGTCTCTCCTCTTCTAGCTGTGCTGGTTCCGCCTAGATGCGCTTACGCCGGACCTTTACTGTGTCTGCTCGATCTCTCGAGTGTATTGTTGCGGTGACCCAGCACACCACTGCATGTTGTAGTGTACAAGTCGTTGATGTAACACGCACGGAAGGACCTCTCCGCAAATATTACATCCCTCAGAGTAGTACAACAGAAACATAGCTGGTCCAAGGTAACACTATTGGATTACAACACTATTCAATACAAAATCTTGAGACCCTCCTTTCATATTGAAGCAAGTCTCTTGCAAATGAAATACAGAAAGATCCAAATCATATCACTGAGCTAGATATCAGCTCTATCTCTAATTCCTAATCCACTACTGCTGTTGTCACAGCCCTAATCTATTCCATCTGGAATATCTTTATCCGGGGTTGTCTCCTCCTTTCAATATGATGTTGTCTCCTCCATCGGCAGTGTTGTCGTTATATACACCTGGGCAAGGTGGTCGTCATCCTTCTGTCGGTGAAGTAGTTGTTGACTCCTTCAAGCTCCATCAGAAGACTTGACTCCTTGTTGGCTTCTTCCTTGACGTCATGATGGATAACTGGCAACTCCTTTGATGGCTCCAAAATCTAAGCAGGGGGTCAACGAGGAAAGGGTGAGCAACACGAGCGTTACTCAGCAAGTTCAAATTATAGGCGATAAGGTGTTTTATGCACTAACTACTGCCATGACCAACGGTCATTGACATAATGCAAGTTTTTGGAAAACATTTCTTCAAAAGGTCAAGTTTTACTTCTGAAAACTATGTTCATAGCCTCCACGGGTCTTTAGTCATCACTTGGGATGCCTTTCCCGCAGCGTTCTGTAGTTCCTTCCGGGAACACGGATGTGACAGCCACAATTTCTTGTTGTTGACTCTGCAGAGCTGCGTAACTTTACCCATGAGAGAAACCCAGCCTTGTTGCCTTTCCGAGTTGCAATCCTCGTCCATACTTCCATGGTATGGGGCCAGGTGTGAGTCCAAAGCCAATCACCGCCCTCTCCGCACAACACATATCCGCCCATTTGTGGCGTGACCGGTAACAAAGACCGCTATCCCGCCACCCCTCCCGAGCTTCTATTCCAATCACCCCGTCAGGTGGGAAGGTCACGCGCTTCCACGCTGTTGGCCGCCGCAACGGACACAACCAGGTAATAGCCTGCCGAGGATATGTGAACGAGAGAAGATACGGCTGACTTTTACTGTCCATAGCAGATCTCATGGTAAACGCTTCAATACGGCGCAAGGATCACTTTGACATTGGTAATTAATCCTAGGTATATACTTTTCCGTACAATGGAACCTCCACCACAACATCAAACCGTGGTTCCATTGCCAGCCAAACAATATATATATAGCAATTCACATCATTCGAAAATAGTTTGTCTTTTTCAATGCAATGATAATAATACGTTTTTGAAAATAGTTTTTATAAAATAGTTCAATAAGGATATGCAAGAATGAACTTGCCTGTGGTAGAAATGGCCGTTCAACTCTTCGGGATTCTAGGGTTTGCGGTAAAACCCCGAGTTCTGAAAATAGCAAAGTAATCTTGATAAGGACTACTGAAAAACTAGCAGCATGCTATTATGCATAATCATTTTATGCATCGTCACCCCAAAATACCCAAGTTGCGGACTTAAGACTTTTTAAGTGCTTTAGAGTTTTTAATTATTTAAAGGATTTGACAACAATTTTCATGAGGAATAAATTTAAAGTGATTAAATTGAAATAGTTCAATATAATTGAACTTCAAGACTTTATTTTCCCATATTATTTTCTTTTAAGAAAATAGTTTTTGAAAAAGAATTTTCAAGTCATTTCCACTTAAGGATCCTTGAATTTTTCATCCACAAAATGTTTTTCAAAACTCCAGATAAAACTTACATAAAAATTCCTCATATTTTGTAGAGTATGTTACATATTTTTAGTTGATTTTTGTGTATTTGAATTTGGTGTAAAAATTCATTTAAGTTTGAATATTTTTGATTTAGGATGAGTAACAAGATAGTCTTGGTATAGTTCAAATATTATTTTGAACTTAGTATTTTTTCCCCAGATTATTTTTCTTGAGAAAATAATTTTAAGAAATTATTCCAAGAATAATCCACTTAAGGATCTTTGAATCTTTATCCACAAAATATTTTTCAAAACTTCAAATAAAACTTATATTAAAATTTCACATAATTTATAGAGTGTGTTAACTATTTTTAGCTGATTTTTGTTCCTTTTGTTTGGGAGTTAAAATTCATTTAAGTTTGGATAATTTTATTTGGTGAATTACCAAAATGCCCCTAGGTCGAGTGGGTTGAACCCAACCCATTCAAGACCTGGCTCGGTCGGTCAAACCGACCGGCCCACCTCTCTCTCTCTCTCTCTCTCTCTCTCTCTCTCTCTCTCTCTCTCCCGAGCTCGTTCTCTGCCTCGATCCCCTTCTGGCGATGTCACCGCGGCCGCCGCGCCCTGCTCCGGCTGACTTCGGCCGCTGCGGACCAGCTCCAGCGCCGCCACGCCTCGGCGCTGCTCCGCCGCTTCCATCTCCTCCGATTCCTCTCCTCTGATTCGGATCACACCGCCCCCGCTCATACTTGCTTGCGAACCCTAGCCGCCATGGCTCGGTCGCCGGCACGATGCCGCGTCGCTGCACCTCCGGCTGCGCCTCCTGCTCCTTCTCCTCCACGAGCAAGGCTCACCGGCGCTGCTCCCGGGCTCCTTCTTCTTCCTGCTCGATTTCCAACTCGGCCACCATCACTCTCTGTTGTTATCAACTACATCCCCGACGTCGGCGGGATGGCTCCCAGATGGATGCAACCCCGGCATCCCTCTGGTGCTCGAGAACCTCCTCGACACGCTGCTGCTGGTGTGGCTTGGCGCAGGTCGATGCGCCGCTGCTGAGGTGATGCTCCTTGTGCCGCCGTCGCCGCGGTGCTCGTCATGGTCGTCCTCGCGGTAGCTTCCGCCGTGGTAGCGGGAGCCCTGTCTCCCCACGCCACGGTGTTCGTACCCGAGCGTTGGTATGCGTCCTCTCTCCTCTCTGTGCCCTCACTGTCCTCTCCTGTGACCGGCCTTCGAGCAGATGATCTACTGGTTCGAGGTGCTCGTGTGGTGCTCCAGTTTGTGTGAAATGTGTTGTTGATTAGTTCAACCAGGTGATGAGCAATTGTGTGATTGTGCTGTGCTCTCTCACTGTCAGTGTGTTAACTGAAGATAATCTTCAGTTTGGCCTTAGTTGTTTCTATCAGTTAACTTCAGAGAGCAATCTGAATGTTTTACTCATGCAGATGGATTTGTGGATGATTTCCACTGATACTAGGATATGTATTTTATCTTGTGAGCTTATGGCTTAAATTGCTTGATGGCTTAGCATGTTTGCTTGCTGTAGCTATTTATTTAAGACGAAGATATTTATTTTTCTGCTGTAGGTAACTCCTAGAGCCCAAGTTACTGTCTTCTGATTAGATACATGACTAGATTGTGTGTTTTAGGGCTTTATTGATGTGTATTAGTGGATCTGGTGGTTCCTGGAAAGATCTACTTGTTTGATCTTGCTGTTGTCCCCTTTGTGTGAGGTGAAAATATGAGCTCCTGGTTTTACTAGGGATCACCAGCTCTAGTTGGGTGATCTAGCTCCTTTCTCTGCTTACATCTCTTTCTAACTATAAACTGATAAGAACAGATATGGCTTGTGTTCTTAGCCATGCCAATGATGCAAAGGCTGAGGCAATTATTTTGATAAGAACAGATGTTAATGTGTTGCTTTTAATTCTCTATGATGATTTAGCATAGCATCTCTATGCCAATCTGAGAGAAACACTTCTTTCTATCCTCCTAGTGAAAATCTAGTTGAAGGGTAGTTGGAATGATTTAAAGATGTTTTCTTGGATAGATTTTGATGTGCTGCCCTGCTCTCCTCTCTTTCTAGCACTGTCTGTCATTTACAGAACTTGCTAGCACCTCTCCTCTGCCTCACACACACAAAGAATTAACCTGCTGTTGTTGAGCAGCTTGGTCTTCTGGAAAATGATGATAACCTGCGTCTTGTGGCTAGCCTGCTCCTCCTCGCTGCTTCAATGTTCCTAGGGTGTATTTATCTAGCTGCAAATTATTTCAGTGGATGTTCTTTGTGTTCTTGAGATGTTCTTGAGATGTTCTTGAGCTGTTCTAGCTGATCTGATGTGAGAAATGGGTGAGGTGTTCTTGTTGTTTTGGGGCTGTAGAAACAGTTGGGTACTATTGTAGATGAATTCCTTGATATAATGAACAATTGGTACGGTTGGTTCTTTGCTGAAAATGAATGTGTGAGCAAATTCCTTTATTTGTGTGGATGACATGCTCTTTTATAGGATCTAGCTATCCCCCACAAGTTGACACCTCAAGTGGTGACTCTTGCTTTGCATGGATGAGTAAGCTACTTGTTGTCAAGCTCTCATACTTAGGCATTTCTTGAGGTTCAAGTTAAGCTAGATATTTCCCTTGTGGATAAAGATGAGTAGTCATTGGTCTTATCCTCTAGTGAGATATTCTTGAGGTACAAGTTATTTGAGATATTTTGCTTGTGGATAAGAATGCATGGTCATTGATCTTATCTCCTTGTAGGATTAATTTTTTTATCAAGCCAAGTGGCATTTGTCACTAGATGGGCTTGTGTGGCTTCTCTCATATGTGGACTTGGCCATTTATGGGTGGTGATCATGTGGCTTAATAATTTTAGATTGTGGGCTTTAGCATTTATCTATTTTCTTCCTTGGTAAATAATACCATTGGAGAAATAATCTATCTTTTCATGTGGGCTTTCTTATTTAGGAACTTGACTAGATTAGAGGGATTAATATGTTGCCTATGATAAATAGATATGGATCAGATGAATATGCCTCATTGAATCAGTGTTGCCTTTTGTCCCTTCTCTCAATTGGATTATTGTTGCCTCTTGTCCCTTGTTGCCTAGTTGCCTCAGGATGATCCAAAATATGATCCATTGTTGCCTTCGATTCAATATTGATCCCTCAATTCAATATTTGGATATTAGGACAAGTTCCTAATATTCATTAGTTAAGTTCCAATATTAAATTGCCTCACCCTTGTGGTGAAGGCAAACATTTTAATCACAACCCCCTTTTCTTTTGTCTTTGTTTATTTTGCAGGTAATGAATTGAAGATGAATTGGAAGATTTGGAAGGTAAGAAGATCAAGATTTAGTTTAGGCTTTTCTTATAATTTTTGTAATCTTCTTTTTATTTAGATGAGATATGTACTTATTCAGTTAAAGATGTAATATTGATTCTTTCATTTTGATCTTGTATTTAAATTCCATACGATGTAACTTAAATAGACTTTGGTCATTTGAATATCACATTGTATTTGGGATGGATGTAAAATGAGTTATTTCAGTGTGTGAGATAAGATGATGAATTGAGGTGTTAAACTCATTCTTGTGAGATGATGTTTGGATGAATGATGTAATGAGATGATCCTAGATATGGGGATTTGAATTTATTGTTTCTATGAGTGTTTAAACTATGAACATGTCATGTTATTGAATTGTGACTAGAAATGTTGAGAATTAGGAAAGGTCATGTTCAATTCTGGATTGCCTCGACTAAATATCCTCGTCTCAATTTAGTTATTAAAAAGATCATGTCGAAGTTTATCGCACTCCACCAGATGATCTAAACCCTAATTCATCGTGTCAAGAGAAACATCGATCACTTTGCATCGTTTAATTTAACGCGCCAAAATTTCCCGTGTTTTCAGATGCATGTCATGCAAATGCACAAATTCTAATTCTACCCTTCCGACTCTCTAAACTACGGGGTATTACAATTGTTCTATTTACTTGTTTCATCATTTGCCTAGCCCATCTTTGACAAGTATGTTTTATGTATCTTTTATATTTTATTTGTTTATCCTTCTCCCATATTTTATATCGGCTACGAGAATCCAGATAGATTATCCTCACACTCAAGTATTGTCGTATTCACTTGCTTCATCATTTTCCTAGCCTCATCTTTGCCAAGTATGTTTATTATCCTTCAAAATTTGTTGAAATATTTTTTTTCTTTTCTGCTGCACCTATGGTAAATAGTTTGTTACCGGTTTCTCAAGTCTCAACTCGAATCAATAAATCGGTTTCTTTTTTAAGATGGGTTGATCTTAAAGATGGTAGATGCATACTTGCATAAATTAATTCACCTTAAGTAGAGCGATAAAAGAAAATAAATGGGAATATGGCATAGCTTTTTATGCCAATAATTAATTATCCGATATTTTATTCTTGCTGGTGGTCGTGCTGCTCTTACTCAGTACAAGTATTGTTCCACGGTTGGGTAGCTGTATTAGGAGGCTTCCAGTAGCTGTATTGTGTCAAATCTCAAAGGTTTCAGCAGTAGGATATTATAAAAGTTGATTTACAAAAGGTCTAGCTGGACAACACACTCCCAATTGAGTGGTTCTTTGTTCATTTCCAATTATGTTCTATGCGTGTCTCTAATCTTTACATGTTGCCTGGTGCATTTGAATTGCAGGAGCTCAAGGATCTATGCTCCACCAGGCGGCCAATTGTTTCCAGAAGGCTCTCCTCAATACATATTCTCTTCTTTTGCTCACCTACTTCTTTTACTTGCATTTCCTTGCCCTTTCAAGTAGCCATGCAGTTGTGAATGTACGTGTTCTTGTACTTGCTTTTAATCGACCCTTGAGAGGGGTATTCGTATTATCTACAATCATGAATACTGAAACATCAGTTTTGTTGTCTGCAATTAGAATTTCAGATAAATAAATATTATCATTCTTAGAATTTAGATCTTTGGATTACAGTCTATAGTTTGTAAATGTGTTTTTCCAGAAGTTTTGTTATCTTCTACATGGGCTTCATCGTGCATTATTGGTCAAATACAGTTGTGCTTCATAGCCCCTCATAGGCCTCAACGGTTTTCTGATCTGTGCTTCGGAGCTGCTCATATCGGCTTCAACATTTTGCTCATTGTCCTCATCACACGACTCCTATTCAATTGGGCAAGAACACTTTTGCTCAGGTCAGTTAGCAGCTTCATTTATTTGAGGTTTTTGTCCTGATACATGTGTACTGACATTGTATGCATTCTTGTATAAAGTTGAACATGGTGTCATCAAGTTATTTCAAAGTGAGAATGTGTGGTATCGTATACCCTGATGTATCACATTGTATACCCTGATGTATCACATTGCACTATTTTTGTGGGGCTTTCTGTATACAAATTAAGATTGTCTGGGAATTTTTTGCTTATACTATTTATAGAGCTGATCTTATATGGGAAACGTCCTGACATTCACATGATTGGATTCAAAGAATGTTTACTAATTGCATAAGATTGGGTACAGTAATACTTGGATATTACAGTGAGTGTGGTGTCTTTTGGTGATGGCATGCAGATCTGTTGCACGCTTGGCTTATTTATTTATAGTACTGTTTGAACAAACAACATGAACTTGTGCAGCATACTAAACAGGTTGACCTTGGTATGTTTGGGTAGGAGTTGGTGGGCAAACTGTTGGCAAAGGAGTTGGAATAACATAGATGTGTGCTACCGGTTTTAGATCTGATTTCTATGAATAAAATTATTCATGATACTGCTCTACGGTAAATAGAAGTGGATTCCTTCATAGCTTCAGTTCAGTTGTAGTGGATTTACTTACCGTGCTCCATCTTCTTTTATTTTCCTCTTATGTTCAGTGTGCCTTCATTAGTTTCAGAGATCTAATTCCATTGTCTGATGGATGAATGGCTTGGCTCGGCTGCCGGGATGGGGTATTGTTGGCGCGGTGGGTGGCCATCGACACAAGTTTTTCGCCATGTCTGGTCTCTCCTACAACCACCTCAGGAAGGTGCGCTGCCCATGCTAGAGTTGGAGCTGGTTATCCTTCTTTTCCGAAGGTGTTGTAGTATACTTTTTCGAGAAGCAGCTGAGCTGGTACTATAGGGACTAGATTAGATGAAGGATGAGGTGGATGAGCTGATGAATATTGGCAGGTTGCTATATTTTACTGTTCTTATTCCTATAAATTTAGTAACACAAACACTTCAAGTAATTTGTTGGCCACTTCTAATAGTTTATTTATTCATTGTAGCATAAGTATGCTACTTCATATTTTTGTCCTTGCATGTGCTCCTGCAATTTAAATCTGTGAATTCAATGATGGCACTGATCTGAAGCGGTAACATATATTCATACCTTTCTAATTAATAGATTTCTGAAACAGTTTGTTTTTGTATCTTGTTCCTTTTCAAGGTTCATAGCTTGGAATCTGTATAACACTATTATCATTAATGTTTTCTCTATATGGATCTTTCAATTGGCTAGAACAATAGCATACACATCACATAAGCATATATATAGTTGATAGTTCAACAATAGCCATAATTGATTTTAGAATGCAACCTATATGTGGCCTGCTTGACCCAATTGCTTTATGTGAAGGCATTCTCTTGTTCCTACTTGATTGGGACGCCAAGGACCGGCGAGGAGGCGCCCCGAGGGGCGCCCCAGCCTCTAGTGACAATTAAAGCTATACATATCGTTCAGATAGCATGTGGTTGTTGTCCACATGTTATTTGCTATCCGTTCTTGTTTGCAACCTTGTACAGACAGGCATTAGGCTTTTTTTAGGCAATTAGAAAGGGGTAATCTTTATAGAGATTTGGTGAAATCCACACCTTCATTCAGTCCTATCAATTTTTTGTTAATCTCCAACCATTAGATAGGGGTTGTGGATATTGAGAAAAATACACTAGAGATTAAAACTTTTTAAAGAGAGACTAAAACCGATCAAATACAATAGAACCAAACGGTCTTTTGGGGATACTAACTGCAACTGTTTTCTGTTAGTTTATTTGAACATGGATGATTTCATCCTACCGAGACTTAAGTTAGTTCTCGGTTGAATGGAAATCAGTCGCGTCCTTTTATAAAAACTCATGTGCTCCAGCAATGGCAGACCAACAATATACTCCATCCGTTCCAAATTAATTGACTTCCAGATATCTACATTTGGATGTATATGTACTATGAACGGAGGGAGTACAAGATTACAATAATTCATCACAAATTCACAATGCGAAAAACATCAAGACGGGGGCCTTCGGTTGCACGTAGCACTTTAGTCCACATGATTATCGCCAGGTAGTCCGGCTGAAAACAAACAATGCAACACAATTTATTAATTGGATTTTTTTAGAGCCTTGCCCGCTCAATCACGGTGGCGTATCCTCAAGACCGGCCCATCCCACGGATCGATTGATTGACTAATCCATCGAGCTTTATATTCCAAAGCTAGTTACTCCGTACTAATATATCAAGCATGGTTGCACTTGCACGCACGTTACGGACGTACTGTACGTGCAGGGGTGTAACGTACGTGTGAAACAAACAAGCACGATCGATTAAAAAGGTAGATGAAAAAAATGCTAATTGGTAAAATAGATGTCGGTGTAAGTCGTCCTCGCCTTAAGTTAGTTCAGAGTGGTTCTCTACGTGTGCACTGTACACTAATTTGGGATTAGTGAGAGTTTTGAAGCTTAGCTTGAGTCGACGATATACTACTTTACGTCCACGACAAGGCCGGTTAATTGGGGAGTTGGAGAGGAGTGCTGGTTGGCTGGTTTCGCTGCTTGGCTTACACATTAACTCCGGTGCACGACGTGCACAAGGAGGAAAGTATGAGACATCATCACCTGAACTCAAAAGTCAGTGGAGTTCCTTACATTGTACTTGTAGTGCCTCGGATTTATGTAAGTCTTAAAATTTGAACAATGAGATATTTATGTAATTCCATTGTGCTTAGAAATATATTACACGAAATTTCCGGACCCTAATCAGATAAAATTCCATTTAGACTTAAATTTGGTAATATTTTGTTTAAATTCAATGAAAATTAGACTTGGTAATTCCAAAATAAAATTTTAAAATGTTGTATCAGTCATATCCAAAATATCATTGTTGTGGGTATTATAAGCCCTGGTTCGAGTCTTTTTTTTTGTAATAAGGGTAAAGAGAGTTCACTGATTCACGAAATGGGGGATCATGGTCAATGCGTAGCAGTTCCGAAGTCGTCAGAGGGTTTTGAAGAATCCACTCCAGATTGTTTTTAAAACTCGTTGCCAGTTTAGCTAGTTCGTGTGCGGCCCTATAACAAACTCTCTTTATTTACTTGGTTTGAGTTTAATTTACTACATGTAAATACAAAACTACTAACACAAAGTAATAAAAGAATAAAATACTCACTTGGTTTGAGTTTTACTACATGTAGTGCAGTGCCCGGTGACGATCGAGCGTTTATCCCTACAATACGGAGAGGATGCCTTCACTCAGCTCAGCTCGTACGTACCGCTCACGCGTGTATGCCAGCGTGTAGTTATGTACGACGCCTAACACATCAGATAACACGGAAGTAGTACCCGTACAAAGTACTCCACTACGTACTCTACTCGAGATAGCTAGAGCTGTACACCACGCGTCCACGCAAGCAAGAAACCAGCTCCATCGTCCTACGTGGCAGGTCCCACGGTCCCACCAAGGAGAGGAAGCCAGGCCGTCCGTGCTTCCCGTCCTCCCCGACGAGCCCTCGGACGGACCCAACGTGGAGGCGGGTTTTGCGAAAGTACACCTACGATGTGGCTTTTTGCATGCCAAAGATGTCTGGTCGGTCCCACATGTCGAATTTGGCTTTCAGCCTCTCCGTTTCCGGCCCTTTTTGATATAAAGGAAATATATTAATACCAAGTTGATACCAACTACACCTAGACTCTACAACAACACAATGTCCAGAGCTGGTCTAGATGTTAAGAATGCACACAACCAACACCCCGATCCCCCACTCAGCCGCACTAGTCGTCTAGTCCACGTATTAGTTTGTACATACCCATCACCGACATGTATACGTGGGCCCTCAATAATTTGCTGCATCCTATTCCCAATCCCAGCTGGAAAAGGGAAAATAAAATGCACCGATCGATGGGATTCGATCCATCAAACATGATGGTGTAGACAGGAAAGTGAAACCTCAACGTACTATTATACTACGGACTAGTACACAAGCGAAAATAGTTCATCACGGTCAACTCATCACCCAAATGATTAGTCGTTGTTTCTAGACCAAAATGATTCGCAAGGACAAGGATGTGGGAGGTTAACAAACAAAATAATGTGTGCTTCCTGTAGTATATTAAAATCCTGTACCGCTGTGGCTTATAATTAAGCAACAAAATAATGTGTGTAGCCGCTAGTCCTTGGGCATCACTCAGCACGTACGCCCATTTCCAGGCAGAAAAGTCCTGTGTACATGGCCAAGTATGTTGAAGTATCACTAGATACTGCAACGTACGACCTACCAAAAGCAAACAATAAATATATACATGGCCAAGTGTCACCGTCTAGACGCCCTCTCTTGCATAGCTAGCTAAACTCAATCAAAAAAACTCGATCATACGCGTACGAAACACCAGCACAAGGTCCAAACAAAAACAATGTGATCGATTGTGTTCGAACCGCAGAAGAACAAAAAGCGCCCGACCACATCATACGGTACCGTGCGGTGCTTGCCAACGCTGCTGCTGCTTCTTCTTCCTGTTTGTTTTTGTTTCTTTTCATTCTTATAAGCAGGCGACTTTGTACCAACACATACGCCCTTTTGTTGTACGCATATGTATTACCTACTCAACCTAGGTATATACGTAGCAACAACCTTCCTCCGAGACACCGACATTGGCGGACCCATATACTATATGGTACAACCTCCATCTTGAAATATAAAACGTTTGTTTAGCCTACCAAAACGTTTTATATTATGTGACGGAGGAAGTAGTAAGTAGTAACTACGTTCTTTCCTCTAAAAGACCAGATGGAGTATTAATGGGCTAGGGTAAATAAGCACTTAAACAGATACAATCCTCTTCCTCTTTTTTGTTGCCAGTTATCCATATGCATTTAGAGTTCAGAAATGAACACTAAACACTCCATGACCATGCTTCTTCTATACCCTCTGGTTATATAAACTGATCGATGCAAACAATCCAACACACCAACTTTGATGTTATGTTGTATGATGTGGATTCATCATTGATATTTGTTAAAAAATATATTACGTTTTTTAAATAAAAGCGGTAGGGGAGCCCCCACAACGAGTTTTTCAAATAATAAGAATCCAAATTCGAGTCCATGTGGATTTCAACCTGGTTAACTGGGATGTACATCCACTCTTCTATCCAAGTGAGTTAGGCTCACTTCTTGAATATTACGTGTTTTTATGTGGACACCATCACTCAAAGCTACTATGGTGCCAGCTAGATTATCAGATAGTTATTTTTCGAATGGGTCAACACCGATAATAAAAATAGGAAAGACTTCTCCATTATTGTTCCGTTAGGGCGCACCATTTCGGAGCCTCTAAAACACCCTAACCGCTGGCGTCTCCATAATGGTTATCGGGTAACCAATAAGCATCTCTCTAATAGCTCACCACGCACGCCACGGACCTTTCTACGTGGAGTAGTCATGCATGGACGCGCCTACATATTCCAGTTATCCGACCATCATCATCATCCAAAACCTCAAGTGCTCAACCAAACCACGCAAGCAATAAAAAACCAGCTCGATCATCCTATGTGGCAATTCCTGGCTGGTTGGTCCCACCGACCATCATCGTGAGGCCGAACTCTGGTCTCCCTCCTGCGTGTCCTTGACACCGACACACTGCCACGGTGCCACCCCTCGGACGGACGCAACGCCGATGCGGTTTTCTACACAAGTAGACCTCCGACTGTAGCTCGCTCACTTCTGAACACATGTGCGCTGCAAGAACCAGTATAATGGTATGGAAAAAGTTCAAGTGAACCTTGAACTCGTAGGGTGACAAGGGTATACATCTTGGGTACCCTACTGTGAGGTTACCTGGTGCACGTAATGACTAAGACCCAATAGCGAAGAGTCTACTCGAAGCCCAAAACAAGAGGATCAAGAAGATGGGGTACCCTCCAAGATTAGACATAGGCATAGTCGGTTTAGATCTTTCCTTATGTGTAAACTGGATCGGTTACGAACTCCCGAGACCCAGTCTATTTAAAGGCTGGGAGGGATGCCGATCTGGGGACCAAGCCATACTCGAACCACCAAAACTCTAGCGAGATCGTCACCTCGCCGGAACCACCTTGTAACCTCATAATCTCACACGATCAATAACAGACATGTAGGAAGTAGTGTCTTTACCTCCACCCGAGGGGCCTGAATCTGGTAAATCTTTGCCTCTGCTTGTCAGCCGACGAAACTACCAGCACTACCACGTTCTCTCCCCATAATCTCAACCTAGATCCTTAACCATGGGATTTGATGAGTGTACTCCTCGTCAATTGGCGCCGTCTGTGGGAAAGAATAGTGCTGGACTCACGGTCTCTTCGGTTCCATCAGAAAACGGCGACTCGCCGATCGGATCGACAAACGGCAACTCGCCGGCTGCATCAACAAACTAGAACTCACCGACTCAGGCGGCACACGGCAACTCGCCGGCTCACTCGACAAATGGCAACACGCCAGCTTCACCCGAAAAGCGCATCGGATCCTCTGATGGATTTCGAGCCACACTCGCCAGGATTCCAGGAAGCCTTCTCCGATCTCGAGTCAGGTTTGGGTTTAACCGTTGGTTCGTTCAATTTTTTCGTCAACAAGCTTGGTGTGCAGGACTTGACGGATCCACGCCAACTCGCGACTTCCGCACCCGAGGCTCCATCGGTTGCGGCTCCTTCGACTGCGGATCCATCAACTGCGTCCATACCATCGTCAACTCTCCAAGCTTGTTCGTCTGCAACAACCATGTCGACTCGAGAGATGAACGAGCTCATCGATGAACTCCAAGGAGAGGAGGCCGAATCAGATACCCCATAAACGATCCCGAGATCGATCTCCCACTCGAGGATAGTTTCGACTGCGGGATCTCCTTCAGCGACT
Organism: Poa pratensis; assembly: GCA_947311845.1. Classification (NCBI taxonomy): domain Eukaryota; kingdom Viridiplantae; phylum Streptophyta; class Magnoliopsida; order Poales; family Poaceae; genus Poa; species Poa pratensis. The sequence continues at coordinate 10,272,090 of CAMZMU010000118.1, forward strand.
TCGACGAACTCGAAACTCATATCGACAACCACGTCGACTCCGAGATCTGCACCAACAACAACAACCTCGACTCTGAGATTCATAACAACTTCGTCGACGCCGAGATGAGCATAGGCGATGGGCATCGACAGCGAGATCCGTCCAGACGGACCACTCGACGTGCATATCGACTCCGACATGAGCCTTGATGATGATGTCGAGTCCATGACGGGACTCGAAGACACACATACATACCCTCGGGTGATACCCCAGCAGGTCTACGTCGCCATCGCCGCAGAATCATCAGATGCTGCGGCCAGCCGCAGGCCTACAGAATTCCCGTGCACAGTTACTATGCCGGACGGAGTACAACTCTCACAATCACTGCTGAGATGGCAGCAAAAGCAGATAAAGTCATCAAGGAGTGCACAATGATGCCAGCAGACGCAACACAAGAGGAGATGTTGACCTTCCAGTACTTCAACTGGCAGGAATCACTTCGACTGCGGCAGGTCAGAGCAACACTCGAAGAACGCAAAAAGCAAGCTAGCTTGTCGAGTGCGCGAAGAAGACAGCTCTCCCTGAGCTCCACCGGGCGAGCAGACACAAGACCCAGATCAAGGTTGTCACACCTCTCGCCAGACGAAAGGGCGGCACTCACCCGCAACTTAGGCAACTCTTTCATGACATACGACGAAGAAGGAGTGCCAGTACCCAAAACAGCTGCGGGTGCCCTCTTTACCGCTGCAGCATACCTAGAGGCAATCAAGCCTCCAGCGGATGATCCCAATGCAAAACTACATCGCCAACAGATCAAATCACTCGCCTTAGCAGCAAAGGCCATACGCCAAATCCCAACAGATCCAGGAGGGAGTCGAGATCGTGCCATAGTTGACACACGTCGAGAAGAGCATAACCGCAGTGGCCGCCGCCACCACTCGAAGGAAAGAAGCAGCTCACGCAGACGCAGATCCAGGAGCAGATCACGCAGATCTTACAGTAGCGACTCATACTCCGATCAGGAGCCTCAGTCATGCGGAGCTCCGTGCTTCACTCGACGCGTCCGCGAGACGCGGATGCCCAAAGGGTTCAAACTCACATCTGAACAACCCAAATACACGGGTAGACAGGAACCTTCAGGATGGCTGGAAGACTACAGGACTGGCTGTCTCGTGCCAGCGAGGCACAAACACCACAGCCATGCAATACATACGACTCATGCTCGAAGGCACAGCCCGCGACTGGCTCAAGGCCCTACCTCCATCAAAGTACGACTCGTGGGACCACTTCCACGATGACTTCATCAAAAACTTCGAGCCTCTATGTGAGCGCCAAAAACATTTGAGGAGCTTCGAGCTTGTGTTCAACGATCAGACGAAACGTTGAGGTCATACATCAGACGATGGACTGAGATACGCAACTCAGTCGGAGTAATTTCAGAAGATATGGCCATGGACGCTTTCATAATGGGACTCGCCAGGCGGGACCTCAAAGAAGCACTTGGTCGCAAAAAGCCAACCTCTGTGGCTAACCTCTTGATGACCGCGACTGAGTGGGCAGATGGAGAAGACATGGCGCGCACCACACGGGTCCTCACCCCGTGACAATCATGAAAGCGGCAGTCGAAGCCGCAGAGACTCGTACAGAGATGACCGAAGGCGCAAACGTTCAAAACGTCACTACGACGACGACAGACCCGAGTTCATGGCGGCTGGGTTCTCCACACCCCGCAACGACCAAGACAGAAGCGACCGACGGTCAGAAGATCGACGGGACAGTCGCGATGATCGACGGGACAGTCGAGATGATCGCCGACAGTCGAGACGCGGCCAACGCAGTGAGCTACAAGAGGAAAGACTGGCGCAAGTCACGATCGAGCACAATCCGAGCGATCATTCGAAGAAAAGATGGATGCTGATTGCAGATTCCACCTGTACAAAGGGAAGACGGAAAACTGCGCTCCAATCACTCGATGAGAAACTGCAGGGAGTTCGAACAAATGGCGTCTGATTACATAAATCTCAGAAAGGCAACAGCCGCAAACGCACCCGCACCGCGCCTGCCTCAGCCAAACAATGTGCCCTTCTGATGGCACCACCTCCACCACCACAGCCTCATGCAGGCGGAAACATCGCGGGTGCCATACAACCTGTACCTCGGGTGGACGAACCTCAGTACCCTCCACCCAAGGGCAGATGTACATGATACAGAAAGGTCGCCCTTCCAACAGGGAGCAAAAACTTCGCACTCGACAAGTAAACATGGCGGTCATGTCACCTCCTGCTGTAACTGAATTCTTGAAGGGATCAAACTGCATAAGCTTCAGCAGAGAGGACCACCCACCATCGGTGGTTCGTCCAGGGCACTCCCTCTGGTACTCGACGCCAAATTGGAGGCTACGCCATGTCCAAGGTCTTCATGGATGGTGGCAGCGGCATAAACATAATCTTCGCAGATACGCTCCGCAAAATGAACAGGTCAGTCGAAAACCTGCCAAAATCTCAAATACCTTCACGGTATCGTCCCAGGCAAAGCAATAAGCCCAGAAGGCACCATACAACTCGACGTAACGTTCGGGGACAAGAACCACTTCAGGACAGAGTCGATTGAGTTCGAAGTGTCGACTGGAAGTCACAATACCATGCTATACTTGGACGCCCGACGTTCGCTCGATTCATGGCGGTGCCACACTACGCATACCTCCAGCTAAAGATGCCTGGACCAAAAGGAGTAATCACAGTCAAGGGAAACTTCCAAAAGTCTGACTCTTGCGACCGAGAGTTTAGCAAAATCTCTGAGATGTTTGGCATGGAAGCAACACTCGCTGAGCTAGCGGTCTCCAACGATCGAACACTTATGCCAGAACACAAAAGGTGGCAGTCGACAGAGCATTCAATGCCACCAATGACACAAGTCGCATCAGGTGCACCCGACTGACCCGACCAAGACAGTCAATGTCTCGTCGAGTCTGCCTATCGCATAGGAAAGCGCGCTCGTCGAATTCCTCCGTGAGAACTGGGATATATTTGCGTGGTGTCCAGCCGACATGCCAGGTATTCCCAGGGAATTCGCCGAGCACTCTCTCCAATTATTTCCAGATGCTAAACCAGTCAAGCAAACAATGCGCCGCATATCCGGCCCAAAAGAACCGCAGTCGAAGCCGAAGTCGACAGACTACTCGCAGCATTCATCAGAGAAATCAAGAAATCACAATGGGTGGCCAACCCCGTACTCGTGAGAAGAAGAACACAGATATCCTTCGGATGTGCGTAGATTTCACGCACTCAATAAGTGCTGTCCAAAGGATCACTTTCCACTACCTCGAATCGACCAGATCGTCGACTCCACCGCCGGGTGCGCTCGCTTGTCCTTCCTGGATGCTTACTCGGGTTACCACCAGATAAGGATGAAGGAAGAGGATGAAGAGAAAACGGCGTTCATAACCCCACTCGGGGTCTACTGCTACACAACAATGCCTTTCGGGCTCAAGAACGCAGGCGCAACCTACCAGCGCATGATGCAAGACTGCCTCAAGAAGCAAATTGGGCGAAACGTCCAGGTCTATGTAGATGACATCGTCATCACAACAAGGGAGGAAAACACACTACTCGATGACTTGCGAGAGACGTTCGCAAACCTCAAACGCTTCCACATCAAGCTCAACCCGAAGAAGTGCACGTTCGGCGTGCCAGCCGGGCAACTCCTCGGGTATCTAGTCTCGGCTCGAGGAATCGAGGCAGACCCGGAGAAAATACAGGCCATCTTGACGATGCAAAGGCCTTCAAAGCTCCATGACGTGCAAAAGTTGGGGGTCGAGTAGCAGCACTCAGTCGATTCATCAGCAAGCTGGGAAAAAGCACTCCCGTTCTATCGACTGATGAAGAAAGCAGATAAATTCGAGTGGACGCCAGAAGCCGAAGCAGCCTTCACGGACCTCAAGCGAGTCCTCACAAGCCCTCCAATCCTCGTCGCACCAAGGGAACGCGAGCCACTATACCTATATGTCTCTGCAACTAACAGGGTGGTGAGCACGTACTGGTAGTCGAACGCAGGGAGGAGGGACACGCCCAAAGCATACAACGTCCAGTCTATTACTTGAGTGAAGTGCTCTCCACATCAAAGCAGCGGTACCCGCACTATCAAAAGCTGGCCTACGCCGTGTTCATGTCCTCAAGGAAGCTGACGCATTACTTCTCCGAGCACCCGATCACTGTAATCAGCACCTCAGGGATCGGGGACATCCTCACAAACCCCAACGCAACTGGGCGAGTAGCAAAATGGCTCATCGAGCTAGCACCAAGAGACATCAAGTATGATTACCCGAAGGCCATCAAAGCACAAGTCTTACCTGACTTCCACACCGAGTGGATCGAAGCTCAGCTGCCAGGAGCACCAGATGTGTCCAACTCATGGACTATGTACTTTGACGGCTCGAAGAAAAACGAAGGCGCAGGCGCAGGTGTCATCCTCATATCACCAAAAGGCGACAAGCTCCGCTACATCCTGCAAATGGGGTTCGAGTTCCCATCAAACAACGAAGAGTATGAGGCCCTGATCCACGGCATGAGGATGGCCAAAGCCCTCGGGTGCACTCGACTGATGATCTATGGTGACTCGAATCTTGTGGTGCAGCAAACAATGAAGGCCTGCGATGCAATCGCAGATAACATGATCGCCTACCGTGACCTGTACAACCTCATGGAGGGCAGCTTCGAAGGCTGCGAGTTGCGGCACATAGGACGTGAGAGCAATGAAGAAGCAGATAAGCTAGCCAACATTGGCGCGACAAAGCACCAGTTCCACCTGGTGTCTTCTTCGAGCGCATCGAGCACAGGTCCATCAAGAAAAAGCGAGCATCTCCTACATCAGCCGCACCAGCCAAGAGCAAAGCACCTAGCACAGAGGACCCGCCAGTCGAGGTGCTCCTCATCGAGCCAACATGGACTCAACCTTTCCTCGCATACATACTCCGCGGCGAGGTACCCGAAGACATAACAGAGTCACGACGTGTCACTCGACGATCTAAAGCATACACCTCATCAACGGCGAACTATACAAGCGCAGCGTATCAGGTATGTTCCAACGTTGCATAGCATTTGAAGATGGCCAAGCCATCCTTCGTGATATTCATGCAGGTACCTGCGGGCATCATGCCAGCAGTCGATCACTCGTAGCCAAAGCCTTTCGCGCAGGCTTCTACTGGCCCACAGCACTCAAAGACGCGGAGGACATAGTCAAAAGGTGCATCGGCTGTCAAAAATTCGCCACAAAGCCGCACGCACCCGCATCGGCGTTGAAGACAATACCATTGGCCTGGCCCTTCGCCCAGTGGGGGCTCGATATGGTTGGGCCACTCAAAAAATCCTCCCATGGAGGGCATACTCACCTTCTGGTGGCAGTCGACAAGTTCACCAAGTGGATTGAAGCAGTCCCTATCACAAGTTCGACTGCCACTACAGCAGTCAATTTCATAAAATCCATCATATACCGCTTTGGTGTGCCAAGTAGCATCATCACTGATAACGGTACAAACTTCACGGCTGAAAATTCCGAACTTTCTGCAAAGAGCAAGATATCACGCTCAACTATGCATCCGTGGCACACCGCAGTCAAATGGCCAAGTCGAAAAGGCCAATGGGCTTGTGACGAGTGGAATCAAGAAACGCCTCCTGGTCCCACTCAAAAGAGCAGCGGGTGCTTGGGTCGAAGAACTTCCATCTGTGCTATGGAGCTTACGCACAACTCCAATGCTTCAACACAATTTACCCCATTCTTCATGGTCTACGGCGCAGAGGCAATCCTGCCATCAGACGTAAGGTTCAATGCACCAAGAGTCGAAGCATACAACGAAGAAGATGCAGATGAAGCACTCGAAGATGCAGTCGACTTGCTCGAAGAAGCACGCAACACGGCGCTCGCACGCACAGCCGTTTATCAGCAGACCTCCGCAACTATCACAGCCGTCGACTGCGTACCAGATCCTTTGAGGTTGGCGACCTGGTACTTCGACTGAAGCAAAAGAAGGTGCACAAACTTGCTTCTCCATGGGAAGGACCCTTCATCATCACCGAGGTCATTGGTGGTGGAGCATACAGACTGAAGCACGCGAAGACAGGCGACTCTCGCATAATCCTTGGAACGTTGCGCAGCTGCGCCGTTTCTATGCTTAGATTGCTCAGTCACATAATGTAAAAGGCTATATGTCGGATGGCTGCAGGTTTCAGACGCGCTCTTTTCCTTACCAGGGTACCTAAGGGGACTGGAAGGTTTTTAATGAGGCGGCCTGCAGCTTAACATTCATAAATGGAATATAATCAATGATTCCTCATATTTCTCTCGTTTACTACTCGCATAACTTATTCGCACAACTCTAGCTTCAATCGAGCACTCGAAGGCTGTGCTACCTCAAAACATGAGCTTTCGCTCCTTCTTCAAACATAACACCCTAGCCGCACTCGAATACTCGGGGGTTGGGTCATAAAAATCATACAAACAAGTTGCTCAAAAACATGTGCCAAAGCACCAAACATCGCAAAAATTCACAGCCTCACTCGAACACTCGGGGGCTGTAAGAGTCATATTACATATTAAGTGTTTGTCATAAACCCCGTTGATACACTCGGGGGCTGCACACATACAATTACACAAATGTACATCATGTACAAGTGGCAATATTACACTCGGGGGCTGACCCCTACACATATAACTTAATCTACAGGTTCTTCCTTTGGCTGGGTCCACTTCTCCGCCTCCTTAAGCACATTATGGATTAAGACCAATGCGTCCACCCGTGTCTCTGGTAGTGTCTTCCATTGCACAGGACCACCACCTGGTATGGGTGCGGGTCCCATCGCAATCCTTTTAAAATCAAGATGAGGAAGGTGTGATCGCACAAAGGCAAGAGCAACATTAGCCCCGCTAATCAGTTGCTTGCGCACAAACTTCTTGATCGCCTTGCCTTTTCGAAATTTCTTCAGCAATGCAAAAAGGCTCTGTGGTTGTTCATTCAAAGGAAACAAAGCTTCGTGGATTCGAAATAAAGCCAACCTGCAAGTGTCCAGTCGAATTGCAGTTCTCCATGCCCGGTCTAGAAGCCGTACCAAAGTGGCGCTCTTAGCCCTGTCTGACCAAAAGGGGTGGGCGGAATACTCAGTACTACTCGCATGAACGTCGAGTCGATCCTGTATCCGTGACCTCTCCTTTATCGGGTCAGAGCAAACACCTGCGCAAAAACAAAGGGCTCATCATCGCCCAGTCGAGTCATCTCACGAAGAACAGATCTCGATGATCCAAAAATAGCTTACATTCGAGTTGCAGATTTACTCTCTCCAACTCTTCAAGCAAAAAGGCCTCCCGTTCCGAAGTTGTGGATGGCCTCGACTGCAACTCAGCATACTCGTCTTGTGCCTCTTTCAGTTCGTCGCTCAACTTCGAAATCTTTTGCTGAAGGTAGTCCATAATTTTCTGGTCATTCACACTTCGTGACTTCAAAGAACCACCCACAACAGGGCCAGTCGATGCTTTAGAGGCTCGGTTCTACAGTCAGAATAATTAAGGGCACAAGGAAGCATTAAGAGATCAAGCAAAAGGCTCGGGGGCTGCGCCTCCCGATCACTGAAGTTCATATTTCATAAAGGACAGATACGATGTCTGATAATTTACATATAGCAAAAGCAAAATGACGAAATCCCTAGACCTAGTCAACAAATGGATCACTCGCTAAGTAGTCGACTTCTTGGAGGAAGTTTTCTTCGCCTGGACCTTGGCTGCCCTATCTTCAACAGTTGTTACAAGCTGTTGGGCATACTTTTTGGCGGCTTCCATCCAAGTGTTGAACCCGGCGGTTCTGCCGTCAGAACCCCGTGGGAACTTCGTCGTAGCCTTGTCAAAATCTGCCTCGACTCCGTGCGCGAGCAACATGAGAAAAGTAGTCTGAGCACCACTTACCATTTACTCACGACAGAAATCGGCGACGGCAGTCCCTTCAGGCTTGAACAGCTCTACCAGTTCTGCAAAGGAAGATGGAAGATCTTCACCAAGGAAGAAGCTGCAATGGAGGGCACCCAGGGCACTCGCCGCCTGTGTCAGCATCTCCCCTGCCCTGCTACTGGTAACCTCTGAGACAGCCACACTTTCATCGAGTGAGGTGCCAAGGCTTTGCTTGCCAGTAGCCTCGGCTCCTCTCTAACCTCGGCTGCTTTCAGCCTCTTCTCCAGGTCAGCCACTCGACGGGTGGCGTTGTCCAAATTTTCTGCCGCATCAGCGGCGGACTCTGCAAAACAAACATACATGGTTAACAGACTGCAAAAGGACTCAATTTCAACAAGTGATACTAGCATAAAGAAACACGCACTCTTCGCAGCTTCGAGTTGCTGCTGCAGGGTGGCGGCTTCCGTCTCCTTGTGTACATACTTGGAGCCAGCATTCAGTAGCTCCTTCACAAATGGCTACAACGCAGTACGCGGAAGTTCAGAACTGATCTATCAGGTCTATGATACAAAAGCACAAACTTACGTGCTCCAAAAAGGAGGAAGTCGATGCAAAGGTGCCTGTCGTTGCTGCCTCCTCCTTGTCAGCCGCAGCCTCAGGCTCCGATGGGGTAGTCGTGTCCACCGCAGCCGGAGTCGCAGTGGTGGGCGGCTGCTCTAGTGGCAGCGTCCGTGCAGTGGACGATGCGCTACTCTTTTCCACTGGAGGTGGCGGATGCATATCTTCATCCGAGGAAACAATGTATCACACCTTATAAGTATACAAGGTGGCATTGCTCATAAAGTGACAAAGCGTATGCACGCAGTACTTACTCTTCAGTAAGGTCGCACAATCGTCGGGTGCCAGCATACCCAAGCTGGGGCGCGATTTCTTCGGAGCTCGTGGGGGAAGCGAGCGAATAGGAGGGATGTTGAGTGGCGCCATTGTCGACTCCGTCTCGTTCCCCTCCTTTTCCTCTGAATCAGCGGTGTCTTCCTCCTCGCGTGCCCGCTTCTGCTTGCCCTGCACCTCAGCATCGCCCTCATCGGCTTCTGGCGTGTGTGTGGTGGCGAGTGAGGCCATTTCATCATCAGAGCCTGCATCGAGTGGCTCGTTGTCCAGCACAGGGCCGTCCTCAGGCAGAGGGGGCATCGACTCATACATTTTGTGGCCCTGCACACAGAAACAGCAAAGGAGTCAATATCGCACATGCATAACATATAAACTGACATATAATATCGACTGTTACCTCTAATAAAGGGTTGCTGGTTTCATAAGGAGCCACAGGCGAGTTCATCTCGCAAGGCTCTTCATCAGTGAGCTTGGTAAGGCTTCTTACCAACTTCTCCGCTTCCGCGTCAGACAGCTCCACTGCGCGCGAGCGGGTTGGATCAGAAGCACTGCTGTACGCCCACAAAGCATGCGCTCGAGCTCGGAGAGGCTATACTCGCCTCTTGGCCATAATGGCTAGCAAGTGGATGCCCGTAACCTCTCGACCAGCAGTGGTTTGGAGCTTAAACACCTTCTCCATCAGAATGTCAGCCTCTTCGGCTTCGACTCCGGTCGGTTGGGCGATCCAAGATAGCCTCTTCTTCACCAGAGCGTCTGCGTCAAAAGGAGGCAACCCGAAGGCTTGGGTGCCTATGGTCACATCCTTGATGTAGAACCACTTCTGGCGCCATCCTTGCACAGACTCGAGGAAGCTGATCTTGAAGTACTCGATGTCAGATCGAGTCTGAACTCCAAAACCACCAGGTCCTTTGGCGCTGTGTTGACGCTTGGCGTTGAAGATACGGCGAAAAAGCCCAAAGTGGGGCGCAACGCCCAGAAAGCACTCGCAAAGAACGAAAAAACACGCAATGTGCAACAGCCCATTGGGCGTAAAATCGTGCAGTTGCACCCCATAAACGTGCATCAGTGCACGAAGAAAGTTGTGAACAGGGAAGGAGAATCTCATGTTCACAAAATCCACAAAGCAGACCCGCTCATTGGGGCCTGGGAGCGGGATTACCTCGGCGTCAGGGATGCGAACTTGCGAGGTGTCCTCAGGGATCAGCCCGTCGTTCCGCAGGCCGGTGAGCATCCTCTTGCTGCAGGAGGACTTGGTCCAGGCGCCCTTGTCCCTCTTCAAACCGCTGGCAGCGGCTCCAGCGGCGCTGTCCGCCGATGCGTTCGCGGCGCTCCTGCCCTTCCGGGTGCTCGGCTTCGTCATTGCAGTGGTGGGTTGCAAAAGCTTCGCTACGAGGCTATGGCGATGTATAATTAAGAAGAAGAAGCAGCGGCGGTGGAGAGCAAATGGCAAGTAAAAAGTACTATTTACTCCACCGCACCTTTTTAACCTCACCGCAAAAGAATCCGCACCGTGGATGCGAGATCATGGGCAAAGAAACAAATCCAGCCGTACACGTGGCAGCCATGGAGAGTAACCGTCGCCGGCCACTCCGCCCACTACGCACGGGAATCTAGGAACTGCCATCATAGCCCCGGAGAAATCGTGCTTGAACGGTCAAATCCAGTCCAAACGACTGCACATTGGGCCCACATACGTGTCACGTCCCATCCTTCACAGCATAGCGCACGCCATCGCGTGTCAGGTGGCGCAGTCGCCATAAAACGTCATCCCTGACGTCACTTCAGCAGATTTGTCCAGAAAAGATTTTGGGTTCAACCAATGTATATCAATCACTCGATTGTTTTCAAGTGGATGATCACTCGACCGTTTCTTCGACTGAGGAATATCACTCCCATCGGGAGCGTATCAGAAATTTCATCGACTGAAGATGCTCAAAGGTAAAATGATTTTGAGATTATCTTCCATTACAAGCAATACAGCATAATCTCGGGGGCTACTCCCATCGGGAGCGCTGTCGCGCACCCGATAAAATAATGTCAAAGGGTCAGTCGACAAATATATCGACTCCGTTCATATACAAAATCATACTCGAAACATTCCCGAGTTGCGTCCGTCGCAAATACCTCGGATGCTGCACGCATAGTGCAAATGTAAGACCCGTCGAACTTTCGAGCTGGGCTAAGGACCGTTCCAGCACTGTCAATCCTTATACTTTCTATGTCAGCAGACATGATGAAAAATCTCGACAGACGCGTTGGGTAAAAGTCAAAGTTATACTGCAGATCGACTCAGTAAGACCTCAAGCGGCCTAGTCGAATCTGACCAGTTTATTCCAGATTTGAGTCCGGTGACTCGAGTTTGATTGAAAGCTGATGGCTACGTGTTGGTGAACCCCAAGAGGAAGGTTATGATGTAGACAGCAGAAGTTTTCCCTTGAGAAATCTACCCAAGGTTATCAATCCAGTAGGACTTGATGATCTATCGGAAGGTTGTTGATGTTGACTCCCCCTGGCGCTAGGGAGCTTGCACCAACGTGGAATCTGCACAGACACAAACCAGAACTTTGCCCAACACGAAACAGAGAGGTTGTCAATCTCTCCGGTCTTGCAGAAACAAAGAGTTAAACGTATGGTGTGGAAAACAGCAGGAAAAACAGCAAGTAACAGGAAACAGATGATTGCAGCAGGTTGTGTAAACAGTATGAGGAAATTGGACCAGGGTCCACAGTTCACTAGTGGTGTCTCTCTCAGAACAGATAACTAGCATGTTGGGTAAACAAATTACAGCTGGGCAATTGACAAATAGAGAGGGCATAACAATGCAATACATGCCAAGATGTCTACTATGAAATCTAGTTGGGCATTACAACAAAGTACATAGACCGTTATTCCAACAGCATCTATGCCTAAATAATCCACCTTCAAGGCAGCATCCGCATCCCATTCAGTATTAAGTTGCTAACAACAGATTATTGCATGAAGTAAAGTGTGTAATGTAATCAATACAAGTGCCCTTGGACACTGCACCAATGTTTTATCCCTAGTAGCAACAGCACATCTACCATCTTAGACCTTTCTGTCACTGATCCAGATATCTAGAGACTGAACCCACTATCGAGCATAAATACCCCCTCTTGGAGTCACAAGCATCTACTTGGCCAAAGCATCTACTAGCAACGGAGAGCATGCAAGATCAAGAGCACATAGATAAACAACTTGAATAAACATGGTATCAATATTCATCGGATCCCAGCAAACACAACATCTAGCATTACAATAAGATGATCTTGATCATGTTAGGCAGCTCACAAGATCTAAACATGGAGGCACAAGGTAGAGAGACAACCATCTAGCTACTGCTATGGACCCGTAGTCCAGGGGTGGACTACTCACGCATCACTCCGGAGGCAGGCATGGTGATGTAGAGCCCTCCGGTGATGATCTCCCCTCCGGCAGGGTGCCGGGAAGAGCTTCAGAACTCCTCCGATCTGAGATTGACGATGACGGCCGCGACGGAACTTTTCGTGGAATATGATCGACCGTAATAGGGTTTTCGCGTCGCGGAGAATATATAGGCGAAGAGGCGGCGTCGGTGGCCGAGGGGGGCCACCACGCCATAGGGGGCGCGGGCCCACCCTGGGCCGCGCCCTAGTGTGGCGTGGCCCCCTGGTGGGTCTGCTCCGACTCCCCTTTGGACTCCGTGATCTCCTCGTGATATTATTGACGATGTCTTTTGTTTCGTCCAATTCCGAGAATATTTCCTTAATAGATTTTCTGAAACCAAAAACAGCAGAAAACAGGGAACTGGCACTGTGGCATCTTGTTAATAGGTTAGTCCCAGAAAATGCATAAAAATGATATAAAGTGTAACCAAAACATGTAGCAATTGATATAATAACAGCATGGAACATCAAAAATTATAGATACGTTTGAGACGTATCAAGCATCCCCAAGCTTAGTTCCTGCTCGTCCTCGAGTAGGTAAACGATAAAAACAGATAATTTTTGAAGTGACATGCTACCAACACAATCTTTGATCAAATAACAATGTAATGCACATGATCTGAATGAAGTGATCCAAGCCAATGGTCTATAGTTTGCAAGCAAGTAAATAAAGAGTAAACATAAGTGATCACACAAGTGCAAACTTTCATGAATAACACTATAAAACATTTAGAGATATAATAGTCTAACATAATAGTTAGTTCACAGCAGCAATAATTCTCAACATGAAAGTGTTTGTATCAACACAAAGGAAGATAATAGCTTCAGCTTTTGCTTCAACTTTCAACATGTATATCATATAGATAATGTCAATGCAAAGAATATGATCAACCAAACACAAAGTTATGTAAAAACTGTTATACTGGAGTTGACAATGATGTTTGCTTAAGTAGACAGAAAGAAGTGGGAAAACTGACTCAACATAAAAGTAAAAGAATGGCCCTTCGCAGAGGGAAGCAGGGATTAACATCATGTGCTAGAGCTGTAGTTCCCGAAGGCATATAGAGAGCATAAAATATTGTTTTGTAAGGTAATGGTGTATACAGGTGTCAACAAATCAAATAGCAGGTACTTGTCATCTTCCATGGCTAACTAACTTTTAGAGCGGTTCCGAGAGTTTTTAGGACTGCACTTGTAACAAGCACTTATTGGTGACACTCCTCCCAACCATTTACTTTCCACAAACCATGGCTAACCGAATCCTCGGGTGCCCACCAACATTCACCATGGAGGAGTGTCTATTTATTTATTTATAGGGTGGACTAACCAGCTCTTTAATGCAAAATAAAAGGTGGAGAAGCAGATGAAGCTGCCAATCCTTGTAAATTAATTAGCATGGAAGATGACAAATCTCACTACTACGTCCTTATGAGCTTTTCAAGTAGTGACACAAAAAGGATAATTGTTTTGAGTAGTTAGTAGATAGCACATGAAGAAATTTACTTGGAATGGTGAAAACACCACATAATAGGTAGGTATGGTGGACACAGGTGGCATGGATTTGGCTCAAGGTTTTGGATGTACAAGAAGCATTCCCTCTTAGTACAGAGTTTAGGCTAGCAAGGTTATTATAAGCAAACATCATTATCAACTGGAATAGCAAGAGTGTACATAAAACACAAGGTTTGACGAACCATAGACTCCCACTGTCTTCCTTGTTAACACATAGCCTTCATCCAAAAATTATCTAGACTACTATGGACTTCCAATCATGCAACAGATTATTATAGCAGAAAATCCTTATAGTAGTTCTTCATTAATAGCCATTACTTACATGATGCACAAGCTTAAACATTAATTACTTGACAGCTCAAAACAATTGGCAAGCATCAAATTACTCAAGACAACGATCTAAAAAGATTCATGTAAGCATTTTATACCACTACCACATGCATAGCATTTTTCTGGTCCAACCAAACACCAATCAACTTATTTGACAACTCTCCAAACAGATATAAGTGAAGCAAGAGAGTACTTTCTTCAAAAGAAACTGAAAGCTCTAACAAGAGATGTATGAAAAACTGAGAGCTAACAGCAATAACAGCAACTAGACAGGAATACTCAACAAGTATAAGTGAAGCACAAGAGTATTCTAATGAAAAAGTGGAGCGTGTCTCTCTCCCAAACATGAATGCTAGGATCCAACAAGTATAGCACAGCAAACAAAACAAAACAAACTGAAAACAAAAACACACTGACGCTCCAAGGAAGAGTACACTAGTATGAAGCAATAAAAATATAGCACCATTAGAGATGACCTGATAATTTGTAGATGAAGAAGGGGATGCCTTGGGCATCCCCAAGCTTAGATGCTTGAGTCTTCTTGAAATATGCTGGGGAGGTAAGCCTCCCCAAGCTTAAGCTCTTCACTCTTCTTGATCATGTAATATCATTCTCCTCTATCAACACTTGAAAACTTCCTTCACACCAAAACTTAACAGCTTTTCTCATTAGCAGGTTAGTGCACTAAAAGATAATACTTCAAAGTTCTAGCAAAGACAAAACTCACAAGCCAACTATTTTAAACATTAGCCACTGTTACTAGGCTCAAGTGGGCACTTTTACACGAAAAGAAACCACTTAAAAACTTGTAAAAGAGAGAATGCAAAATAAAAGACAGAATCTGTCAAACCAGAACAGTCTGTAATGACGAATTTTTTCGAGGCACTTACGATGCTCAGATGAAAAACTTTTGAAATAATGAAAGTTGCGTAACATCATCAGGAACATGCACAAAAATTTCAGCATTTTTCGATTTTTTCTGATTTTCTACTGAATTAAACGGTGACGAACAGCAATCTGTCCCAATGCAGTCCCGAAAATAAAAACCAACTTTGCATTAGTAACTCTCCTTGGCACAACAAAACAGCAAATAAAAGATACAAAGGAGTTGCTACAGAGGTAAACAAGCATCCTTGACTCAAGAAAAAAAAAAAACAGCAAATAAAAACATGGGTTATCTCCCAGAAGTGCTTTTCTTTAATGCCTTTGAGCTAGGCATGAAGAGATGCATCAAGTATTGTCAAGACCAGAAAATCCAAAACCATAATTTGTCTTGACACTAGTATCATGTGAGTATTTCATCTTCTTCCTAGGGAAGTGTTCCATACCTTTCTTGAGTGGGAATTGAAATTTTATATTCCCCTCTCTCATATCAATAACAGCACCAACAGTTCTCAGAAAAGGTCTTCCCAAAACAATAGGACAAGAAGGATTGCATTCAATATCCAAAACCACAAAATCAACAGGGACAAGATTGTTATTAACCATTATCAAAACATCATCAACTTTTCCTAAAGGTTTCTTCATAGAAGAATCAGCAAAGTGAACATCCAAATGACATTTTTCCAAAGGTGCAAGCTTGAGAATATCATATAAATTTTTAGGCATAACCGAAATACAAGAACCAAGGTCACACAAAGCATTGCATTCAAACTCACTCAGTTTCATTTTAATAACAGGTTCCCAATTATCATCTAACTTCCTAGGGATAGAAGCTTCAAGTTTTAATTTTTCTTCCCTAGCATGCATGAGAGCTTTGATAATATGTTCAGTAAAAGCCATATTTATTTTACTAGCATTAGGACTCTTAGCTAGCTTTTGCAAGAACATGATGACTTCAGTTATGTTACAATTTTCGAAATTGAAGTTGTTGTCATAAAAAACAATGGAGCAATTATCACCAACACCTCTAAAAATTTCAGCACTTTTACTAGGAACAAAAGTAGTGCTATCAGGCAATTTAAACTTTTTGTAGAGGTAGTAGAGACATTTCCAACACTTATTATCTTTTCACTAACAGTAGGGGGCGCATTAGCATGTGAGGCATCATTTGTTTCATTAGTAAAAATAGTGCAAACTCTAACAACACTATTTTGTTCAGCAATTTCAGCTTCTCTTTCTTCTCTCTCCCATCTTTCATGAAGTTCAGCAAGCATCCTAATGTTATTATCAATTTTAATTTGGATAGCATTGAGTGTTTTACTCTCTCTAATATCACTAGGAATAGCTTTTATTTTCAGCATTTCAACATCATGAGCAAGACTATCAACTTTAGCAGCAAGAGTATCAATTTTTCCTAGCTTTTCCTCAACAGTTTTATTAAAAGTAGTTTGTGTGCTAATAAAATCCTTAAGCATGACTTCAAGATCAGAGGGCACACTTCTATTGTTACTGTAGGAATTACCATAGAATTACCATAAGAGTTGCTACCATTAGCAGGATATGGCCTATAATTGTTGCTACCAAAATTATTCCTATAGCATTGTTGTTGAAGTTGTTATTTTTAATGAAGTTTACATCAACATTTTTCTCATCATGAGCAACCAAAGAAGCAAGAGGAATATTATTTGGATCCACAACACCATGTCCATTCGAAAGCATAGTCATAATAGCATCAACTTTATCACTCAAGGAGGAAATTTCCTCAACAGAATTTACCTTCTTACCAGTTGGAGCCCTTTCAGTGTGCCATTCAGAATAATTTACCATCATATCATCAAGAAGCTTTGTAGCAGCACCCAAAGTGATGGACATAAAGGTCCCTCCAGCAGCCGAGTCCAATAATTCCTTGAGAAAAATTTAGTCCTGCATAAAAGGTTTGGATGATCATCCAAGTAGTCAGTCCATGAGTGGGGCAATTTTTAACCAAAGACTTCATTCTTTCCCAAGCTTGGGCAACATGCTCATTATCAAGTTGCCTAAAGTTCATAATACCACTTCTTAAAGAGATAATTTTAGCAGGAGGATAATATTTTCCAATGAAAGCATCTTTGCATTTAGTCCAGGAATCAATACTATTTCTAGGCAAAGATAGCAACCAATCTTTAGCTCTTCCTCTTAAGAGAAAGGAAACAATTTCAGCTTAATAATATCACTCTCTACCTCCTTATACTTTTGCATATCACAAAGTTCAACAAAGTTGTTTAAGTGGGCAGCAGCATCATCAGTACTAACACCAGAAAATTGCTCTTTCATAACCAGATTTAACAGTGCAGGCTTAATCTCATAAAATTCTGCTTTAGAAGCAGGTGGAGCAATGGGTGTACAGATAAAATCATTGTTGTTTGTGCTAGTAAAGTCACACAACTTAGTATTTTCAGGATTACTCATTTTAGCAACTAAAACAAGCAACAGGGCAACTCGAAATTAAAAACTAGATGCAGGAATTTAATTTTTTTGGGTTTTTGATTTTTAACAGCAAGCAAAACAAAAATAAAACAAGACAAAAAACAAAGTAAAGAGATTGGAACTGAGAGACTCCCCTTTCCAATAGCCTCCAAGTCCCCGGCAACGGCGCCAGAAAACAGCTGGTGCCTGGTTGACGGGAGAGTATTTGAGGATGATGATGATGGTGATGATGAGTACTTCCCCGGCAACGGCGCCAGAAAACAGCTTGATGGCTACGTGTTGGTGAACCCCAAGAGGAAGGTTATGATGTAGACAGCAGAAGTTTTCCCTTGAGAAATCTACCCAAGGTTATCAATCCAGTAGGACTTGACGATCTATCGGAAGGTTGTTGATGTTGACTCCCCCTGGCGCTAGGGAGCTTGCACCAACGTGGAATCTGCACAGACACAAACCAGAACTTTGCCCAACACGAAACAGAGAGGTTGTCAATCTCTCCGGTCTTGCAGAAACAAAGAGTTAAACGTATGGTGTGGAAAACAGCAGGAAAAACAGCAAGTAACAGGAAACAGATGATTGCAGCAGGTTGTGTAAACAGTATGAGGAAATTGGACCAGGGTCCACAGTTCACTAGTGGTGTCTCTCTCAGAACAGATAACTAGCATGTTGGGTAAACAAATTACAGCTGGGCAATTGACAAATAGAGAGGGCATAACAATGCAATACATGCCAAGATGTCTACTATGAAATCTAGTTGGGCATTACAACAAAGTACATAGACCGTTATTCCAACATCATATGCCTAAATAATCCACCTTCAAGGCAGCATCCGCATCCCATTCAGTATTAAGTTGCTAACAACAGATTATTGCATGAAGTAAAGTGTGTAATGTAATCAATACAAGTGCCCTTGGACACTGCACCAATGTTTTATCCCTAGTAGCAACAGCACATCTACCATCTTAGACCTTTCTGTCACTGATCCAGATATCTAGAGACTGAACCCACTATCGAGCATAAATACCCCCTCTTGGAGTCACAAGCATCTACTTGGCCAAAGCATCTACTAGCAACGGAGAGCATGCAAGATCAAGAGCACATAGATAAACAACTTGAATAAACATGGTATCAATATTCATCGGATCCCAGCAAACACAACATCTAGCATTACAATAAGATGATCTTGATCATGTTAGGCAGCTCACAAGATCTAAACATGGAGGCACAAGGTAGAGAGACAACCATCTAGCTACTGCTATGGACCCGTAGTCCAGGGGTGGACTACTCACGCATCACTCCGGAGGCAGGCATGGTGATGTAGAGCCCTCCGGTGATGATCTCCCCTCCGGCAGGGTGCCGGGAAGAGCTTCAGAACTCCTCCGATCTGAGATTGACGATGACGGCCGCGACGGAACTTTTCGTGGAATATGATCGACCGTAATAGGGTTTTCGCGTCGCGGAGAATATATAGGCGAAGAGGCGGCGTCGGTGGCCGAGGGGGGCCACCACGCCATAGGGGGGCGCGGGCCCACCCTGGGCCGCCCCTAGTGTGGCGTGGCCCCCTGGTGGGTCTGCTCCGACTCCCCTTTGGACTCCGTGATCTCCTCGTGATATTATTGACGATGTCTTTTGTTTCGTCCAATTCCGAGAATATTTCCTTAATAGATTTTCTGAAACCAAAAACAGCAGAAAACAGGGAACTGGCACTGTGGCATCTTGTTAATAGGTTAGTCCCAGAAAATGCATAAAAATGATATGAAGTGTAACCAAAACATGTAGCAATTGATATAATAACAACATGGAACATCAAAAATTATAGATACGTTTGAGACGTATCAAAAGCTAGTAAGGTTTTACCCGAATGTGTAGTTAACCAGTCCCGATCCGTCGAGTGTACTGGGCCTACTAAGATATTATCCCTTGATTTTCATAAGCAAAAAACCACGGTCGATGAAATACTCGACATAGCCAACATGTGATATTCATACAGGAATTCTAATTATGATATACAGAATACAAAGCATATGACGTACACTTACGAACGAGTCCATGCCCGATTCTTCGAGTCAGACAAGTACTCGGGGGTTACTGACAAGGGTATACATCTCGGGTACCCTACCGTGAGGGTACCTGGTGCACGTAATGACTAAGTCCCAATAGCGAAGAGCCTACTCAAAGCCCAAGACAAGAGGCCCAAGAAGATGGAGTACCCTTCAAGATTAGACATATGCATAGTCGGTTTAGATATTTCCTTATGTGTAAACTGGGTCGGTTACGAACTCCCGAGACCCAGCCTATTTAAAGGCTGGGAGGGGTGCCGATCTGGGGACCAAGCCATACTCGAACCACCAAAGCTCTAGCGAGATCGTCATCTCGCCGGAACCACCTTGTAACCTCATAATCTCACACGATCAATAACAGACAGGCAGGAAGTAGGGTCTTTACCTCCACCCCGAGGGGCCTGAATCTGGGTAAATCTTTGCCTCTGCTTGTCAGTCGACGAAACTGCCAGCACTACCACGTTCTCTCCCCATAATCTCAACCCTAGATCCTTAACCATGGATTTGATGAGTGTACTCCTCGTCATAGGGGCTGGCGAAATCGGACACTAAACTTCAAATCCTTGAAATTGACACCCTGAACTTATTGTTCCCGGTCTATCCAGAGCCCTTGATCAGTTTTTTGGCTCAGAGAAAATACATTCCAGTCAAGATTATGAGCCACTCTCACTGACATCTATGGCCCACATGTCATATTCATCCTTATCCTCCTCCCTTGACCAGAAACTTAATATGTTTAGGGTCGGACCTTGACCGCTCGTAGGGACACCAGCAGCCACACCCGCAGCGAATGACGCCTCCTTGCCCTCAACTACTAGGTTTGGCGGCATTGGCGAGATGCGCGGGGCTAGAAGCAATGGCTCTGGATGGATCGAATCAATATCGTGGCTGCCCCAAAATCCTCACCTCCGCTCTGCTCCCGGTCTCCTTCGTCTGCCAGCCTTCGCCTCCAATGACACAACTCCCATGTCCTCCTCCATGCATACCGAGGTCAGGTGGTCGCCCCCGGCACTAACGCGGCGGCGTTGAGCCGCCTGAGCACCAGGCCACAATGGACGTCACAGGGCGTGGTGTTGGCGAGCCGACGAGCGATGCGCGCGCCCTATTGCCTCAGAGCCGCACGATTGGTTCCGGTTTCTTGGACCATGTCCACCACGCCATGCTCTCTTCCAGGTGCTCCTCGTCCAGCCGATTCCTTATGTGTGTTCGGCGGACGGTCAGGAAGCCACATGTTGCAAGGCACCCAGCGAACTAGCAGTCCCGAGAAGTGGCGCGACGCCCCTTTTGAAGGAAGTGGCGGTGCCCACTCCCCACAGCGAGTTGCGGTGAATTTGAGAGAGATCTAGGAAGGATGGATATGACATGTGGGTCCGAATCGTCAGTGTGACAAGCATGTTAGTATGGCCGGGATTGTAGTATTCCCGGTGCGCCAAACATGTTTAGGGTTCAATATAGACTGGGAACTCCAAGATCAGTCTGTCAGTTCCAGCGATTTTAAGTTCAGGGTTCGAATGCGCCAGAATACAAGTTCAAGATTTGTTTTGGACTTTTTACGAATTGTATTATTACTATTATTCTTGCAAAACGGTCAACTGTATTTGTTTGTACATACCCATCACGAATATGTTGCGTCCTATTCCCTGCCGGTAAAGGGAAAATAAAATGCACCGATCGATGGGGATTCGATCCATCAAGCTAGCATGGTGTAGACAGGAAACGAGGAAAGTGAAACCTCAACGTACTATATTATATTATACTCCCTCCGTTTTAAATTAATTGATTTTCATTTGTTCACATGTGGATGTATCTAGACATGTTACATATATAGATACATCCATATTTAAATAAATGGAAGCCATTTAATTTGGAACGGAGGGAGTACAAGAGAAAATAGTTCATCACGGTCAAGTCACCCAAATGATTAATCGAGATTTCTAATCATGAACCATACGACCCATGCGACTCTCGGCATCCAAAATAATGTCTAATCCCTCGATCATCCGCTCTCGGCCCATCCGCATCACTTGCACGTATTCCAGACAGGAAAGTCCAACAAGTATCATACTGCAACATACTCCCTCCGTCCAAAAATAACTGTCTTAGATTTGTTAAAAAATGAATGTATCTAGACACAAAACATGTATAGATACATCTACTTTTGTACAACTTTGAGACACTTATTTTGGGACGGAGGGAGTACGTACGACCTACCAAAAGCAAACAATCTCTACTATATAATACAAGTAGTGTTTCTCTCTTCGTCCGTTTGGTACGTCGCGTTTCTTGTGGTACGTCGTGTGTTTTTGTCCGATCGCTACCTGTCCCTAGAGTCCGTCTCGGTTGCTACTCGATTTGTGAAGCTGGACCGTGTACAAAGAGGAGTCGAGCGAAGGGGTATCGGTACGATACCGGGCACCTAGAACGACCACGACCGTCTCAGCCTTCTACTTCACCGGCGCGACGACCACGACCTAGACTGCGCACCCTACCGCTCCTGCCTCTCTCCTGGAAGAGCCGGTCACCAAAATACTTCTGTGCCACCGCGAGAGAACCTTCCGCTCCGCCGCCGTCCTCTCTCCGTTGACTCCCGCGATTGGATGCGCCGCCGTCCTCTCTCGTGTGACTGCCCCGCCCTCCTTCCTCCATCGCGTCGTGCCATGCTCCAGCTCTGCCTCTTGGTGCTCGCTCCAAGTATGCATCCGCACTACGCACTACGCCGTGCCGGCGGCATCCGCACGCCCGTAGCTCCAAAGCACGCGCCCCAGCAGCCTGACTACGCTTGCGCTCCCGCCAACATTCGCCCGGCTCGTGCCGTCTCACTCACGCGCACGCATGCATGGTCGGCGCCACACATCCATCACGATTCACGAGCTCTGATCCCACTACAACTCTGCTCATCCGCTCCTCAGATGCACAGCCGGCACGTTGCTGCATGTCCTCGATCTGGACGAAGAGGCGGCAGTGACAACCAGCTCGGTGAACGGCGGAAGATATTGGATTGGCGGCTACACGAGTTAAGGGTCGAGTTGATGATGAACGGCGCTGGTCAACGCCCGAACGGCGTTACCGAGAGGCGACAGGGAAGATGTGCTCCATTCTTTAGAGATCTGGGATATTGGAGAGGAGTGGGTCAGAGGGAATTGGGCTGCTATGCGCCAAGCTTTTAGGAGATTGAGACTTTGAGAGAGATTAAGCAGGAGGATTAAGAGAAGCTGCAACTTTCATACTGCTTGTACGAGAAGGAGAGCGCGAAAAGAGAGAATCAGAGATGTAGGTACTTTGCTTGTGTGCTGTTACTTTGCTTGCCTCCTGCTGCTTGTTTGAGAGCAGACATCTGAGAGTAGATTTTGTTCTGCTCTTTGCCTGGATGCTGCTGCTTGAAGGCAGAGAGTATTGAGCTGTGAAATTTAGTTTCTTTGTTGTGCTTGGAGGATGGATACATTTATTTTGCTTCGTTTATTCGCTGCATGAGAGAGCAGAGAGGATCCCGCTACGCTGCTGCATGTTTGATAGCAGAAAAAACCAGGGAATAGAGATTTCATTTAATGATTTTGCAAGTTCTTCGTCACAACCAAACGAAGCCATGGACGACCTACCTAGAGTTACTTAAAGCAATTGTGCGGGCATTAATCTTCTCTACATTTTGACATTTTTTTGGTTCAGTCGACCAGCTTATTCTAAGTAAAAGTATCAAGCCAAAGGACCTAATTCGTATTCATATTTCTTAGTCATAGTTTGGTTTTCGTTTTATATCTATTCCATTGGCCTGTTCAAATTATGAGATATATTAGATGTACGCCTGTAATTCATATAAAAAGATTGGAAATTCACACTGAATGGAGCATAAAAGTAATCAAAATATGCATTGCATTGATTATGTTTGGGTGTCTCCACGACATAGTTTTTTCTCTCCCGTTGCAACGCACGGGATGTTTCCTAGTAAGTATGTATATGGCCAAGTGTCACCATCTCAACGCCCTTTGTAGCCTAGCTACTACCTAAGCTCGTACGCGTACGTAACACCAGCACGTACACAAGGTCCAAACAAAATGCGATCGATGATGGTGGCAGTGTTAGGTTCGCACCGCAGAAGAACAAACGGAACTCAAGAACAAATTAAGCTCCCGACCAGATGATGCGCGCGGTAGTGCCGTCGTTGCCAGCGCCTTTTCTTTCTTTGTTTGTTTCTTCTCATTTTTGTATGCGGGCGACTTTGTACCTACACAGGTACGCTCTTTTATTGTACGCGTATGTACTACTCCCTCCGTTCGGATTTAATTGACACACACTTCGTTACACATGGATGCATCTAGACAGCTAACAAGTATAGATACATCCATATTTGGACAAAAACAAGTCAATTAATTTGAAACGGAGGGAGTACCTACTTAACCTAGCTAGGTACCTAGCAACAACCCTTCCGCTCGGTGACACCGACATGCATGGCCGTCCCTGTATGATTTGATCATTGAGATTCGTGTAATAACAAGATGCGATGATCACTACCAGACAACAATGAGATCGACAGATAAATAACAATGCACAAATCGAGTGATAAATTAATAGCCACCCTCAATACAAACACATTTCTTGACTTTTAATTAGACCATAAAAGTTGAAGAATGTCAAGCCTCCACAACACATTAAAAAAAGTAATTGTTAAATTCCACCGCACACCAAAACTCGAGGCTTAGTAATTAGTGATGTGCACTCTGAGGTGTTTGTATTTTGGTTTCATCGTGTTTTGTCCAAATTAACCGGACAAGTCTTTTCTTATACCGAATGGGCAAAAAGTAAAGCTTCCCTAGCTTGTTTCCAATCGTGCATGACTATCAGACTGGCTATATGTACAATCCATCGATGAAGTATCGTGGACCTCGATTGCACGTACAGTAGCAGACTTGAGTCCACATGATTAGCGCCAGGTTACCCGGCAAAATTAAACAAGAGTAGACGATTATACGATAGCTTGCACGCACGTTGATGGTGGCGTCTCCCCAATCCAGGCCCATACCATCGATTGACTCCAATCCATGGAGCTTTATCTGAACTAATTAAGTAACCCCTGACTAAATAAACACCCGAACTCTTGTAAGTATAGGCAAAGCTAGCTAGCTAGCGAAACTGACGAGATAATCTAGTAGTTACATGTGATAATATAGTCTTCGTCGCAATGATAGATAGGCGTTGGCGTACGCGTCAACTACCTTACGACGTACTCCCTCCGTTCCAAATTAGATGACTTCCATTTGTCCACATACGGATGTATCTATACTTGTAACATGTCTAGATACATCCGCATGTGGACAAATGGAAGTCATCTAATTTAGAACAGAGGGAGTACGTACGTACGTAAGTCTTCGTCGCCTTCAGTTATATATCTGCCTTGTGATGCTACTAATTTGTTTCATCGATAATGGCGAGATTAGTAAGGCCGACTTTGTGAAACTTGGCTACTTTACGTCCACGATAAACCCGGCCGGTTGGAGCTTCCTCCCTGGCAATGGCTTGGCTTTCACGTGCCGGTGGCCGGTGCACGTGTGCCTTCGATCAGCTAGTCAAGCTTAACTCTAGAGGAGGCAATGCTGTCGATCTAGTCAAGCTAATCCAGTGAGTAGTGTCAATTGCCAACTGGCTGCTTCTCTCGCTTGCTTGACAGCATGCATACGCGTGGCGGTTACTGCATTTTGTAGTCCCTTCGTTGTCTCATACGTCATCAAATATCCATTAATCTGCAATGATCGATGATGGTGTCAACCTGACGGCGGTGAAAAAGCGTTGGCCGCCGGTGCACCAACCAACCTCCCCTGTCCTGTAGTGACCAAGTTTAACTACTCCCTGGGTTATATTAATTCAATTCAACGCGCTCGCTCAATGCCGTGCAAGTACAAACTACTCTAGTTGCAAACGTTGTTGATGTGCAGACGACCAACAACAGGCATTCAGCAATGACGAGGGTGATGTGATATTTATCGTCCACGATACACTGTACTGGGGTCTGGGGATCGTTAAGCTAGTTGCAAGCCTGTAATGCGCCAGCTAGCTGTTCGATCTGTTTGTCTGTTCAATTCTCCGTATATATATAGGTACAAATTGTCAGACATGATGGTGATAACCGACAAGGTACAGGCTTCCTCTAACTACATATAAAGCGGTACATACGTATTTTCCATTGGCAAAATGCAGCCGGTACAAGATCTCGATAGCGGATTTGTCAGGGCGTACGATGTACGATGAGTTGCGCATGCATCGGGTAAGCAATAAGCCTGCTCACAGTGAGGAGTAGTAAGATAGAGTAGTAACATACATGTGGATGTTGCTAGTCTATGCTACTATCTTCATAGTGGGGAGTAATCAATGTGTGATGTCATGCAAGACTTCATTTATTACACTATAGACACATTTTTCCTTGGTATGTGTGATGTTACAGTAACTAGCTAAGTTACCACAAGTACCTCTCTCCTCATTAACTATTCGCCACATAAGCAAACTTGTCTTCAATTGTGTGATGTTACTAGTTAAGTTACTCCCACTATGACAAGCCTAACGCGATCGTAGCACGAACTCTACCTAGTCCCTAGAGATAGACTGTTAACTAGAGTGGTACGTGCGCATGCAATTATTCAACCATGATCATCATCAAGCTCAACCAGGCATACTGTCATACCGTTTCCCTGGCCCCACGCCAGTAAGAAGATTATCACGCTGACGAGGCTAGCCCATCCCATGGCACGATCAAGCTGGCCAGTCACACTGTGCAGAGGAAAGAATGCCCCATGTCCCGACAAACCATCCTGCTTCCTCCCGCACGTCATTACTCACTGCCAGAAAACTCGCCGACTTGAAATTGACTCCGGACAGAGACGAAGAAACCGCTCCCGTGTCGCTCCTCGGCGGCACCGGGCGCCCCCACCTCCGGCCGGGCCTCTCTCCTCCGCCGCCCCCTACGCCGCTGCCGCCGGCCCTCCTCCGCCGCGGTGGCGGCGGCCCCTGCCCCCAAATGGTGGCGTGGGGAGACATCGTGGTGAACGCGTGCGCCACGCTCCTCTCTCGCGGCTGCTTGTCTTGGCGGCTGGGCTGGCCTTCCGGCCGTGCTCGGCTCGACGGCGCCCGAAGGACGGAGATCCTGTGGTGCGGGGCGGCGCCCCGGCTCGGTCGTGGAGTTGGTGCGGCCAGGGCCCGTTCTAGGCCCGGATGGGCTTGGCGGGCCGCGGCGGCTCCCAGTGCGTCGCGCCTCCGTGGGGCTTCGTGGTGGTGCCGCCATGGGGCTGCGTCCGTGACGCGGCCGGCGGTGGTGGGTCCCCGGGCGGCGGCCCGTGGTGGCTGGCGGCGGCGGTCGGCGTGGCTGCGGAGGGCGGCGCGACGGCCGGAGTCTGGAGGTGGTTCTGCTGCTCTTCGAGTGGTGCTTCTGCAGGCGAGTTGCTTGGAGAGACCGTTCGTCCCCGTCCTGGTTGCCTCCGCTTGGTGCGGTGCTCCCGGTGGAGATCGACGAGGTTCTCCGCCTCCAGCTCTAGTATATGCTCAACCCTCCTTTCTGTAGGTAAATGCCCAAACTCCGGGTGAGAACCCTGCATCGACTTGTCGATGTCGGTGGCAGCGGTGTTCATGGACACCGTTTCCTCGTTGGAGGTGCCGCTGTGGAGCTCCGGCACCTACAGTACTCCAGTGGTCTCCGGGTGAAAACCTTAGAGCCGGCTTGCCGGCTCGGATGATGGTGTTGTCTCTGCAGCACTCCCTCCTTGGAGGCGTTATCTTGGAGACCCTGAGTATGATTTCGGTTGCGGCGGTGTTGTGGTGGTGTTGCTGCGGCCAGCTTGGGGCCGATGGTGGCTTGTTTGTCCCTCTTTGGCAGGTCTTTGCGTGATCTCGGTCACTTGGTTGCTTGCCCAAGACCCTCCCATGGTGGCCGTGCAGTGTGGCGAGCTTCGGGCTCTTGGTGGCGTCTCGGTTCACCTTTGCTCAATGACGATGCAATTGA
The DNA here is from genome assembly GCA_947311845.1 of Poa pratensis. Lineage (NCBI taxonomy): Eukaryota > Viridiplantae > Streptophyta > Magnoliopsida > Poales > Poaceae > Poa > Poa pratensis. The sequence continues at coordinate 10,299,557 of CAMZMU010000118.1, forward strand.
TGCCTCCCCCACCTGCTTGTCGTCTCGTTTTCTCGTGGCGGAGCTCCCAGTCAGGGTTCGTGCTAGGTGCTAGGCTTTGACACTCGTTGATTGTGGATGCTCCTGCGTTGTGCCGTGGGATTCGATACGCTCGCTGGTGTGGCGTGCTCGGCTATTTGTTGAATCTTGGTATTATGATCCCTCGACAACACCCCTCATCTTCTGGTGCCTCATGGTGGTTCTTGCTGCTCCCTCTCTTCTTGTGTGTGTTTTTCCTTTATCTCTCCCCTTGTAATCCCCGTGTACTCTGGTTCGTTTGAACCCATCTTGTAGAGGTTGCAAAAACCTCATAGGCAACTTTGATAATATATTCAAGTGGGGATTAACTCCCCCCCCTGAAAATTCAAAAAAAAAAACTCGCCCGGAGTACATGTAGCTCTATATTTTAAAAAAATTGAATACAATATTTTAAAGTGTAAAAAATATTTAAAATAAATCTGGATATAGACAATACCATATCCTACAATTGTGTAATTTTTTAATTCAAATTGTTTTATATTTTTGTCTACGTAAAAAAGACAAATTCTGACAAAATTTGGAGGGGTATTGTTCACACACCATATTTACATTTTTTTTGTATCCTAGAATATAGAGTTTTTTGGATTAACATTTTGCACACTACTATAATATAACCATGGCTACATCCTACATGTACATATTTTTTTTAGATTTTTTTAAATTTAAAATTGTATTTCAAATGTTCAAAATAAAGGGCTACATGTAGGGTGGCTTACAAAACACCACACTCTCTCAATGACCAGTATATGGCTAGATGCCGAGTATATATTTTTTTTGAACTAGGCATCTACTCCATTATTTCTCAAAAAACACTCAACGTAACTTTAGGTCTAGTTTGGTATAATAATATTTTTTAAATATTTCAATACTACAGTTTCCAAAATACGATAGTTTGAAATACATTGATGCGTTTGGCCGTGACTAAATATTGTAGTATTAATACTTTACTATCTCTCAAAACATGATTTTTTTTAATATTGGAAAAACACCCCTAGACCTGTTTTTCCAAAACTGAAGTATTACTATGCCAGACACTTAAGTAATGTGCTATTAGAACACTTCAGTTTTGGAAAAAAATTGGTGCCATACTAGGCCTTAGTCACTCAACAAATTATAGACAATACACTCGGCGAATCTTAGATACTCAGCAACTGCATAAAAGACACTATATTCTAACGGACACTCGGCAAATCTGCACAACACGTGTCCATGCTGGCTGCGTTTAATGGCTTTGTGACTGCGTCACCTGTTTGCCGAGTGTATTCTAACGGACACTTGGCATATAACGTGTTTGACGAGTGACACGTAGAAACAAACAACAAAAAAATGACTCGTACAAAGTCATTTTGAAACGTCCGGATTTATCTTTTTAGCACAGGTCATAAAAAATATCTTTTTTTTCGCGAAACTTTTTGTGCTAACGTAAAATGTCTTAAAGTATATATAAAATTTTATTTGAATTTATTTAAAAAAATTGTTTTTTCAGCAGTGTGTGCATCTACACCCATGACTCGATATGAATTTCTCCAACAAGTATCACTATATCATACTGCAACATACGACCTACCAAAAGCAAACAATAAGTATGTATATGGCCAAGTGTCACCGTCTCGACGCCCTTTGTAGCCTAGCTGCTACCTAAGCTCGTACGCGTACGTAACACCAGCACGTACACAAGGTCCAAACAATGTGATCCATGATGGTGGCAGTGTTAACAAACGGATCGGAGCTCAAGAACAAATTAAGCTCCCGATCCCAGATGATGCGCGCGGTAGTGCCGCCATTGCCAGCGCCTTTTTTGTTTTTGTTTGTTTGTTTCTTCTAATTTTTGTATGCGGGCGACTTTGTACCTACACAGGTACGCTCTTTTATTGTACGCGTATGTACTACCTACTTAACCTAGCTAGGTACCTAGCAACAACCCTTCCGCTCGGTGACACCGACATGCATGCATGGCCGTCCCTGTATATATGGTACTCCGTATTATAGCTAGGATGTTTCCTCCAAAGGACCAAAAACCACACTGCATATATTCGGAGCAACATCAGATGACAAATTGATCATCTACTAGGGTAAGAACTTATACAGTACAAGATAATGAGATATAAACAATCCTCTTCCTTCTCTTTGTTGCCCATTTAGAGTACATAAATGAACACTGCACTCCGTGACCGGGCTTGTTCCGTGCCCTCTGGTAATATGATCGACGTGAACAATCCAACACACCAACTTTGATGTTATATGGTGTTGATTCGTTATTGATAATTTTTTATTAAAAAATGTGGACACCGTCATTCAAAGGTATTACCGTCGTTCCAAATTATAAAATGTTTTGGCTAGTTTTATGTGGGCTAAATACAAACTAAAATGAGTGAACCAACAGACTCAAATACGCAAACACGTCTGGATACGTGCGAATTAGCAAAAAAAAATCTTATTTTTAGTCACGGAGTGAGTCAAATGCGTCAATTGCCCATTTTAAATACAACGATTCATTTTAATTCACGCATGATAAATTGTTAAATTCAAGAATGTCAAGCCTCCACAATACATTAAATAAAAGTAATTGTTAAATTCTACTGCACACCAAAATTTGAGGCTTAGTAGTTAGGGCATCTCCAGCCGTTCGGTCCCCCCAGGTTTTGGTGCGGCGCCTTTTTGCGTTTGCGCCGGCGCTATTTAGGACCTGGTGGGGGGGGGGGGGGGGCAAAGTTTCCACTCGTTTCGGCCCCCAGAAAACACACATCAACATAATTTCAAAGTTCTCATTCCCACCCCGAAAAACGGCCCGAGTTCGGCGATCGAAACAGCCACAGTTGGGCGATCATACAAAAACGCCATATAGTTCGACGAATGGATCAAGCCACAGTTCGGCGATCTGGTGAAATGGCCACATTCGGCATGCTGCTGCGCAGATCAGATCAGATGGTCGCCGGCGACACCTCGGCAACCTCGGCATCCTCGTCGAGATCGATGGGCGTGGTCGTCGGAGCAGGGCGGAGGTTGGAGTGGCGGTAGGCTCGACGGTAGGTTGCGGCGTGATCGTGGCCGAGCTCGTGTCGTCCGCCGTCGCAGTCGCCGTTGCAGTCCGGGCGGGGGCGATTTGGCTGAGAATCACGCGCCGCTGCGCCATAAACCACGCCCTGACCTCGGGGTCCATCGCCTCCGGGTTGCCTCCCATGAGGAAGGCGAGGTCGTTGTTCCTCTTCTTCGCCGCGGTGTTGGTCTTGAGGAGTTCGAGCTTGATGCCCTGGTTGGCCATGAGCACCTTCCACCTCGCCTCGTTCTTCTCCTCTCTCACCGCGACGTGGGTTTGAGCGTCGGCGATGTAGGTGTCGATGGACGCTTGGAGCTTCGCGGCTGCTGGCGCCGCGTCTCTCGCCGCCTTGGCTTTCTTGTGGCCATCCGGGCGCCCATATGCCACACCGGCCGCCGGCGCGTCTGGGACATACGCCTTGCCCTTGCTGAGAGAATGACGCACTTGCGCCCACTTATCGCACCCCTCGATGACGATGAAGACGTGAAGGAACTTGAAGTCCGCCTTCTCGTCGTTGCGGTACATGTCGAACATCCGGACCATCTACATGTGAAACCGGCTGGAATGAGCAAACCGGCGAAGTCAAAAGGGAAATGACGGCGGGAAAGTGCTCACCTCCATCTCGTAGTTGTTGCCGCTCTTCGGCCGATTGGCGACCTCCTCTTGAATGCCATGCCATTTGTTGCAAGCGTGCTGGATGTTCGACCAATGGTTGGCCATGGCCTTCTCGCCGCGCGGAGTGACGCACAAGGAGTACTCGGGGTCGATCATCCGGCGCTCATCGTATGCCCACTTGACCCTCTTCCAGTAGTTGTCCATGTTCTGGTTGGCGCCGACGATCACGTCGAGGCTGACCGTCTTCCATGCTTCGGCGAGGAGAACATCTTCCTTCGCCGTCCACTTGATGCGCGGCTCAACGGGAGGCTTCGGCGACTTCGGCACCTTCTTGGGCCGACGGCCGCCGGCTTCGTCCCCCTTGGCCGGTGCCCCTCCTTCGTCCACGACCACCGGATCGGCCGCCGCGCCTTCCTCAGCCGCCTCCCCGCCGCAGAGCCGCCGAAGCCGCCGGACTCCCCGCCGCTCTGTGAGAAAAATTCCCCACCTTGCGAGAGAAAGCCCCGGCATGCCGCCATCGCCATCGAGCCGGTGGTGATGATCTCCTCCATGAAGGAGTCGACGTGCATTCCGCCGAACAGGAGGCGGGGGTCCTGCTGAGGGGCGAAGGGAGCGCGCGGCGAAGCGACGGCGAGGTCGAGTAGCCCGGCGAAGCGTACATCGCCGGAGGAGGGTGGGGAAAGGCGACGTTGTGGTTGAAGCCAACATGGGGGTCTACATCGGCGTACCCAGGGGAGGAGTAGCGGTGCGGGGACGCGCTCCAGCGCGGCGACGGGGATGGAGAGTAGCCGGTCGGCGACGCGACGCTGGCTTGGCTGGCCCATCCGGCGAACTGGGGATGAGGAGGGAGGCCGATCCTCAGCTTGGCCGGCGGCGCCGGAGCCGCAGCAGCAGCCGGTTCCTCCACCGCCATCGCCGCCTCCTCTTCCTCTTCTTCTTCGGCGGCAGCCTCGGCCAAGAGTTTTTCACGCTGCCTTTTGTCTCTCGCACGGCGCTGGGCGTTGTCGGACTTCCGGCGCGCTTCGTCGGCGATCCACCTGGCGTTGGTCCAGCCTGGCGGCCTCTCCCTCGACGCCCTTGGCTTCCTCGGCGTCTTCACCTCCAAGGCGGCGGAGGGCGCGGCGATGGCGGCGACGCGGGGGCCGGTGAATTTGCTGGGAGCCATGGCGGGCAGATCTGAGGGAAATGACGGGATCGGCCGGGGGGGAGGGTGTATGTGGGGGCGAAAAATGGAGGGAAAGAGCAAAATTATGGAGGTAAAGGGCAAAATTATGGAGGGAAAACCGCCATTGCTCGCCGACAGGTCTGGCCCACGGATGCCTTTTGCCCCCCCCCCCCCCAACGAGCCCCGGCGCGCTGGGTTTGGCTTGGGTGCGCCGGCGCAAAACGGCGCTAAAAACGGCGCAAAGCGGCGCTAAATAAGGTTCGCGGGGGGGGGGGGGGGGGGGGGGGGGGAGGGGACGACTGGTAGAAAACGGTGCAAAGCGGCGCCAAAAAGGCCTCCTGGGGACGCTGGGGACGGCTGGAAATGCCCTTAATGATGTGCATGTGCACTTTGAGGTGTTTGTTTGTGGGTTTCATCGTGTTTTCTCCATATTAACCGGACAAGTCTTTTCTTATATCGAATGGGCAAAAAATAAAGCTTCCTAGCTTGTTTCCAATCGTGCCACTTGAGTCCACATGATTAGCGCCAGGTTACCCGGCTAAAACAAGTGTACACGATAGCTTGGACGCACGATGACGGCCGGTGGCGTCTCCCCAATCCATGGAGCTTTATCTGAACAAAGTAACCCCTGACTAAATAAACAACCGAACTCTTATAAGTATATAGGCAAAGCTAGCCAGATGAAACATGCCGCAATGATAGAGCTAGATAGATAAGCGTTGGCGTCAACGAAAAAAATAGCACGCTATTTCCCGGTTAATAGCACGATATAACGTATTTGAAGAGGCTACGCTATATTTAGTCTAAATTTGACGCTACGGCGCTATTTTCGTCTTATACGCTCGAAACCACACTAAACGTGGTAACGTTATAGCTACGCTAACAAAAAGTCTGGAAATAACATTAGGTGATGATGATGATGGTGGGCAATTTGGTGGTTCTGCTAGTTATTCTGAAGATGATGTCAATGATTCTGATTAAAGTTTAAAATATTTATCTTTTACTCCCTCCGTTCGGAAAAGGATGTCAGAAAAATGGTCTATCTATAGTTTATTTTTGTGACATCCTTTTCCGAACGGAGGGAGTAGTTTATTATTTTTCATGGTTTTAAACCTCATATTTGTATTCGTGCCATGGATTTGGCCTTGACATTTGAATACGGTTACCTGGTTATGCATGTATTGTTTCTGGAAAAAACATTAGTGTTAAATCCTTAATATTTGGGGTATTTCTTACAACGTTTTCATCACGCTATTTTATATGTAACTTCGCTATATCACGCTATATCTTGTATAGCTTCTGGAGGAGGGCCACACTATTTTTGATAGCACGCTATTTTTTTCCTTGGTTGGCGTACGTGTCAACTACCCTACGACCTAGTACGTGCGTAAGTCTTCGTCGCCTTCAGTTATATATCTGCCTTGTGATGCTACTAATTTGTTCTAGTATCGATAATGGCGAGATTAGTAAGGTCGACTTTCTGAAACCCGGTTGGAGCTTCCTCTCTGGCAATGGCTTGGCTTACATGTGCTTCGATCTCCTGTGTTAACTCTAGAATGCCTTGCGCGATGGATGGAGTCAACCTGACGGCGGTGAAAAAGGGTTGGCCGCTGGTACACCAACCAACCTGCCCGCACAAACGTTAGCTCAACTTCTCCGGCTATATTTTCAGTTAATTCAAAGCGCGCGTTGGTTCAATGCCTTGCACGCACAAGCTGAGTAGTAGTTGCAAAGTTGACGACTGCAGGGTGACATCACTCGATCGTCCACGATATATATACAGTATACAGTACGTATATTTACTAAGGTACAGATTGTGAGACACAACGGTTACAAGGGTACAAGCTCGAAGCTAGTAGTACAAAACGTATTTTCTCCAGCAAAATACGCAAAGTTTAAGAAGATCGATAGAGCTAGGGTCAGGACAACGTACGACGCACCACGAACTCTACCCTCGAGTTAGTCTGTTAGTAGTAGAGTGGTACGCTGGTAAGTACTCCCAATTATGCAAGCCATCATCGTCATGATCAGCTAAACCAGACAAAAAAAAAGAGAGAAAATTACTGACTACATGGGGCCCACTGTATGTTCTAGCCGGCCGGTCCCACCTCTCAGAAATCAGACCAGTTCCTGCCCCTCCCATCCCAGACACACCGGTTCCGCTTCCCACACGTGCGCTCTTGTCAGTGACCGTAACCAGCCACGGACCCACATGTCGGCATTGCGACCCGACAGGCTCCGGCTCCTACCACCTCCATTCCACAAATCACAGCCGTCCATTCCATATCACACGGCGCATGCGAACCGTACGGCCTGCTACACTGGGCCATAATCCGCCTGGCCCACAAGAAGGCGGGTTTCTGTTGAAATACGTGTCCGACAGTAGAGTTACAGGTTCGAACCACCGTCCCGGTCAGCTGTACCGTGCTTCCCATTTATAAGCGGAGGCGCGGTGAGCTGTTTGAGCTGCGCTGCAGAGAGAGAGAGAGAGAGAGAGCAGTCGGAGTAAATTACGACATCGCATCCCACGAAAGCTCGCGCTCGCCCACTCCCTCCACCATTACTGCCCTCTCGGCCCGTGCGTACTCTGCGCCCATTGATCCCCATGGCGTCGTCGCCGCCGCAGCTGCTGCAGCCGCAGGTGGACGTGGACCTGGGCAAGCTCAGCTACGAGATCTTCTCCTTCCTCGAGAGCAAGTTCCTCTACGGCGGTCTGCCGGCGTGCTCGCTGCCGGGCACGCCGGCGAGGGCGCCCGTTGCCGCTGGTAACGGAGCGAGGGTGCGGGTGCTAACCATCGACGGCTGCGGCCCGGGCCCGGGGGACGCGCTGCTGGCCGCCGCCGCGCTCGCGAGGCTGGAGGCCGCGCTGAGGGCCAAGGCGGGCGACCCCGACGCCCGCGTCGCCGACTTCTTCGACGCCGCGGCCGGGGCGGGCGCCGGGGGCGTGCTGGCGGCGATGCTGTTCGTCAAGGGGGATGACGGGCGGCCAAGGTACACGGCGGCCGACGCGCTCGCGTTCGTGGCCGCGAGCCTCGGGAAGGGCGGCTGGGGCGGTGGCGGCGGCGGGTGGCTGCGCGGGAGGTGGGCCGCGCTGTTCCGCCGCGGGGAGAACAGGTCGGCCTCCTGCTCGCCTTCGTCGTCCTCGTCCTCGTCGCTGAGGAAGGTGTTCGGCGAGGCCACGCTAAGGGACACGGTGGCGCCGCTGCTGGTGCCGTGCTACGACCTGTCCACCGGCGCGCCGTTTCTATTCTCCCGCGCCGACGCCGTCGAGAGCGACAGCTTCGACTTCCGCCTCCGCGACGTATGCGCGGCCACCTGCGCTGCCGGCCCGGCCGCGGCCGCGGTCCGCTCCGTCGACGGGCGCACGGCCATCGCCGCGGCGTCCGGGGGCGTGGCGGCCATGGGCAACCCCGCCGCGGCCGCCATCACGCACGTGCTCCATAACAAGCAGGAGTTCCCGCTCGCCGCCGGCGTCGACGACCTGCTCGTCGTGTCCATCGGCTCCGGCTCCTCATCTGGCACGGCATCTTCGGGCTCCGCCACGCCTTCCGCCGGTGGATGGCGCACCCCGCTCCCGCCACGCTCCCCGTCGCCCGCGGAGATGGTCCGCCTCACCGCAGAGGGCGTCGCCGACATGGTCGACCAGGCCGTCGCCATGGCCTTCGGCCACACTTGCGGCCGCAACTACGTCCGTATCCAGGTGAGTTTTCACAGACTGGTGGTGGCGCCATCATTAGTCACACAGAGACGAGACATTTATTTATTCAATAACTCTGTTTTCGTTCAGGCGGCTGCGCCGGCGCACTCGATCAAGTCCCTCCGTTCGGTTGACCCAAGAAGGTGGTGGCGATCGCGGACGGGATGCTGACGCAGCGGAACGTGGAGGCGGAGCTGTTCCGTGGCCGCCGCCTCTCCGAGAAGTCCAACCGCGAGAAGCTGGACGCGTTCGCCGCGGAGCTGGTCAAGGAGCACGATCGTCGGAAAAGCTCGCCGCCGGGGATACTCCCAAACGTGGCCATCAAGCAGGTCGCGTCCGCCGTCGCCACGCCGCCACGGCTGTCGTCGGCCACCACCGCCTCCTCTGCCGCCTCCGCCACCACGGCCACCACCGGCGGCAGGAGCGCGTCGACCATGCCGTCGCCGGCGTCCACGCATTGACACGATTCAACAGAAACCGATCGTGCGACGTGGACGGATCACCTCCCTCCCGAGTTTTGTACATTGTCCAGTGGAATGGAATAGAGGAATCGAAATGCTCTTAATTTTTTCCGCTTGATTCACGAGTCGCTGACGCGTGGGGAAAATCAAAGCCCCTGTGACTGTGAAGTCAAGTTGTTTCCACGGACCTGTCTGTCGGGTTGAGCACGAGGTGTAAAGCGAAAAGGAGATGCCATTGATGCAAAGCTACTGGCACTAGATTTTATTTCTTCCTCATCATTCTCTCTCTCTTTCCCATTCCCTCCCAACGGGATTCGAAAACACTGTCGGCGAGGGTGGTCGGGTTATCGGTCCTAATCCCGGATTAAATCCGACGCTGATGGGATGCTACTAACAACCTGATTAGCCAGTTTCAATGTGGCCGCCGCCTGCTGAATTACTCTGCTATGTGGACGTCTACGAATGGGGTAGATGACTTGAAGGCCATATAAAGTATACTAAGTAGCTTCTGAATTGATCGTTTGTCGAGATATGAGCATTGTACTCTACCCTCAGATAAGATACATTGTATGCTTTTGCTTGTATTCCTAGCTACTCCGTATGTGCTGGCTGGACGTACTCTATCGACTCTGAACTTTCTTGTACTAATTGCAGCCCAGTCGACTGCAGAGCGCAACAAGATAGTAAATCTGCAACTACAAGAGCTTTGGTTGGGTGCGAACTTTCCCATTTTTACCAAAGAGCGAAGAAGAAGAAGTTAAAGTAAAGGACGCCATGGATCTCACGGCGCCCGGTAGTTCAGTTACCGACGCCGGATCACCACCGCCTCGGTCGTTCACCCCGATCAAGTTTTTTCACCGCATGCATCGGTGGCAGGCAGTTGAAACCTGGATTGTCTCGGAGGCAGCGACGAGTCAGTTGGTGACCTCTTTCACTGCCCGATCGAACCTTCCTCCTCCCTTGCATATATTCAAGTGCACGTGAGGCAGTCCTCGATCGAGTTTTGACAGCCAGCTTGGTTTCAACTCTCGCCCTCTGCCGTGAAACCAGTAAAAGAAACTGCAGATTCTGCTCATCTGATTTATTTATTTTGATCTGAAGTTTGAGTGAGTTCCCTCCATGGCTACACGATCGATGCTAAATAAAGCAAAAGGCGTTGCTAGTTTGTTGTAGTGGTACTGATTTTGGACGATCCATGCCTACACCAAATTGGTGATTAAACTGAAACGATAGTCAGTTTCGTATCCGGAGAGTGAACTGAAAGCGCAAACTTCTGCACTGTACACCTGCCGAATTATTTACATCGGCATTTCAACCATGGCTAGCGCGTTAAGCATTGAAACGGAGTCGTCTCTCCACGCGGAAGCTGCCTCACTTGCCCGTTGATTAAGCTTTTGCCTGCGAGTCGGAAAACACTGATTAGTGCTTCAGTAATAATTCCTATAACCTGAACTTTTTTGCGACCTTTTTCACTTGATCATTCGGTGGCGTCTGACAGAGGAGTACAGTTCTATCCGACGAGACATGTGACAAACTGATAAATCATGCATACCCTGTTGCGTTAATCCTGCCACTTGTACCTACAGCCTACAGGACATCCGCAGTTCAGTTATGTACACGGAAGCCGTACGCACCGGATGGTGGTTTTATCAACAGTTTGGGTGAAATCCCGCCATGTCACAACCACTGAAAGTTAGTATATGACCTTTTTCTTTTCCGGGGAAACAGAGCTAGTAAAGCTAAAAAGCATGTCCAATTTAGGGCCAGAAATTTTGGTGTCGATACAAACTTCTTCTTCAATAATTTCGCTTGGGTCCCTACATTTCTATGCTAAAAACTACGTATTTTTTATGTTTTGGCCCCCAAATTGTTGTTTTTCTACCCTGCGCTCTATGACTTTTTTCGGCCTCCGCCCCTATCGGTGGGACATGTACGTTAGGTTTTTGGCAACATCACTCTCCCTTGAATTCACAGCTAGTCGTCATGCTAAGGATAGAGCAAAGGTTGACGCCAGTGGACGGTTTTGGTGGTGGGTGCCGAGCTCTGCGTGGTGGCTTGTGTGGCAACGACGGCGATGGCGAGTAATGGTTTGGTCGCGACATGACCTTGTTAATCGGCTTCTCTTTCCGGCGTGTCCGACTCGTCCTCCGGTTGGTCATCTTCTGCGGCGGAGTTGGAACTGCTGCGGGCGGCGTACGTCGTATGATGACCTGCTTGGGGCGATCCAGTTGTGAAAACCTTCGTCGGCGTGGGCCCTGCTCATCTCCTCTCCGGAGCTCTCCTTCAGTATCGGAGCTGCCAACATCTGCGCGAAGAGTCATATGTTTGGCATAGTCCGATGTGAGCTTTACGAGGCCAGTTCGACGAGATCTTGCTAGGTGGCCGGAGTCAGCAAAGTCGGAGTCGCTAAGAAGTGAAGACCACGATGGTGATGGGCAACCTAGTGGCAACCCTTGTCTTCGGCGGTGTGTATAGCTTGTTTTGGTAGTCAGGGTGGTTGTGTGTCCCGTCGCGACGTTGCCAATGTGGACGTCGATGAAGATGATTGATCTCGTAGTTGCTTTGCGGAGGGAAGGCGAAAATCGGGAAGATTAGACTTGAAGGCCGTATAAAGTACAGTATCAAGTAGCTTCTGAATTGATCGTCTGTCCAGCCCAGATATGAGCTAAAAGTACTCTACCCTCAGATAAGATACATTGCTGGTCTGACAGCACGTATATGCTTCCTATCTACTCCGTATATGCTGGACGTACTCGTAGCGTGTACATGCTAGCATAAGGAACAAGCAAAACGTGAAAGCCACAGGAAGCACGAGCATGGCGCACACTTGTTTGTGTTCGAACTGAACTGCGTCAGATCCGTTCATGGGCACATCAGCAGATCGCGTCATCGCACAGCAACAGAGTAGTACTGTCCTCGACAGTGCCACTCTTTCGATTCAGAACTTTCTTCTACTAATTGTAGACTGCAGAGTGCAGACGCCTCCACAGTTCCACTCCAGCCAAAAGGGTCCATTTTACCATATCTTTTTTTTTTTACCGCGACAAGATAGATACGCAAAGCGGGTAAATCTGCAACTACAAGAGCTTTGGTTGGGTGCGAGTTTTCCTTCTATTTCTTTTTTTACCAAAAGAGCAAAGAAGAAGAAGAAGAAGTTAAAAGTACAGGACGCCATGGATCTCACGGCGTCGAGTTCAGTTACCGACGCCAGATCGCCACCGCCTCGATCCTTCACCCCGACGGGTTTTTTCACCGCATCGGGGGACGAGTCAAGAGGTGTCCTCTTTCGCTGCCCGATTCGAGAGTACTCTGTAGTAAAAAGAGCATGAAGTGCACGTGAGGCAGTCCTCGAGTTTTGACATCCAGCTTGGTTTCACCTGTAGTATGTCTAGCCGAATCTTCAGCGTGATCGCTTCCACTCTCGCCGGCCCTCTGCCGTGAAACTAAAAATAACGGCAGCTTCAGCTCGTCTGTTTAATCTATGGCTAGGAATAACTAGGGGATTAGGAGCGGCCTTCGCCGCGCCGTGGGCTAATTTTGAATTATTCAAGCGTGGAATTTGATCATATGTTGTAGGTAGGTGTTTTTTATGTGTGTGTCCATGTTGACATATGTGTCATACTTCGTCCACCAATTAAATTGTTCTTGAAAGTGTCCACATTTTAAAATTCGGAGGTTCGGGAATTAATGAAATGCAAATGAGATTTCGGTTTTAAGATTGTCTGCATTTCAAAAAATATTTCAAATTCTGAAGCCATTCATTTTGTTATTCATTTTTTGAATAGTTTTAATGCATTTGAATTCCTCTTGCCGTCTTCGAAAATAAACAAACTTGGAAATTGCTTATATGCTATAAGTAGCAACGTATATTTATTTGTGTTCATGTTGTTATGTGAATTCGTTTTTTCGTTTGTTAAATATTTGAATTTTGTAGGAATACACGATTTTAGTATATGCAAAATTGAATTTTGAACGTATTTTGAAGTATTGTTTTTCCATATTTGTAGGTTCGAAATAATGTTGTAGTTATTGTTCAAATATTTATAAAACATTTTCACACTAATATTTTTTTTCGTGTTTATATATTTGTTTCATATTTTCCTGACGAACCAGCGAAAATAAGTTGATTAATTTAAATTTATAAATACAGAAAGGCTTTAGGTTGTTTCCAAATATTTTTCAAATTGGAATGTTCCAAAATGTATTGATTTTAACACAAACAAATTAGATTTATTTTTCCGAACATTTTGATATATAATTCATATTTTTCTGATAAACCAGTGAAAAGATATTGTTTTTGCAAATTTAATGATTTTTCTGGATTTTATATAATAAGCCGGGCCCACCTGTCAGGGTTTTTTAATTTCTTAAACATTTCCCGAAATTGTACAGCCACTGACAGGACGGGCCCACGCTGACGTCGTACTGACGTCAGCAATGGCGGGCGCGGATCTGGCCGCGGATCCGCCGGCGACGGCGCGGCCGCTGCAGTGCATTCTGGGCCGCGCGACTCGACGCGTTCAACGCGCCTCGACGCGGGCTGCCAGAAGGTGGCGGCGCCGCCCCTGCTGGGTCGCCGGAGCGTCGCCGGAGAGCCACGGACGCGGCGGAGGGCAGCGAGCGTGGCGGCCGCGATTTCGGCGAGATTCGGGCGTCCCGGCACCTGATCTCCGGCGAGGAGGGAGAGGCGGAGGCGGCGGAGCTCGCCGTGGCCGTGGATTTGGCCGGGGAGGCGTGGAGCGGCCGCGTGCGAGAGAAAGGAGAGGAAGGGGATTGCCGCGGATGTTTTTGCAAAAAAGTCCATGTAGTTTTCATAATTTACAATCCAGTCTTTGCGGGCGTTTTTTTGCAAAAATGTCGCGCCAAAATTCGTGCACGCGGGTGACCGGGTGTGACCGGGGGCGACCGGGGCCACGCGGCACCACCCCATTGGTAGAAACTATGCTGGACATGGAGGCTATGTTTTGGAAGACCATCACATTTCTTTCGTTCCAAATTTCTCAAAACGTAAGAATGATTGCGGGCGAGATTGGTTTCTTCCAATGACCATTTGAGAGAGATAGATGTTCCAACTATTCCTTCACGGATTCAAAATTGCACCACACCTCCAATACATGTTCGGGCTGCTCCATCGAAACCTTGAGCGCGTTCAAAATCCTCAATGAGTAGTTTGAGAAGGAGAGTTGTTATGACTAAGAAAACCAAGTGGAAGGTATGATGTAGTGGTTGTCGTCGACCACCACCAGGTCTTCGTCCGCCTCCACCACCGCGACCACCGGCAGAATGAGCGCGTCGACCATGCCATCGCCGGCGTCCACGCTTAGACACGCACGGAGCACCAGGATCCCAATTTTGCGCGCGACTTGGACGGATCACCTCCCTCCTGAGTTGTGTACATTGCCCAATGGAAGAGGAATTGAAATGCTATTGTTTTTCACCTCTGTTTTTCTCCGCTCGATGAGTCGCTGACGCGTGGGGGCACGATGAGAACCCTTTGGCTGGCTGAAGTCAAGTATGTCCGTGGAGTTGGGCAGGGTGTGTAAAGCAAAAAAGCAGATGCCTTTGAGAAAGAAAGCTAGTGCTAGATTCGAAAAAAACCCGTGCGGCGGAGGTGGTCGGGTTATTGGTCCTAATCTTCCAATTTAAAACCGACGCTGATGGGATGCAGGATCCTAACAACTTGATTACTACTATGTGCGAGTAGGCTGGCTAGCAGTTAACCAGTTTCAACATCGTGATTAAGTGGCCCATGCATGTTGCGGAATGGATCCTTGCTTTCAAGAGAGAAGAGGAAGGAATTTCATTTGGGGATGAGACTTGAAGGCTGTATAAAGTAGTAGTAGCTTCTAAATTGATGTGTCCAAACGCCAAATACGAGAATTGTACTCTACCCTGAGATACATTGTTCTGACAACACGTATTGCTTTCGCTTGTATTCCTAGCTACTCCGTATATGCTGGCTGGACGTGCTTGTACAGTGTACATGCTAGCACAAGGAACACACAAAACGTGGAAGACATAGGAATGACGGGCACGGAGCACACTTGTTTGTTTGTGTGTGAACTGAATTACGTCAGATTCTTTTATGATCACATCAGCAGAACGAAGCACAGCAACAGCAACAGCGACATCAACAGAGTAGTTGTACTGTCCTACCCAGTGGCTCGACAGTACTCTCCCGTTTCACTTTCTTGTACTAACTAGCACAGGGCCCTCACAAATGCGAGGGCACCACTTGTAGTTTGTCCAATATTTCGGTTATATAATTTGGTTTTATGAAAATATTTCTTTCTCATGTTTATCTTATTTATAAAACACGTATAGTTCGGATATTGATGCTATCTTAAAGGTTTGAAGTTTAACTTTTGTAAAACACGTGTCAATAGTTATATTGCAAAGAAATGAAATTAAAGAGTCACCACTTGTAGTTTTGATAAAAGTTTCAGTTATATTATGAGGGTATTCCTTTCTCATGTTTATTTTGTGAATGGTTATATTGCAAATAAATGAGATTTAAAAAGTTAGGAAATGTTTTGTAAACAATATGATTATATTAACACTTATTATCGGTATCTTATTTATACAGTCAGAGGTGAGGTTTCCAGGAGCACAACAAAAACTAATTAGTTCATGCTCGCTAGATCAATTTTGGCCTTTTTTGAAGCTTAACCAAATCTTATTATAAACATGATCTATGAATTTTTACTCTTGATGGAAAAGAGTTTCAGTATTTCCAAAATAAAAGAAATTATGTTTGTAACATGTTGCTCGTATTTTGGTCCTAGTATTAAAATAAATATAATGTTCCGTGTATTTTGGTCCTAGAACCAAAAAAAGGAAAGTTTGTGAACACACAATAACTTTTGTACGTATATCAAATCAAAGGAAATGCATCAATGTTCTTACCTTTGACTTTTGAATAAAATTAAAGCATTGATACTTCTCTGTGTATCATTTGGTCTATTTTATTCAGTCTATTTATGCCATATTCCTCTATTTTCTCGATGATGTCTTACTAATGGGCTATGTTTGGGTATGGGACACGCTCAACGCTACTTTACCCATTCTGGGGGTGAGACTTGTGACTAAAAGAATATGGAGAAGACAATCAAATCCTGTAAAACATAATGTGTGCTAAAAAGGACTTAATTTGGACACAAATGACATCCATTTTAGTTTATACACTTTTTTTGCGAAAGTCTATACACTATTTTATTGTTTATTTCTCAATATTTTTTTTGCTGCACACTTTGTCACTTAAATTACTTCTCACTGCTTTGCTTAAATCCCCAAACCAATATTGTTGTTGACCCAATAGTGAGATTTTCTCTCAAACAACTAAATTATTGGCGCAGACCAACCTATTTAAATAGAATCTTGGAAGAAAATGGAGGTCGCAGTCGTTGTTATTCGAATTAGGATCTTGGAAGACCAACCTATATTTTCTCTATCATTGGTACTTTTTTATATATGTTTAGCTAAAAAATTTGTTTGTTCATCTATTGTTATTCGAATTAGGATAGACGCGGCAACGCGCGTCTTTTCCTTCTAGTATACTCCATATATACTGGACTGTGGACTCGTACCGTGTGCATGGTAGCAAAACGAACAAACTGCGTCCGATTCACGGGCGCGTCAGCAGAGTATGAAGAGGAGTGCGTCGAGAGTGCCACTCTTGCGATTAAGAACCTTCTTGTACTAACTGTTGCCGCGTCGACTGCAGACTGCAGATCTTCCACTCGCTACTCCAGAAAAGGGCTCATTTTGCCATTTCCACTTTTGACGGCAACAAGAGGTGAATCTGGAAGAGTCACTTTTCCTCCTTATACTACCAAAAAGAGCAAAGAAGAGGAAGTTAAACTAACGACGCCATAGATCTCACGGCACCCAGTCCAGTTCCCAACGTCACATCACATCGTTTACTTACTCCAAGGTTTTTTCACCGTCTTGGGGGAGCTGAAAGTCGTCAACACGCACTGTTTCTGCCTGTGCGTGACCCTCTCTCGGAGGCAGCGACGAGGGCTACTGTGTTCTTCTTTACTACTGCTGCTGGGGAAGATCTTATTAATCGACCCGAACCTTCCACGCATCGAGAGATCGATCTCGGTGGCACGTGAGAAGAGATGGTCCTCGAGTTTTCACAGCCAGCTTGGTTTCACCTGTCTGTAAATGCGAATATTCAACTCTCTCGCTGGCCCTCTACCTCGGCCATGAATACAAAAGAACAACTTAATTCAGGTCGACTGATTCCAGTTTACTTACCATTTTAAAAAGATTCCGGTTAATTTACTACTGCGAGCGTGCACCGGAGCCGGAACTAATGTCCGGTTGGCGAGACGTGGCTGCGTATACATCTGACATTGCCTTCATTATTTACACCTGCAATTTCAACCACAGCGTTGAAAGTTACCCCCATGCACGCATCAGTTAATAATCTGTGATTGGTCAATGGATCCAGAACTGAGGAGAGGCGTGCTGACGTGCTGTTACTGTTGGAGAGGAGACCCCTCGCAGCTGCAACGATGACATGTCTCTCCTGCACTGCACATCTCTCGATCCAAAGTCTATTCAACAATCAACACCAGACACACTACACTGAATCACTGATATAAGTACCATATATATAGCTGTACTACATGACATGGCTTATGTGAGATCTCATGTTAATGCACATGCATCAATGCATGGGCCCGTATGAATCTTTTTTAGAACAAAAGGGCCGGCCCGTATGAATCTCATATTTCAATCGGAAGTTTGAGTGAACTCCCTCCATGGCTACTCGATCAAGGGAGGCTCAGTAAAGCAAAAGGCATGGCTAGCTAGTTTGTACTTTGTAGTAGTACTGAATATGGACGATCGAGGGTACACCAGAAGCAGTACATGTCCCCAACAAAGTGGTTGCGGTAATTATTATTGAAAAGAAAAGTTTCAACGGAACAGCACATTTCAATTTTTTGTTGTAAGAAAGCTGAGGAGAGGAGAATTAACTGAAGCGCACACTGTTACATTGATCCTGCACTGTACGCTTAACTGAAGCCTATACCTGACACGGCCGAGTTATTTTAACTGTGCATTTCAACGACAGCTAGCGCGTTCAAAGTTGAAACAGAGTCTTCTCTTCACGTGGAACTCAGTTGGCAAGATACCCAAATATTTCAACTCAGGTCTCCTACGTACAAAATAGTTCTCTCCCAACTCATCAACACTAGGCACGACTGCTACTGCTGTTAGTGCATGGGGGTTCAATCTCTCACTTTGATTTGACAGCGGTTTGAGTGAGTTTTCCCGCCATCGCCAAGCACGTTAGCTATGCACGGCCATCAAAGCCTCAAAGCTAAGTAGAGCAAAAAGCGTGGCTAATTTGTAGTAGTAATGTCTAGTACCAATTGTACTTACTCCTGAATATGGACGATGGTACTGAACAAATAAAGTAATTAAAGGAAAGATTAGTTACAAGAGTGCACAGTTACTAGCTACAACTACTTGTCCCCACCATCGAAGTGGTAATTATTAGGGGAAAATGAAAGGAATGCCTGCAACGACAAAAAAAAAGGTGCGAACATGATCAGCAAAACGGAAAAGTGCTTTCGTACTTCTCATGACCTGTACTCCTTTTTGCGACCTTTGCCCCTGATCCATACGCGAGTCATCTCATCCCCACACATGAGTACAAATGTACAAAATCTGATCCGACGAGACAGAAGACAAACGGATGATCGATGATGGGTTGATCTCATTTCTGGAGAAAAAGATCGAACTGAAGCAGAAGCACACACACCTGCTTTGATCGTGCCACTTATACAGGACAAAGAAAAACACTAACAGTTCAGTCACCGACAGTAAGGTATAGTTCATACATCATGGAGCAGTGTGTGCACCTGATCTTGATTAGCATCTCTGCCTTTTTATCAACAGTTTGAGTGACATCCCGCCATGTCTTGTTGGCCACGAGTAGTTAGTAAAGCTCTTTGGAGAACAAAGCCAGTAAAGCTAAAAAGCATACCTAGTTTATTTATCACTAATCTATCTATCTATCTATTTATCTATCTATCTATCTATCTATACTATAATATGCGTAGATGCCGTGATGGTACGTTCGTGCGGTACGTGGTGGTACGTCGTCTGTCGTTTCTACGTCGTTTCCCGTCCGACCTCCTGTATGACGATCGTTTCCTACGCGTACGTGTTTCTGTTTGACTCCAAGTTATTGGACTTGGCCCAATTTGATCCGTCTCACGGAACGTGGATAATAAAGGTCCTAGCAGCTAACTGATCGACCCACCCCTAAAAAAAACTAGCTGATCGATCCAAACAATGTAGCTAACTGATCCACCCCTAAAAAAAAAGAACTAGCTGATCGATCCAAACAATGTACTCCCTCCGTTCTAAATTAATTGACTTTTATTTGTCCACACATTGATGTATCTAGACATGTTACACGTATAGATATATCCACATGTAGATAAATAGAAGTCAATTAATTTGGAACGGAGGGAGTAGCTAACTGATCCATCCGCACCTGAATGAATTAATCGGACAAGGTATGTAGAAACATTCATTTTTAGAATGACCATTTTTAAAGTTCAAACATTTTAAAAATATCTGAATGATTTTAAAATTCGATTTTTCTAAAATATGAACTATTTTAAATTTTAATTGTTAGAAAATTTGAAATATTTTCCAATCTGATCCAATTTTTAACATAAAACTTTTTAAAAAATCGGAACCATTGCAAAAAGTAAGATCCATTTTTTAAGTCAGAACCATTTTCAACATATGAAACCATTTTTTAAAAAACAATACCATTTTCAAAAATTGGAACCATTCTTTACCATTTTTAAATTGGAACCATTTTAAATACGGGAACCATTTTGATGTCAGAACCATTTTGAAAAATGGAACCATTTTTTTCAAAATCGGAACCATTTTTCAAAAAATTGGAAACATTTTCCACCAATTTCAAAAACAAGAAACCATTTTTAAAAGTGGAGAACCATTTTTAAGTCAGAACAATTTCGAAAATTATAACCATTTTTCGAAAATTAGAACCATTTTTTACCAATTTCAAAAACCGGGAACCATTTTAAAATCCGATCCACTTTAAAAAATCGGAACCGTCTTTAAAAATCGGGATCCATTTTTAAAAAAATTGAACCATTTTTTAAATTAAAACATTTTCTAAAATCAGAACCATTTTTCATCATTTTCAAAAATTGGGAACAATATTTAAAAAGCGACATCAGAACCATTTTTCAAAAATCAAAACCATTTTCAAGAACCGGAACCATTTTCACAATTTCCAAAAATCGCAACCATTTTCAAAAATCGGTTTTTCATAAAATCTAAACAATTTCTAAGTCTCACCAATTTTCAAAAATAAATATTTTCAAATAGCTATTTTTTCGAAAAAATGGAAAGAAAAAAAGAAAATGAACAACCAGAAAAGAAAAAGGGAAATCGAACCTAGAAAATGTGTGAAGTTGCACAGAAAAAAGGCGAAGGATTGTATAGGGAAAAAAAAGAAAGGAACATGAAAATGAGAAAATAAAAATTGTTCATAAAAAATCCAGCCTAGCTATGTTGCATCAGGAGTGCGTGTCACGTGTATATGGGCCTGGCCCATAGAACGGCAGGGGGTACGCGGAGGATCGTAACGGACGCGGTACGCGTTATATAGGATTTGCCCTCGATCGTTGCTTGATCGCTAACCAAACAAAATAGAGTTACGCTCGTAGCATGAGAATCGGCCCAGCGGCTCAGCCCACCCAATCAACGTGCCTGGAACTCGATCAGCACTGACGCCTCGAAGCGCGTCGCATGCAGACGCGTTGGTATCTGGTTTGTGGCGATGGCCAGCGTCCAAACCTTTCTCCGGTGCTAGGAGGGGTGCACGATGGAGACCTGTTGGGCCCACCTCCATGCTCGATCGATAATCGATATGCACACAGCTAGCAATCCCAGCCCCGGCCACTGAATTTTGACTACACTACCGATCGGCTGGGCAAGGCAACTACTGTAGTTGTGCATGCTGCTGCAACTGTCTAAATTACTTGTTTTTCATCGGTAAGCTTCCACCCAGCGGCTGTGGCTCAATCTTTCCCTTCTTCGATTTCTGGCCATCCTCCGAATTCTGGGTCCGGACAATACTTTTTGATTTTTTTAGTGCAAATGTTTTGGCAGTGTTCATGGTCTCATGCAGATTGACTATTTAACATGCATACCGGATCAAGAATCCTGAATGATGAACTACTATTTGATTCTAATTTCACTCGGACCATGATTCCGAATTTGGTTGCCACTTAAATTTGCATACCATGATACTAGGTCACACTTGCATTGTGATTTCTCTTTACCGATCATTTATACCGCTTTATTATCTTATACTTCTATAGATGTATGAATCATTTATTCATCCGTAGCAACGCACGGGTATTTTGCTAGTGCTATTAAGATAGATAATGTCCAATCTAAAATAATAGCATAAAACCACCACATTTGTGGCGTCTTTTCCCAAAATCCACCACTTTTCGTTTTGGCAACCGAAATCTACCACTCTCTCGCAAGGCTTTTTCAAATTGCGCTAAAACCTGTCTGGCCGCGAATTGACAAGTGGGCCCACCATGTCATAATTCGTGTCATTCGCGGCCAGACGGGTTTTAGCGTTATTAAAAAAACCTTGCCAAAGAGTGGTGGATTTCGGTTTCTAGAATCAAAAGTGGTGGATTTTGGGAAAAGAGGCCACAACTGTGGTGGTTCTATGCTATTAACTCAATACTATCTCTAGATATACTTAGTAATACTATACGCTTTAGAGCTCCCTGCTAGGATTTTTTGCGAGGCCTTCTAAGATATTCAGGGACATTATAATAGAACACATACAAATGTCTACTATGCATATAAGTGACACAAATTTATGTACAAAGGCATGTGATTTCCTCCTCGGCTACTGTGCCTAGGTTAATTTAATATATTTAACCAAATGTCTTAGGGTACACATCCTTAATACTTTGAACTCTTTTAAGTCGGAAAATGCATCCAAGTGGCACTTATTAATCGACAAAGGAATGTGATTTCTTCTTCCTTTTCATGCCATCCATCAAAATAAAATATGTTTAATCAAATATTTCTTAAGGAGCAATTTCTCAAATGGTGAAGAAAATAACAAACGTTTTCTTACAAAATATGGTTTACGTGTAGTTTATAATGTTTGATGTTAAAATGCACATATAAAACATAAATACTTGTTAACATGTAGAACATAATGAATAGATCATCTCACAATTCAAATTGTAATCAAGTAAAATAGTCTAGTATAAATAAGTGATAACCATTTGTTTAGTTTCTCTGCATTTCAACCAAATCTAGATTACCAAAAGTTGAAACATAGTGCAAGTTGGCCAATAGTTCAATTCCTAACCATTCATTAACCTAGTCTGATTGGTCCATAATTGAACCGAGTTGCCGACCATGTGAGTGTTAAAATTAATAACGGGGATAAATCAAGTTGTCACTCTGATTTTATAAGTGGGTTGAGAGATTTCCTGCCATGCAATACAATGTCAAGCACGATATGCACGGCTATGCTCAAACAAAGATATGGAAATCAACTAAAGTACACCTGATTTTTGGCCAACGACGAAAACAAAGTGATAGTTGAAGATCAGTTTCACCTTGGGATAATAAAGAACCGAATCAAGGTCAGTTGCATTGATATTTCGAGTTAGTAGATAGCAAACCAGTGTTAGGTCGTTCAATGCCCGTTAGTTTGGATATGATACATATGCATATTGTTGATAAGGATATATTGACTTCTATTAGCAGTTTGAGGAAATCTCGCCATGTCACGGCCACTAAAAAATAGTAAAGTTCTGCAAAATAACAAAGCATGTAAAGGAAAAAGCATGGCTAATTTGTGATGCTGCAATTAGTAATCAATCACTCATGCACATTAATAGTAAATATGGATGCAGGTGAATGTAAAACTAGTGGCACTTGCCCCCATCAAATGCTACTAATTATTGTCATTTTTTTGTGAAGGTGAAGTGGTATAAATAAGATTGGGAGAATGCTACCCAAACCAGGGAGGACAATGGGCACATAAAAAAGGGGAAAAATAAATTTACCTTATGCTAACTAGCTTGTGGTTAGTACTCTATGCCTTTCCATGTTCTTGAATTGCATGTTCAAGGCATGCAAATTAAGTTCGATGGTCCATCTACAATTGGCCAGGCATCACTTTCCCTTGTATTCAGAGCTAGCCATCTTGCTAAAAAATACAAGAGCAGATGACAGCCGCTATACACTCGGTCGAACGACAAACACAACCGATATTTTATTGAGTGGATAATGGATGAAATGAAATCGATGTACATGGCCATTTTCGGGGAATAAAAGAATTTTCGCATTCAAGCCTGAATTCTTAAGAATAAATTGTGAATGAAATTTAAAAAATAGAGGACAATGAGCATATACGGGAGAAAATAACTGAAGTTGCAGAGATAGTTAGCATTCCTCTGTTTGCGAAGAAATAGTGTCTATAGTACTCTAGTAGTTTTCATAACCTAAACATGCATGCGTAGTATTTTTTACGTTTTTGGTATGATATTTATATTAATATTTTCTCTCTATAAAAAAAGGTAACTATTGCTAGTACTCTTATGCACACCTTTTCCCCTTTGCTGCCTTTTCCCTTCAGGTTCTCGGATTGCATGTATCAGCATGGAAACTTCAGTGGTTCATGCACAACGGGCTTTTGGCAACATCACTTTCCCTCGAATTCAACACTAGCGCCGTCATGCTAAAACTTTCAAGCAACCCAGGTTTGAAATGCACCGTTGTTTGATGCGCAGTCGAGATTTTTTTTTTGACTGAATGATGGATGAAATGGAATGGAAGTACATGGCCTCGCGGGGAAGGAATTCTTGCATTTCGTTTGTTGCTTTGCATGAACATTTAGATATTGGAAAGCGAACTCACTTAATTAGGAATTTCATAGATAGAGAAGGAAGGGCAAAAAGAGAGAGACTGACTCCGGATCAATGCTGATTGACGACTGAATAAATAGCCGGAAGCAACAACTGCACGGGGTGAACCAAAAAAGTTTGGGTAGAGCCGGATCTAAGTGTTGGCTAGGTAAACGCCCGTAGTAAGAGGGGTAGTTATGAACCCTGTGGACCACCCCCATGGGGACGGTGAAGGGAAAACCCCCATTGGTAGAAAAAAATGTTGCCAGTTGAAAAATTCAAAATATATGCTTTAACCAACAAATAGAAAGTCCCACTTTCTTGGAGAAAGTTGCCAACCTGCAACTAGAAATTGTAGCTCCTGCTCGCCAGACATTTGAAACTTGCTTGATTGGCTCTTGGTGTCACTGTCTTCTTGTGCTACTAAAGGCAGAGCAAGAAAAGGCTCACTGTCTTCTTCTTGCTTGATCCCGTTCGGAGGACTGTGAAACCATACATCTTTACTCCTTTCTGTACATGTTGTGCCTCACTTGTACGGAGTACTAAAAAGAGCGTTTGTTCAGTTGCACTTCGGCACACAATTTGCAGAGTACGTAGCGTAGTATCTGAAGATTACTACTGAGGACCACATAGCTTTGATCAGCTTGAGCAGGTTCCCGCCTGTCAAGCACGTTGCACGGCCACTGTAAGCTAGTGATGAAGCTAAAATGCAAGGCTAGTTTATAGTACAAATAATTAACCCGTCTCTGCCTGCCAACATATGGGCCATACGTAGGTAAATGGAAACATGAGAAACTAAAGGAAGATACTTTGCATTTGCTGGCCCGCATGGAAGTGGTACAAAGGAAAGAGAAGGTTTCAAATTGAGGAGGACAGTGAGCACAGGAAAGTGTCTGAATCAGTAGTACTGTAAACTCATGCTTGTCTTTCCACAAAACAAATCAACCTTACGAGCTAATTAGCTGGCGCCTTTTGGTACTTGTTCACGTGCTTGATTGTTATTTTAATCGATGTTGAAAGACATTTGCATAGCAGAGGAGCACAGTAACAAAAAAAATAGAGTATCAAAATCATTTTTACAGAAGAGTACAATCTGATTGATCCGTGACAGAAAACCAACTGATAATTCATGATCAGTTTCATTCCGCGAGGAAAAGATCCTGGCATTCACACACTGTTGCATTGATCCTGGCATTCCATTTGTACAGCACAAGACACCCGCAGTTTGGTCAGCACCAGTAAGGTACAGTTCATATATCATGGAACAATATGTATATGTACCTGATGTTGATTAGCTATTTCTGCCTTTTATCAACAGTTTGAGTGAAATCCCGCCATGCCATGGCCACTCAAAGTATGTAAAGCTCTTTTTTTTCTCTTTCGACGTAGGAAGCTAGTAAAGCTAAAAGCATTGCTAACTTAAGCTATCACGGTATCACTGGTGCTACTAATTCATCACCTCACTGCACACCATATGTATGCAGATGCTTGAAGACTATGCTACTGAATATAGACGAGGGTGCACCAAAGTAAACCAATGTTAAAACTAGGTGCACTTGTCCTCATCAAAGAGCTAAAAGAGATTATTTCTTAATGGTAAAATATTAATTGAGATTGGGAGAAGGCTATCCTAACTGAGAATGATAAAGAGCACAGTAAAGTACATACAAAAATAGGATGAACAAATTGACCTAATGCTAACTAAAAGGTAGTACGCCCTGTACCTTTTCCTCTTTGTTTCTGCTTCTTTTCTTCAGCTTCTTGAATTGCAGTAGAATTCAGTGGTCCCTTTAAAATGGGCCTTTTGGCAACATCACTTTTCCCTAGAATTTATAGCTAGCCAGTCATCATGCTACAAATGATGAGGCAAAGGTCGTCGATAGGTTTCAAATTCGGCATTGTATGACAGATGCACATAACTGAGATTTTAATAACCGGATGAAATGAAATTTATGTAAGTCACGGACTTTTCCGACAGGACAAAGATCAGCGGATGAGGATGAATTCTGGAGAACGACTGCTCTTCGCTCATTGCGGAAATGAAGGGGGATGGTAGCAGCAAATCGGAGATTTCAAAACTCTGCTATCGTCTATGCAGGATTACAAGGCGTCCAAGATAAACAGGACGGGAAACAAAGTGGCCCATGAGCTTGCTAGATTATGGCGTACTGGTTTACCTGATGACGTTTTGATTGGATTGGTGCCGCCCTACGTGGTGAGCCAGATCGATCAGGATTGTAATGCCCTGAATGCTACTTGATTTGGAAAATGGAAATTTCAAAAAAAAAACTTTTTAGCTTTATGCCTTTATAGGAAAACGTTCCCAATATGCAACAGAAATTCAAACTCTTGTTGACCAGGGTATCGAAACTTGCTTGATCAAGTCTTCATGTCACGGTCTTCCTTGTGGTAGTGAAGGTACGTAGAGGAAGAAAATTAAGGAGAGTCAGCTTGACTCTCCACTTGGAGTAGTGCGAAATTAACAAATCAGGTCCCGTGCGAAATTAACAAATCAGCTTCTTGAATTGCATGTAGAATTCAGTGGTCCGTTCAAACTGGGCCTTTTGGCAACATCACTTTTCCCTGGAATTCAGAGCTAGCCAGTCATCATGCTACTCCCTTCGTTCATAAATGGATGTCTCAATCTTTTCTAGATTTGTATGTATGTTTTTATGTCTACATACATACAAATCTAGAAAAGATTGAGACATCCTTTTGTGAACGGAGGGAGTACAAGTGATGAGGCAAAGGTCGTCGCTAGGTTTCAAATTATGCATTGTATGACAGATGCACACATAACCAAGATTTTAATAACCGGCTGAAATGAATTTTATGTAAGTCATGGACTTTTCCGAAAGAAAAAACATCAGCGGCCGACGGTGAAAACAAAGAAATAATTCGTTCCAACTTTTTAGCTTTATAGGAAAAAGTTGCCAATCTGCAATAGTAATTCAAATTCTTATTGACACCAGAGTTTTGAAACTTGCTTGATCAAGTCATGATGTCACGGTCTTCCTTGTGCTAGTGAAGGTACGTAGAGGAACAAATTTATGGAGAGCCAGCTCGACTCTCCATTTGGAGTAGTGTGAAATTAACTGTATATTTTTTCTGTATATGTTGTGCTACATTAGTGTCTGAAGGTAAGTGAAGATCTCATCACCTTGATCAGTTTGAACCGACTCCCCGCCATGCATGTCAAGTACGTTGCTCGGCCACTCAATGTCAAAGCTAGTGAAGCTAAAAAGCACGCCTAATTTAGGTACTACTCCTAAGCCATCTCTCCGTTCCAGCATATGGGCGTGCACTAATCACAGATGATGAGGGTGCCAGACTAATAAAAGGTCCCCATGAAATGATAGTGGTTAGAAGAAAAGGGAAGGATTCAAACCGAGAAATGTGAGCAAAGTATCTGAACGGGTAGTAGTACTGACTACTGAAACCTCATCTCATGCTTGTGGTATTACACCTTCTTCAGGCCCTTTTGGTAGTTCCTCAGGTCCTTGATGCATTTGCATGCGGGCGATCATTTTTCTGAATTGAGCTTTTGATCAATTTGCCTGGAATTCAGAGCTAATCACCTTCGTTCCATACCTTTTTCGGAATTGGATGTACATAGACGTATTTTATAGTGTAGATTCACTCATTTTGCTCTGTATTTAGTCCGTATTGGAATCTCTAAATAAGTCTTATATCTAGGAATGCAATGATTACTAGCAAATTAAGGACGGAGACAGAGATGAACCTTTGTATATGCTCTGTTCCAATCCATGAGTGGAGAAAGCAATCGCACCATTTAGTATGCCTTCTAAGCAAAAGTTGCGAGTCTGCAACGAAGTAATTTTAATTCACAAGAATTTCGAGCCTCGGTTGTCTGAGTGATCAAGTCTCTGAAGAAAAATGTCACTGTCGTACTGTGCTAGCAAAGGCAGAGAGCAACAAAAGAATAAAGCAGGTCAACTCTCCAACAAATCAGGTCCCGTTCGGAAGCATCCATTTCATATTTCCATGGATGAGGGATTCCATTTGCTTTGCTTTGTTTGAACTAAAGCTCCATGCATGTTCTTCCACAAAAAGCTCGATTGGCATGTAGCGAAACTTTACACACGAACATTCAGCTCGAACTGTAAGAAGCTCGTTAGGTTAAATACATGTGTGACAACCTCTTAATTTCTAAACCAGCAAAAACTTGTGTTCGAAGTGTTCAACTAAACTGGAAAAGACGACTTCGTATGCTGTCTAGTCCTTCGTTATCTTCATTTCGGCTAGGTACGGTAGCACCTGGAATATTGGGAAATCAGACGCGGTCGTCGTCGACTTGTGCTGCTGCGGGGTGCTTCATAGACCAAGCCCACCGCCGAAGCTGGGCGTTATACCGGGCCCTGGCCTGCGTCCACGAACCAAAAGGAGCAGCTGGCACTAAAAAAAAAACCGGCGGCGGGCCAGAAGTTCTGACGGGCTTCTGTCTGCTTCCCTGTCCGTAGACAAGGAGCAGTGAGCTATGGTCGGCAAATCCTATTTGCCGCTCAACGTGTGGGATCCCCTATATATCGCCTTCGGCGAGGGCAAACCCTATGCGGCGTCCGTTAGCGCCGCCTGAAGGCATTCTTTTCTGGGCCGGCCCAATAAGTATCACGCACGCACAAACGCACGTTGTACCCTGAAATGGTTCGGCTAAAGGTACTTTCTCTTTTCTTTTTCTTTTCTTTTCTTTTTTGATTTTCTTTATTTTCTTTTTTCGTTTTTCTTTTTCATTTCTTTTTTGTTTTTGTTCCCGTTTTTTCTTTTTTGTTTTGTTTTCGTTTCATTTAAAATTGAAACTATTTTTAAAATTTGCGAATGGTTCTATTTTTTTTAAATGGTTCTAAATTTAAATATGGTTCCAAATTTAAAATTGTTCATTTTTTAAAACGGTTCCATTTTTTGAAAATGTTTCAAATTTAAAATGGTTTCGAATTTAAATAACGTTCCGAATTTAAAATGGTACCAAATTTAAAAATGGTTCCGAATTTAAAATGGTTCCAAATTAAAAAAATGGTTCTATTTTGAAAATGATTCCAAATTAATAAATGGTTTCAAATTTAAAAATGGTTCCGAATTTAAAATGGTTCCAAATTTAAAAATGATTCCATTTTGAAAATGGTTCCAAATTTAAAAATGGTTCCATTTTGAATATGGTTTCAAATTTTAAAATGATTCCAACTTTTAAAATGGTTCCAAATTTAAAATGGTTCCAAATTTAAAAATGGTTCTATTTTGAAAATGGTTCCAAATTTCAAAAAGGTTTCATTTTTAAAATGGTTTCAAATTGAAAAATGGTTCCAAATTTTAAAATGGTTCCATTTTGAAAATGATTCCAAATTTAAAAATGGTTCCGAATTTAAAATGGTTCCAAATTTGAAGATTGTTCATTTTTAATATGGACCACTTTGAAAATGGTTCCAAATTTAAAAAGTTTCCATTTTGAAAATGGTTCCAAATTAAAAATTGTTTCGATTTAAAATGGTTCCAAATTTTTATACTTTGGGTTTAATATTTTTTTTGTACTTTCGATTTCAGTCTACATGTATTTCCGATTTTTTTACTTTCGAGAATTTTTTCCATACATTTTGTCTGATTACGTGTGTACTGTACATATGGAACGTATAAAAAAATGTCCGCGCTGCTTGAGCGAGCTAGCTAGCTGAAACCTAGCTCGTTGAATGTCACATGCTCGAGCGAGCGTGGGATAGCTCTGATCGTGCGAGCGTGGGAGCAACGTAGCTAGCTAGCTCTAATCGTACGAGCGTGGGAGCAACGTATCTAGCTAGCTCTGAACGTACGAAGCAGTCGACCGAGTGAAATGGGCCGGCTCTAATCTAGCTAGCTCCTGCGTATCCTAAATAGAACTTCGGCCTGGACCGTTGTGAGGGAAACGACCATATCGTAAGACCGGAGAACGAGAGAAGAAGTATCAGGTGCGGCCAACCTCGCCTGAGATGGGAATGGCGTGGCTTGCCGACAGCGAGGCGAGGAATGGACCTCATCAATATGGGAACGATGTGGCGGGTTGGAGCATTGCCACGGGAAGTCTCTCCCTAACCAACAGGCGATCTAGCTCTAGCGGTTGTTTCCACCCCTCTCCATGTCACCACCGGGCCGGGCAAAGCCCGGGCATGGGGGGATGGCGGCGGCGAGGCATCCCTCCGCCGCGGTTATAAAGGGTGCGGTTGCGGCGGATCTCGAGCGGGTGTCCCGGATCGACCTGTGCGTGGCCATGACATCGATAGCGCAGCGACGTGTGGCCTCCTCCGTTGTCAACCGTCCACCCCGGCAGTGCCGCTTGATCCGGGTGGTGTGGTGCCGTGCCGAGTTTGGCTTGCCGCACGGCTTCCCGACCGCGGTTCGGACGCACTGGTAGGGCATGACGGCCGACGACGAGGAGGATCCGGTGGTTCAGCTGGTGACGGGTGCGAGGATGCTAGGGAAAACAGGTATCGGC
The DNA here is from genome assembly GCA_947311845.1 of Poa pratensis. Taxonomy (NCBI): domain Eukaryota; kingdom Viridiplantae; phylum Streptophyta; class Magnoliopsida; order Poales; family Poaceae; genus Poa; species Poa pratensis. Next base: position 10,330,030 of record CAMZMU010000118.1, read on the forward strand.
TCAGTCAGAACCGTCGATGGCGGCGCCCGTGGCCGTCGTTTACCTCGCTGGAGGCGTTATGGGGCTGTTTCGTTCCCTCTATGCTCCTGAGAAAACCCTAGATTTGGACTTTCCGGGATTTGGTCATGGCAACATGTCTACGTTGTTCGTCCCTTGGGGGCACCATCTTTGGAGTCACACATCATCTCGAGGGACAAGTCTATGTCTTTGGTGGCTGGGCGCAAGTCTCCGTGTGCTTATTGCTCGGTGGCCAAGGTGGAGCAGCATGACATTGCCGCTTTGATGACGGCGAGTTCCGATGGCATGGTGGAGCAGGGGCTCGGAGGCATACACGGCCACGTGGGATGATGGACGTGCGCAGGATGGTGACGTGTCTGTCGTCGTGGCAACGTCGACGATGAACTTTGCAAGGTCATGTCGTTGATCCCCTACCCCGAAGATGGGTCAACGATGGCTTCCGAATCGTGCGCATGCACACTACTAGGAAACTAGCTATAGGTGGATCAACATTCTGTGGTGCACCTTTTCGCGGTGCGCCACAGAAGTTTATCAGTGGCGCATCCCCTGTGGTGCGCCACAGATATCTGTGGCGCATGGGACGGTCGTGCGCCACTGAATATGGCATTTCTGTGGCGCATGCAGACACATGCGCCACAGACATATCGTGGGCCCCACTACCCACAGTTGAATTCGAGGCCCACCACCCATTTCTGTGGCGCATGGGCATGGATGCGCCACAGAAACATGCATTTCTGTGGCGCATCCAGGAATTCTGTGGCGCATGGGCCTGGGTGCGCCACAGAAATGTTGGTTTCTGTGGCGCACCAGGTCTGATGCGCCACAGAATTTGGGCACTTAGCCGTTTAAGCGCCACCACTTGCGCATCGTCCTCCACACGCTCGTGCAAACACCTCGCCGTGCATCTCTTCGACGCCACCACTCGCGCAACCACCACACGCTCTCGACCGCCGCTGGCCGCCGTACTTCGACTCGCCGCCGCCGGCCGCCCCAACTCACTGGATCCTCTCCCCCTCGTCGGTAATCTTCTCCTCCTCCTCTCCCCACCGTGCCTGTCCTCGCCCCAACCGTCCCTCGCGCGCGTTCTGTTCACCACGTCGCCCGCGCGCCCTCGGCGCCAACCCGGCCCTGCTGCCCGCCCTCGCGGCCTGCGCGCGTCCTTCTCGATCTCGAGCCGATCTCGACCGACGAGCAGGGGGCAGGAACCCGCGGCCCTCCCCTGCCTCCCCTCGCGTGCTCGCGATGTGTTCGACAAAATGCTGATGTTAGTTGCTTGCTGTTAGTTGCCTATTCTACAAAATTGTATGCAAAATCCAAGTAGCTGGCTGATTCATGGTGATTAGGGTAGAGGACTAGGGTTTCTGCTGCTGTCCCCTATCTGCAGTAACACAAATCTTCAATTTCGAGTACCTAGATGGCCAAATCAGAGGGGAAAATCGGGAAAATCGGGAACATCGGGAAAATCGGGAACATCGGGAACATCGGGAAAATCGGGAACATCGGGAACATCGGGTACATCGGGAACATCGGGAACATCGGGAAAATAGGGAAAATCGGGAACATCGGGAACATCGGGAAAATCGGGAACATCGGGAAAATCGGGAACATCGGGAAACATTTAATTTTATGCAGTTTTTTATGTAATATGACTTGTATGACTCGGAACGTTTTCTTGTTTCTGCTTCAAGTTCATGATCCTTTTTTTTGGTTGTACATGTGCAGAGGTTGCTAGAAGTTCTTGTGTGTGCTTCAGGTTCAAGAAGACGCCCTTTGGTGAGCTATTGGTACCCCGATCGAGAAGTTGTGTGTGCTTGTGTTGATCTGTGCTACCACGACCATCGTGTCGTGGTTGTTTGTGCTCCGACCATCGTGTCGTGGAGATGTCGGCCGGAGATGCCGGCCGGAGATGTGGATTTTTTGTGAAATGTCTGCAGGTACCCCGAGAGGCCCTTCAGTTTGCCAGAACGTCGATTAACTTCCGTTACGGCAAATTCGGGTACTCCATATGTCCCCTTTTTAGCAAAGGTCATGCCAAAAAATTTCGTGAATTTTGGCATGACTTTGCCAAAAATAGGACATATGATTTGTGAAATGTCTGCAGGTACCCATGAGGCCCTTGAGTTTGCCGGAACGTCGATTAACTTCCGTTCCGGCAAATTTGGGTACTCCATATGTCCCTTTTTTAGCAAAGGTCATGCCAAATTTTTTCGTCAATTTTGGCATGATTTTGCTAAAAATAGGACATATAGTTGTGTAGCTTAGATTGTAGATAATTTTAGTTGTGTTCATTGTTGGTTTATATTGTGTAATTTTCACATTGCTAAAAATGAGTTTGAAAATTGTGTTGTTGATATTAATTTGATATGGTACTATGTTATTTGATAGTTGCTATGAATTTGTACTTTATTTAAATTTGCTTGCTACTTAAAAATTGTGTTTTTAGTTTATTGTTCTCGGTGATGATGTCACTGTTGGACCAGAGGGGCGATGTCCGCGACTGGACTCCGCCGGGCTGGCACTGGGAGGTGCTACCTTCCGGGACGCGTATCTTGGTGAGGAATCCGGGTGACGTCGTCGACCCGGATCTTCTTTGGTGGCGGTCGCGTGGGCCATGCTCGGTGCAGAGGGAGCCGGGCCCCGAGGAGGTGGTACGTCGCCGTATCAGGGAGGAGGACGAGCACGTCCGTCGCTACATGTATTTGTTGGATAGGCAGTACAACAATGGATGGTCGTTTCTTCAGAGGGTTCATGAAGCTGGTCAACCGATCCTGTCTCGGGAGCTGCTCCGCCTCGCAGACGGATGCATGCCCTCTTTGTAAAATGCTATCTTGACGCTAGAGGGCAACCTTCTTAAAGAAGAGGATCCAAATTACCCGGTGTTCACTGTTAAGGTGCCAAAGGACTTGGCCGACTTCGTCCATGAAGGCCCCGCGGATCTGTTCTTCATATCGTACGAGGACGTCTTCAGGCTGTTTCACTATAGACGGCTGGACTATAACTTGGTCCGCCTATACGCGCTCAACCAGGCGATGAGAATCAGGAGAGATAATACCCCGTACGTCAAGGTAGTGGATCCCTACTACATGCGTGACAGCTAGCTGGTGGAAGGATCAACGACACGGGCCATGGCCACGGAGTTCCTCCAGAGAATCATGCTGAATAACCAGGATAAGATCAGACTTCTTCTGCCTTTCTTTTCCGAGTAAGTACACATCCGGTCGCCGCCGTCGTATTTTATGCTTTCTTATAGATTTCTTCCGTTGTTGATCCTTTCCAACATTCCGTTTCAATTGTGTTGAGCAGTAACGAGTACTGCGTACTCATCGTCCTAAGCCTGAGGTGGTCCATTGCCACTTATTTCGACTCGGGAAGTCTTAAAGACTACACCAGAATAAAGGGTGTTCTCGATGAGGCTCTCGAGGGCTATGCCCAAATGGGAGGCCACTTCCACAAAGTAAAAAACGGGGAACGTTTCACGAAGGACAAGAAACACATTTTCTGGCATGGGACCGGGTTCCATTGCATCAAGCATGCGCCTGGCAGCGTGAAGGATGCCTTCTACGTCCTCCATCACATTAAAGGGTTTGTCCGGGATGCAGAGAAAACGAGGTGGCCATCTAGTCTCCAAGAATGGACCAAACTTAGTGGGGAAATCACCGACGGTGAGCTTAGAGAAGACTTCCATCGCATCCAGATGCAGTTATCGCAAATCATCGTGGAAGATGTCATGACAGAAGGGGGGGGGGGGTCCTTACACAACGCCAAAGGTAGGATGTATTATAAAAGAAAGCCTTGCCTCACTCGATAGAAGTGCTTCTTTATTTTATTTATTATAGACTTATCCACTTAATTAGATGAATAAATCATACTCTATTTATATTATTAACCAAATATATATCCCAATCCATCTCCAGGGTTGTCTAAGTGGGAGATCGAAGAACGCCTAGACAGACAAAATGACATGAGGACGTAGATGACGAAAGACTGCTATAAACCGTTCCCGGAGCCGATCAAGAAGAAGGCTCAATCCTACCAGTGGAGCTAGACGTGTTCTCCGTTAGCGACCCAGCAAGAGAACCCAGCAGGAGCCGGCGTGATACGTGGGCCCTAGTGATCGCTTAGACATTAAGGGATCACTAGGCCCCACTTATCATCGTCGCCTCCTGCGCCCCACGCTGAATCTGGCTTCTCAGCCTTATTTGTACTTTGACTTATGTGACATGAGATGAACTTTTGTACAATTAATTTGGCACTTGTCACTATATTTATGTATCTCGGGCTCTAAGTAATGTGATGACATAGTAATTTGTCTGTTTTCATATACCGTGTCAAATATATTATTATTTCTATTATATATGTATAAATCCTGTATATATACCTGTATTTCCTGTAATATACCTGTATTTATACAGCAGGCAGCAGCAATTCCAGAATACCTGTAAATTATTCTGTGGGGCATGTTATTTTTTCTGTGGCGCATGCATTTCTGTGGCGCACGCCAGAGGGATGCGCCGCTGAAATACTTCTGTGGCGCACTCTGAGTAGTGCGCCACAAAAATCTGAGCTTTCTATGGCGCACCCAGGGATGCGCCACAGAAATATATTTTAGTGGCGTGCTAACTGTGGCGCACCCACCATGCGCCACAGAAAGGCAAAAGGGTGCGCCACAGATAGAATGTTTCCTAGTAGTGGCAGTGGGTGCATGCTGAGAGTCAGCTGGGCCCGTTCATGGTCCCGACTCGCCATTGGGTGGCTTGTTGAGACTTCTAGTTTTAAATGTTAGGGTTTCGGTGTGAGGTCAGTGTAATTGTCCTGATCATGCCCAACTATCATTAATCTTGTATGTTAGCTACAGATTTCGCCATAATGTTGGCTTTGAATTGATCGATTTTTTTTCTAAGACTTTGTTAAGTAAATTAATAAAAAAAACTATGTACATCATTTTAATGCAAAGACCGGGGTTTCATCCCCATTTCGAAAAAAGTCAGTGCCAAGAGAAATTTATCTCATATATCATGTAAGCATGTGATTATTAATCTATGCGTCTTATCAGCGGTTTTAGTGAAAACCCACCTGTCACGACCACTCAAACTTAGTAAGCTACAACCTACAAAGCGTGCCTGACTTGTCTATTGTCACTAGCGCTACTAAGATAGACAATATCCAAACGGAACAAATCCATAGAGATACTAAGTTTATGGTTATAGAGCTCCCCGCTAATTGTGAGGGATAATAAGATATTCAAGGACACTAGAATAGACATGAACACATACGTTCACACATGCTTATAGTACATCTAAGTGACACAAATTAATACAAAGGTTTGTGATTCTTTTCACCTTTTTTCCCTCCCCACGCCGATCAAAACGAATATAATAATATGGTTAAGCAAATGGTTAAGGTGCAAGTCCTAAAAAATAAAACAATTATTGTGTCTACATTGAAATATTTTAGACTGAGAATGTATCCAAGTGACAAAATTAATCTACAAAAGAAACATAATTTTCTCCTTTTTTCATCACATCCATACAAAAATACCAAATGTTTTTTAAGGAGTAGTTTACAAAAGTGAACAAACAACGATTTTTTTTCCTAGAAAACATGATTTAGGTGTATTTTATAATGGTAGATGTTGGTGCTGAAAATGAAAATACTTATTAATATGTAGTAGCAATTTTTTGCAAGCATGAGAGAAAAAAACATAATGACTAAAATTGTATTACAAACTGAATGATAAAAAAGTAAAAAAAATTGTATACATAAATAATAACCATTATGAAAATATGTTGTGGGGACAGTTAATCTAAAAACATGGCTAAATGCTACAATTACTACTAATGAAACATCTACGCCATGCTGATGGATATTCCCTCCCTTAGCTTTGGTTAGAGCGGTATTTACTGTGAGCATTCCGCTGATGCCTGAGGTGATAATCCAGCACATTGAACAAGATAGGTGTTGTTTTTTCTGCTGCATCGATGACTTTTTAGTACTTGGAATAAAATATTTAGTGGAGGTATCGAGTACTCAAACTCGCAATCAAAAATGCCTGAGGTGATAATCCAGCACATTGAACAAGATAGGTGTTGTTTTTTCTGCTGCATCGATGACTTTTTAGTACTTGGAATAAAATATTTAGTGGAGGTATCGAGTACTCAAACTCGCAATCAAAAAAATGTGTTTGTTTACGATAGCAATAATTTGTGCGGCATGGGCGGGCATGTTCTTTACATGTTTTTCCGTGAGGAGAAGGTTCACGTCAGGGAGACATTGTCTGCATACTTTTCCAGGGCTTATCCACCGAGGTTGGGATTCCTGCGCCGTCATGTTGCATGAGCATTCATTCTATTCGACAAGATTTACAAAGATCCTCGATCACCTCCACATCGCAGTAGAATCAGAGGAAGCAGTGAACATGATGTCCACCTCGAGGTTATGCGACAGTCCACCCCACCACAGCTACTGTGTCACCTCATACTTGGACATGGCCAATCGTGCGATGAACTTCTCGGAACACCTGACATCAGAGCCATGAGGTCAGTGCTGCCTTGCCTAGAGATGGTGCCTCCATGCCGTCGTACATCATACGGGCGGTGAAGCAAGTTGACGGGTCTGAGATTGTGGACTATCATGCTGAGTTATCCCCTACGTGATGACCCATGCTTGTATTTGGATTGTGCAACTATGGGGCTTTAGCCCATTATGTATTTGATTGTTGTTGGTATTTGCATTTATAATGTCAGGATGATTGGCGCACAACAAAGTTAGTTTTATGATTATGATTAAGCCTGTTAAATTCATTATTTTTGTGATACATAGATGGTTTTCTAGGTTTGTAGAAAAAAAATGGTCAAGAGATCGTGAGAAGTGATGTCTTTGAGTAAGGGAAATGAACCATTATTTGAGAATGCTACTACTGATGAAGTTGTTAGTCACTTAGACTATGTTCTTTTATTTTTGACACGTAGACTATGTTCTTTTTATGGGTCTTTACCTGAGAGTCATGGTTAGCGACATATTTAGAGTATTCTCCCAACATCCTTCCGTTTAGTTGTGAGCTCCTATATTTTTGATTTATTGACATTAGGCACGCTTCGTCTTTGCCAATCCGAAACAAGATCTGCATGCATGCTTGGAGTGGCAGTATGCACATAACCGGCAGTTAATCATCGTAAGAAACATGGTTTGAAAAAAAAAATCAACATTTAGAACTGCGTGTGACAAACATAATGATGCCCCATGATTACAAAACATTGGCATACTAGAGATACATGGTTTGAAAAGTATACATCTAGAACCACTTATTTATTTTGTGCAACTATCGTAACTTTCCATCATGCTATTGTTTTGCTCGTCGTGATTTTTTTCTGATTGTTCCTAGTAGGACCTGGGCGCGCGAGATCTTGTAGTGGTAGAGGCGTAGAGCTCCCACCGTGGGAGTCCCACGGGCCACGCTTGTAATTGGAGTTGCTTGTGTGATTGGAGCGCTTCAGCGCTCCTCATCGATGGTTGGTTCGCGTGCACTCTTCCTCAACAAGACGCAAAATTGAAATGGAGATTTTGCACACTGATAGAGTTCCAAATTATCTACACCTAGATTTGTTTCTGGATTTTTTGAAACATACAAATTATATTTCTGAATTTTCAAAAAGGGCTGCGTGGAGCTCATTGGGGGTTTATGGTAGCCAAGCCTATTTTTCTTGCGGAAGTTGCCAACCTTTGCAACAAAAGAATTCCAATTCTTATTCGCAACAATTTTGGATCTTGTTTGATGGTGTCTCAGTGTCATTGTCTTCCTCGTGATAGCAAAGGTACATCAAAAAAAGGAAAGCCAACAAGATCTCATTCGGAGTACTGCAAAATTAACCGCATATCTTCTCTACTTTTTTTCTTCAAAATGGCGAACGCCCGTTTTTTTGCAGCAGAAAAACAATATACAAAACATTTTTATTACATAATTCAGAAAGATATAAAGAAAATAAACTCGAACCCACATGCCTCGCGACAGAAACTCCATCTGACTACCACTAGCTCTTTGGTAAAAGCCAAGAACAAATAGAACATACACAATCTGTAGGCAAAGCCTTCAACAAGGAGAAGTCCCAAAGAAAAGTCGCACGTGCGCCGCTGATGATGAGTCCAACCTAATATCGACCCAGAATTTTCATCCCCAAAGACGAGATTTGAGCCACCACTTTCAGCATGGGCACGACAAAAGGGCGTGTCAACATTGCCAAAAATATTTCCACCTAGGGGTGCAAACTTTAGAAGCAACTACCATCATTAGATGTCCGCCCAAAGACACATCACTGACCAGATGCTGCTGGAGGAGAAACATGAAGTCGATGACGTCCCATACCGCCACGCCACCAACCACTGTCGCACCACGTTCGATCGAGCAGCAAATGAACGTTCACAAGATATCAACGATTAAAACATAAAACACCGTGAGCACATCTCATGGTCAGCTAATTCTGGCGATGTGAACAAAAGAAAAAGGTATAGCTTGATCAATCCTATTCCCGAGATGGGAAATTTATACCTGACGGTTAACAGTGTTGATGTAAGCACGAATTTGGATGCAGCTCAACAATGCCTCACGTCCTTTGCCTCTTTTCAGCAACTTACCATATATCGTACTCTGAACTTGTTTAGTAGTAGTTTTTTCGTAGGAAGACGTCTTGTTTAAGCCTTGAACTTGTATAGGTTGGATAAATCGTACCCCAACTCTAATTCTCTGAACTTAGTACTCTGAACTAACAGACTGCGATCTATAATATCCAACATGTTCATACTCTGAACATTGCTAAATTAAACAACTACGAACTAACATATCCCACGCTATAATATCTATAATGCTAACTTAAACAACTCAATGTCTCCAACTAGAATATCACCTGTGTACTTGGGCATCGTCAATTCGTCATCATCTCCCATGATGCCCATTTCGTTACTTGTTCATCATTCCTTCATCCCCACATTTTTTCCGACAACCATGTTAATATGTCACACCCTTTCACAAGTTTGAAACAAAGCCATATAACACGTGTTAAATTGCCAATGTAATCGACTTAATTAAATTCTCTTGCCACTAGCTGATAAGCACATCCCATCGCCATTGGACTCTATTCTAAACTCCATCCTTTAATGGAAAATACATTTTAGCACTAAAAGAATAATAAAAATGACCAATTTGACCATTAATTGATCCGTTGCTCGGATATCAATCGCTCGAATTCATTTAAAATGACGTAATATTCAGGTTTTTACAGATCGGATGGCGACGAAGGCAACCGATGGGAGCCACCTCCACCCGGCCGACGCCTCTACCTCTGCCCTAGGGATGTAAACGGATCGGATCGGATTTTGCCTCTACCATATCCTTTACCACATTTTTTCTCGGATTCGGATCTAATCGGATAATGAATGTTTGCGGATTCGGTCGCGGATATATATGATCACGGATTCAGAAAGGAAACGGAGCGGATTTGGGACGAAAATAAAATTAGTCGGATCGGTACGTGCATATGTACATCGTCAACCCACATAACCAAAAATAATCGCTCAACAACCTAATAACCTAACAAAGTTATACTCCATAGCATGTACACTGACCATGTAAGTGAGTTGTTGTTCAACAAATGAATTTCACAACTCACTAAATACAAACTGTGCTTGTTAGTTTAGACATTTCGGTAGAAAATCGGATTATTCGAATTATATCCATCTGATGATCCTAATTAATTTTCGGATAATCCATATTCGGATGCTATTTATATACCATATCCTATACTGTATCCGAGTGTTCAGTTCGAAATCAGATATCTTTATCCGGCAGATTATTTGAAACTGGATATAGATTCTTTAAAACGGATTCAGTGGCGGATTCGGTGCGGGAATTATCCTATCCGTTTACGTCCCTACTCTGCCCCAAGAAAGAAAATATTTTTGAGTAGCACACATTCGGCCCATTCAAAGAAAGCACTAACTGGCCGTGACACCAGTGTCGGCCTTTTCGCCACAGCCCATGCGAAGTAGCCCAAGAGAGCAATCAGCCCATCACTACCCACAACCGCCGTACCTTTTCCTCCAAGCAAACCATCTTCGCCCACACCTCCTCCCTCCTTCGCCACTGACACATGGGCTCACCAAGAAACCGACCCCACAAGTCATCGACCGCAATACATATCTCCTTCTCACTCCCACGTACCCTAGCCAGTCACCACGTATACTGCTAGGAGCACCAAAAATATCTGAAGCGCCTACTATTAACCCACTCCTCGTCTCTCCTCCTCCCCACCAAAAACCCTAAACCCCGACGCCGCCATAAACCCTAGCCGCCGCCGGCTCCCACCAGGATGTCCGCCATGATCCGCCGCGCGGACCCCCTCCGCCGGCGCGCGGTGTCCGCCATCCTGACCGCCCTGCTGCACCACCACCCGGCGGCCCCCTCCGCGAAGGCGGCGGCGGCCCTCGCGCCGCGGTCCCCGCTCCCGCCGCCGGCCAAGTGGTTCCACTCGTCGCCGGCGTTCCTCGGGTTCGGGAGACGGGGGCCGCGCGGGCGGGCGCGCGCCCGGAGTTCGCGGCGGACGAGGGGTGGAACTACGAGGAGGAGAGGAAGCCGGCGGGGGTCAGGTCTGCGGCCGGGGCCGGGGCCGGGGCTGGGGCCAAGGAGGAGGGGCTGGAGATCGCCAAGCTCGGGATCTCGCCCGAGATCGTCTCCAAGCTCGCCGGGAAGGGCATCACCAAGCTGTTCCCCATCCAGGTAAGAAAGGGGATCCTCTTTTGGGAGTGCTCCAACCAATCGCTGCGCAATTAATTAATTACCTTTGGACATGGCTCAGCCCAACGCTTGCTCTGACGCGCGCAAGTATTGAGCATTTCTGCCCGTGGGGTGTCCCTAGTATGGTGTTTATCAGATGCTGCAATTGTAGGCGACATGTTATGCTTCGTGATATGGTGTGCTTTTACATGGTTTAGCTATGTGTGGTCTTCAACTATCGCACTGCCTCGGAGAAGCAAACATTATCTTCCGTTGGTAGTCAATGGTCAAATGGTTTATTCCTAGAGAAATTTCTACAGTATAAGTTAGTCCATAGAACCATGATTAATTTGTAAATTAGAGGCACAAATTGATGTTTGCTTGGCATTGGTAAACAGTCGATTAGGTGTTGCATCATCACTTTGTGGTATTAGCTGCCCACCTGGTTGTTTTAGTCATATGATGATAGTTATATGCATGCTCAGCTGTTTTTGCTTCCGCTTCTAAGTTGGGGCAAGCAGAACATCATTTTACATATCTGAAACTAGAGCTCCCCAACATATATTTACTGTTTGGTGTATGTCGTCAGCGTGTTTCAATTTTCTCCTGGCAGTAGTGTAGATTGTTTGCTGATTACCTGATTCCTCATCGCACCATTGTTGGAAGTTTCATGTTCTGGATGTTAAATTTGGCTTCTTTTTGCTGCCATGTCTAGAAAGCTGTCCTTGAGCCAGCAATGCAAGGAAAGGACATGGTTGGTCGTGCCAAAACAGGGACAGGAAAAACTTTGGCATTTGGAATCCCCATCATGGATGCGATTATTCGCCATAACAAAAATAACCAGTAAGTTGGTCATTTTTACGATCATGCATTGATATTTTTCTTGTACTCCTTTTTGCGTGCTCAATTGAATCTTTGGATTCACAGGCCTGGACCGTTTCCCATGGCAATATGTTTGGCGCCAACAAGGGAACTTGCCAAACAAGTTGAAAAAGAATTTGTTGATTCTTCCAACCTGCAGACACTCTGTGTGTATGGAGGCACTCCTATTCAGCAACAAATAAGAGCACTTCAGTATGGTGTTGATATAGTTGTTGGGACACCTGGGCGTGTAATTGATCTGCTAAAAAGAGGTTCTCTAAATTTGTCAATGGTCCAGTTTGTTGTTCTTGACGAAGCAGACCAGATGTTGTCAGTGGGTTTTGATGAAGATGTTGAGACAATTTTGCAAAAAGTGCCTGTGAAACGTCAAACATTGATGTTCTCTGCAACAATGCCACCCTGGATACGCAAGCTGACAGAAAAGTACCTAAAAAGTCCCGTCGTAGTTGACCTTGTGAGTGCTACTTGTGTTGTGTTTACACTGCTCTTACACGCATGAACTGCTCCATTGCGAATCATATCGTAATTTGTCTTGCATTTCAGTTTTGCTGTGTCTATTTATGTTGGTCATCTTCTTAGAACTAGAGCTTGTAAGGAGGAATAACTTCAATCCTGTTATGCTAGCATTTTATTTTTACTGGTTCTCCATATTCTTCATAATCATTTAATTCTGACTTCTGTTTTCTGTACATAAGCAATAGTGTTAGTCAAATCTGCAACTATCATTTTATTTTTGCTGGGTCCCCATATTCTTCGTAATCATTTAATTCTGCCTTCTGTTGTCTCTACAGAAGCATCAGTGTTAGTCAAATCTGCAACTAGCATTTTATTTGTGCTGGGTCCCCATATTCTTCTTAATCATTTAATTCTGACTTCTGTTGTCTGTACATAAGCATTGGTGCTAGTCAAATGCATGGTTTTTAAGGCGTCCCTAAGGCGACGCTTAGGTGACGCCTAGGCGTCAAGGCGCCCCCCCTCCACTTTGCAAAAACGGCTGCTTTAGGCGCCTAGGCGTCCAAAGCGCCCGCCTAGGCGTTGCCTAGGCGCCAAAGCGCCCCCTCCTGTCAAGGCGCCAAAGCGTTGCCTTAAAAACCATGGTCAAATGTGCAAAATCATCTTATCGTTGTACTGAATTTGCAAAATCATCTTGACTTATCAAGCGCTAATGATGGGAAAGCTAGCATTTGCAATTTGAGGTCTTAATAACATATTACCTTAAAAAATGTATGGAATTTCCCCAGACTAGAAGTGTATTAACCTCACTAACTACAAAGTTATGAACTGAGAAAAATATGGGGTTGAGCTTTGCTCTTTGTTTCATCTGCATGCATCTTAAGTACATTGTTCCTTTAAGAAATCAGTAGCTTTTTCTGGAATTGGTTTATGATACTTTTCTTTTTCTAGGTTGGTCAAGATGACCAGAAGCTGGCAGAAGGAATTACCCTGCTTACTATTGCTACAGAGACTCATGCGAAACCTGCTGTCCTTGGAGAACTGATCAAGGCAAGGATATTTTTTGTTTCTAGTACTAACTAAATAATTTCTTGAAGTGATATCTAGCTTTCTTCTGACGCGGTGTCAACTAACTCTGTATTCATTCCAGGATCATGCTAAAGGTGGCAAGTGCATCGTGTTTACACAAACAAAAAGGGATGCTGATCGTTTGGCATTCACCATGGGTCGGAGTTTCCAGTGCCAGGCCCTTCATGGAGATATTACACAAGTCCAAAGAGAGAGGACACTTCAAGGATTTCGTGAAGGACGGTTTAGTACTTTGATTGCTACAGATGTTGCTGCTCGTGGTTTGGATATTCCAAACGTAGATCTGGTTAGTGTGTTTCTGTCTTTTGAGTTCTTCATTTCTCATTGGGAACTGTGTTTTGAACTGTTTGGTGTTGGCGACAGCATCTAACCAGAACATATATTGTCAACTCCTTTGACTGGCTATGTTTCCTTGTTCAGGTGGTACATTATGAATTGCCAAACAATTCAGAGATATTCGTCCACAGGACTGGCCGTACAGGCCGTGCTGGGAAGACGGGCACTGCAATTGTGATGCACACCTACCAACAAAGTAGAGCTGTCAGGGGGATTGAGAATGACGTCGGAGGCAAGTTTAAGGAGGTGAGGTTTTGCATCTTGTAGTTCACTGTTTGAATTATGTTTCATGACATTGCACTCAGCTTGTGTTTATTTATATCCAGCTTCCGAAGATCAATGTTGAAGGATCTGACTTGACGATGGCTGGTGGTTTTGATTCCTATGGAAGTGGAGGTGGAGGATTTGGCCGTGACAGTGGGCGCGGCGGTGGTTATGGTGGGCGGGGTGGTGGTTTCGGTGGGCGTGGTGGTGGTTTTGGCAGCTCTTCGAGCCGGGGTGGTGGGTATGGCGATTCTGGAGGATTTGGTCGTTCAAGTGGTGGATTCAGCCGTTCAGGTGGTGGTGGCGGTGGATTCGGCGATTCAGGGTTTGGCCGTTCAAGTGGCGGCGGTGGTGGTTTTGGCGATTCAGGGTTTGGCCGTTCAGGTGGTGGTGGTGGAGGTGGATTCGGCGATTCAGGGTTCGGTCGATCTGGCTCAGGTGGATTTGGTAGCAGCTCTGGTGGCTCTGGCTTTAGTGGATTCGGCAGCTTCGGAAGCAAAAGCTCTTGATCATCTGCCGGGCTTTGCAATTCAGCATAGCCTAGCAACCCTTTTTAATTGGAGCAAACCGTGAAACCCAGCCAACTGGAGCTTTGACGGTTCTTATCAGAAGAGGTGACTATTCTTCTAATTCGGCCAGGTCCGAATTTCTAGCGCAAACACCATACTCTTATATGTCAAGAGCTACCAACTTTGAAGGCAGCAGGAAATAATCACGAGGTTTCTTTTTTCTTTCTGTTCTTCTCTTTTCGCTTTCCTGCCACGAGCTATTTGCGGTAGGGTTCCTTGTAAAATATGCAGTGTGTCTGTCCTCTGCGGATAACAATATTATTATATCTGTTTTTTTCTTCTTTTGGTAGTATTGTATTGTATTATGCAGCTCTCTGTGGAGTGGACCAACCTTATGACCGGAACTATAGTCTCTAGAAGAATATGTTATACGGAGTAGATGGTTATTTCTGCATCGTTTACCATTGCTTCAGATTGCTAACTGCTAAGTGTTCATCTCCCTGTATCATTGTTCTGTTTGAAGTCAAATGCTGGAATTCTAGCTTTTTGCCGAACTTTGGATTTCTTATGGTTTGCCTGGCTTAATCCCTAAAGCCTTATTTATTGTCATCGCGTATGGCTTTGACTAACTGAGCCCTTTCTTCCCCACCAACTGAGAACGTGCAAGGAGAAACGTGTCCTTTTTTCTAGCAAAATGGTACTCCCGTACCTATGAAAATAGGTCAAGGGAGTACTCTATTTTTCCAATTGAAATGTAAATTCAGGCTGTCATCTGTAACGAGGACTCTTGCTGATGCTATGCTAGCATGAGCTAGAGCTTGAGCTGCTTTATTTGCTTCACACGAGCAGTTCACCAAGGTTACTTGCACCGCCATCAGATAGCAGTATTTGAAGGTGCATTCTTTCGACAACAACATCAACTATCCAACAAATAATAACGAGCAAAAGCACTGTTAGTCGTAGCATTCCGTAAGTAGAATAACTAATGCAAGCGAAATTGACACTTGGTAGTGTAAGTTTTGCAAATGAACTTCTCACCTGTCCCGGGCTCTGAATAATATTGAATGCATCAGAGGTTATGGTTCTGATTTGTACTCCTGTATATATGCCCGTGATTGCCTTTTTGTTTCCGGACGAGCGACCTTTTTGTTCCAATAATAGACGAGCACCAGCAAGCAGGTTGAGCTGTTGCAGCGTGAACGGCGCCATGCCTCTTTGGCTCTTCCTCTGCTCTCGCGGTGCTACTCTTGCTGTCTGCTCGATTCATCAGTCCTTGTATGCAGGCAGCCTCTCAGGCAGGCAGAGTCCACAACACTAAGCAGAGGTGTTTTGTGGTACCCTCAAATCAATAACAGCCGTTTATTTTTGTCTATCCAAGGGCTCAAACGAATTCATACTGGTGCTAAAAACAGGAGTAGTACGATTCATACTGGTGCGTAATTTCCGACCTCCCGTAGATGGGCCCCGGCCCAAAACGCTAGATGGGTGCCGGTCGAGATAAATTTGCCATTTTGATCCGGAGCCGAGCGCGTCGGCGGCGTCGGTGCCGTCGGGGCTGATGACGCAGTCGTTGCGGAGCCTGTCGTCGTCGACGAGAGGGACAAGCTCCACGCGCGTGCCCCTACCACCGTGAATTCCTGTGCGTGGCCACGGCACCACGTCGATGTCCGCCACCGTGCTGCCTCTCCGACCGGTCTGGCTCGAGTCGGATTGACAGGGGGAAAGCAGTGCCTCGGTGATCACAAGATGTCTACATGTTCCAGAGAGTGATAAGAGAGGTCGAAAGGATATGACACGACCAGGGATGGGCATGCACAGTGGCATGCCTGCAGGTGTTCGACAGTGTACTGGGGAGTAAGGAAAGAGAGTTAGGGCTGTATGTAAACATGGATCGGATTATAGGTCTCAGATGGTTGTATTAGACATAGTTTTGAGGAGATACTAGGATGTTCCTGACCGGAACGTGAGCGGCATGTCCGGCGTGCACAGGGATTGTATGGTCACGCTGACAGAAACGACCCGAGTTCGAGTTTCTCTTTCGCCAGAGGGTGTGGAAGTCGAGGCGTATACTGCTGGTGTGCACGGGAGAGCTGCACTTGGCGCTGGATGAACTGCTTATCATGCTGTCCACTGCAACAAGTGGAGGAGGTGGGGGCGCTGGTAGGTGGCCAGCACTGAAGACCAACGGTCAAGATGGACTACGATGCATCCAACAGCTGTTATCGAAAGTAGAAGACGGCTTTATCATTTTCCGCCTTTCATGTACTGATCACGACATTTGCTATCTCTGTAATCGAACTGGCTTATAAGCCCACCCTAGTCGGGACGACAGAGCTATCGAGATGAATATTGCTATTGCAAACCATAGCTACTTTTCCTTTCGTTCATAGCTGTTCTTAGATTCAATTTACCCTAGAAAATCCCCAATTCATAGTGGGGTCTCCACATCGGGAGCAATCCGCCGGGTTCCGGCTAGCGGGATCTGACAAAGTGGTATCAGAGCACACGATTTCTCGGCTAAAATTTTTCGGAGGAAGGAGACGGAGGCTGCGTAGCTGACGAGCTCGATCTCCAGGAGGAGGATTCGAATCGGAGTGAGGGGTGGTTGCGCGATCTCGCACAATCCCACCTACCTCACCCTTTTCGCGGCGTCGGGGAGTTGGTCGGCGGCGGCGGCTTGGCGGCGGGGCACCCTCACCACGGGTTGGTCGACGGCGGCGGCTTGGCGGCGGAGGCACCCACACCACGGGCTGGTCGACGGCGGCGGAGGCACCCTCACCACGGGCTGATCGACGGCGGCGGCTTGGTGGCGGTGGCATAATTCGGGCACAGATCGAGAGGAACTCGCGGTTGCTGGGGAACATCTCCCCTGGCGGTAAAATTCCGGCGAGGAACTTGATCCGTGTGCCTTTCGGAGGAGAGGCGCGCTGGTGGCGGCAGGGATTCTCGCACGAGCAAGGGTTCAAGGACAAGATCCGTGGTAAAATTCCGGAGCTTTTGCGAGGATTCAGATGGGGAAGTCCAAGCCCACGGAAGAGCGCGCGGATGCTCAGGAGGTTGCAGCGCTGAAGCTCGAGGTGTAACAAGTCAGCTTACGTGCTGAAGAAATTGGAACTAAGGTTGATGGTATGCAGCAACAAGTGGCGACCTTGAACGACAATTTCGCTCGCCTGGAAGCTCTGCTACTGGAAGACAGGGAGAAGCGAATTTCTGCTGAAAAGTCTGCATCCTCTCCAGCCAAACAGACAGCAGAAGGTGCTCTGCTACTGGAAAACGGCGAGAAGCAAATTTCTGCTGAAAAGTCTGCATCCTCTCCAGCCAAACAGACAGCAGAAGGTGCTCTGCAAGGTTTGGGTAGCGTACCTGAAGGAGAGAAGCAGAAACATACTTCCAGTCAGTCCCAGGAAGATCAAGGCAACACATTTTGGCATGATGGTCCTCCTCATTGGCAACGCAAAAACACAACTGAACCACCAAGGTATGAGTACCAGTTTCATGACCATGGTAGTCAGGATCAATACCAGTATGAGCAGCAGAATATTGTCCAACACCAACAAGAGCAACACTATCCAGAACAGCAACAAAACCAGTATGGTTATGCTCCTGTCCAGTATAACCAGCCACAACCTGTCGCCTATCCCAACCCACAATTCAACCCATACTTCCAGCCTCCTCCATATAACCCATATACCCACCACAACCCACCATCTATCCACAATGGAACCAATATCCATTCCACCACCAAAACCCAAACCCCAATTTTCAGCTGCCATTAAACACTGATCCTTTCAACCCACCAAACCCCCACTACTACCCACACTCCCTACCAGACTTCCAATACCACTACCAACAGACAGTTCCCCAACCCCAAAACACACCCCACAACCAACTCCAATTCCAACAACACAACACTCCACCTCTTGACCAGCCAAGCTACCACAGGCAGAGGAGCAGCAACAGTACCCACGACAAGGTGAACCACCTGACAGAGGAAACAACCACAGAGGACAAAGGCATCAAGACAATGACCGAGATGCTCAGTTTTATAGGTCTATTGCCAAAGCTCCTAAAATGGATTTCCCTAAATTTGATGGCAACAATCCTGAGGAATGGCTCAGACGCACTCAAAAGTACTTTGGTATGGTATATGTACCTGAAGATGCCAAATTTGATTATGCCCAAATGTATATTGTTGGGAGGGCAGACACCTGGCTCAGGAATTCGGGGGTTCTGGAAGAAAACCTCACTTGGAAACAGTTTTGTGATGCACTCGTTCAGCGCTTTTCCACAACTAGCTCTTATGAGGCCGTGGAGGACTTCAATTCTGTAAAGCAAGGATATGGCATTGTCGCTGATTACACAGATAAGTTTGAAGAATGCATGGCAAACTATCGGAAAGAAAATCCTGATGTCAAAGAAGCATATTACATCAAATGCTACATCAATGGCCTCAGAGGTGAAATCAAGCATTATATGAAACCACTTAAACCTGCTTCTTTGTATGAGGCTGTAGCTTATGCAAGAGATATGGAACTGGGCATGCAAGCAACAGCTCAAAGCCATAACAGAAGATTGAATGCAGCAAACGAATCCAATTTCACTGCCCCAATTCACCCTAGGCCAACATTCACTCCTGACAACAATCCTAAGAAGGATTTGGAGAACCAAAGGACTAGACCTGAAGCTAAATTCAATGAGCCTGGGAAATGTAAATACTGTGGTCAGAAGTGGTTCTTTGGACATCGATGACAGCAATACAAGTCATTGATTTTAATGATAGTAGATAGTTCAGAAGAACAAGAAGAAGAAGAATTCCATGATCTACCACAACAAGATACCAACAAACCACAAACGACACCGGATCAACAGGAAGATACACCACCAAAACCTTGAAGACGTGGTTCCCTGATCATAACACTTGAGGACAAGTGCAGTTCCAAGGGCAGAGGAATGCCAGATCCTCTGTATCTGAAGACACTATTGTCAGCTCCTGCGCTGTCTCACTGAAGACCAACGGTCAAGATGGACTACGATGCATCCAACAGCTGTTATCGAAAGTAGAAGACGGCTTTATCATTTTCCGCCTTTCATGTACTGATCACGACATTTGCTATCTCTGTAATCGAACTGGCTTATAAGCCCACCCTAGTCGGGACGACAGAGCTATCGAGATGAATATTGCTATTGCAAACCATAGCTACTTTTCCTTTCATTCTTAGCTGTTCTTAGATTCAATTTACCCTAGATAATCCCCAATTCATAGCGGGGTCTCCACATCGGGAGCAATCCGTCGGGTTCCGGCTAGCGGGATCTGACAACCTGCTGCTGCAGACCAAGGCAGGGAGGCGTCCTAGCGCTGTCGTCCAAGAAGAAATCAAAGAAGAGGCGGTCGGCAAGGCTGGAAAACGAGACCGGCTGGACTGGTCAACGTGGATTATGAGATAAGAAAAAGAAAAAAAAGAGTAGAAACAGCAGTGCTCCATCGCTATGTTTTTTTTTACCACATTGCTACTTTACAAAACGAACATAATACAGACTTACCGGGTCGGCTAGGCCTAATTTCCATCTCTTCGTCTCAGCCATCGATATGAAATCATACTGGTCACCGGAGGGTACCAGTAAAAGGTACTGTAAAACTAGCCACTAAGTATGGTACTCGATCGAGTCCACATTGTCACACACGGTACTCGATCGATCTTGATCGATGGGGCAAAGCAACTCCAACTTTTTGTGCGCCGGTACCAAGATAGGATTTGTTTTTGGATCTCAAACAGTAGGACAAAGCCCTTCTGTAATTTTATTTATTATGTAAAACTATGAATACATATTTACAAAGAACGAAAAAGAAAGATAATTATAGAGATCAGCTGATTCAAGCCCCTACTCCACGAAAAAGAATGGAATTAAATATGTCGAGGACACAATTTTAGTACTGCCTCCTGGAAACGTTTGCCTGTTCCATTGTTCTGAATGTTTGCTTTCATAAATCTGTCATGATACCAATAAGTGCCCGCCCCGTAGGATAAAATGTAAGCTCTCACAACACAACTAGTTTGGAGGGGAGTTTTCCTTTCACATGTTTATGTCTACCTCTGAACTCTCACAAACTCTAGCCTGAAGATTTCCTGCCTTGCTTCAGAGAACTGAAAAGAGGCTCACCGGATGTTCAACCTTCCTGGCGTCCCATAGGAACCATTGCCACGGTGTCCGCCTACAGAGAACCATTGCCACCGCCTCTATTTCCAAACTCCTACACCGCCATCCGATGAGGCCGGCCATCAGCCTTTACTCCTACACCGCCATCCGATCAGGCGCAGTCGGCGTTGCCATGAAAATTGTAAAGGGCTAGAGAACATAACACACTTAACACTGAATGTTCTCCTTTACTCCAAACAACAGACAACATAGACAGAACACTGACATAGCACGTACGTACTACGACAACCTCGATGGATCGATCTCTCTAATTAAGCATGCACGGTTCCTTCCTAACACATGGACTAGTCGTCAGGTCTGTTCCTCGGCCACCCACGCAGCTCGCCGGGCGGCGTATTCTCCGTCTCCATCCTGGCATCCCGCGCGGCGCTGAGATTGACAGGATTCGCGGCTGAGGGAGACAGGAGAGGAGAGTGAGCGGCGGTAGGGGAGGTAGGCGAGTGGGGTCCTCGCGATTGCGAGTCCCAGTCAGCAAAGGCGTCTGCTCTGCTGTCATGGAGAAAGAAGCAGGTTTTCCCAAGTTTGAAACTACCCACGAAAAGGCTTGCAGCGTAGCCTTTAAACATTGAGTTTAGGCGTAATCTAGTTGAAAATAATTGGGACGATGGGAGCACTTGGTGCAACTCCTCATGCATGTTAGTTTGTCGGATGCGACCGATGGCTTTGTTTGGAATCTCACTTCTACGGGACTTTTCTCAGTCAAAATGATGTATCATGACATGTTAAATGATCATGCTGTCTTTTTGAAAAAATATATTTGAAAACTAAAGGTTCCTTTAAAGATTAAGATCTTTACGGGGTTCTTATATAAAAAGATAATCCTTACCAAAGATAATTTGGTTAAACGAAAATGGAAAGGGTGCACTAAATGCGAATTTTGTGACTCAACGGAGTCAATTCAGCATTTGTTTTTAACCTGTCCTCTAGCGCGTTTCATTTGGCGAATTATCGAATTCACGTTTGATTTATCACCACCAGCCAATATTACGAATATGTTTGGAAATTGGTTGAGAGGGATGCAAAAAATAGATAAAGCACGTGTACGAGTAGGCGTGTGTGCTATTCTTTGGTCCTTGTGGACGTGTAGAAATGATTTAGTTTTTAACAAATCCAAGCATATGAACTATTTGCAGGTTATCTGATACTTTGGCAAAAATGTAATAAAACAATTGTGTGCATCCTCGTGATGCAGAGGCTGGGGCTTCTCCCCTTTTCTAATAAAACGAAAAGGATGATCCTAGCAATGGATTTCGAGACCGCCGTGATCACACCGGAACACGGCCCGCGGGGTGAGACCGCGGGGTGAGACCGCCGTGTTCCAGAACCGCCCAAAAGGGCGAGAAGGGGGGACGGAGGGGGAGAGAGCAAATGTGGTGTGAAATCTTGACGGATCGATGAGAGGAACGACGCACGGGTTGGAGCTAGGCTTGCCAGGGCAAAGCCGGGGAGGACGAAGGCGACCACGGGGCACGGGTTGTCCAGGCGAGCGACATCGGATTGATGCCCGCCGGTGGGGGCGGGAGCAAGCGCCGATCCCATAGACTCGACGATGGTGCACTCGATGACGGCGAGTGCCCCAGCCAGCTTCGGAGACGGAGTCCGCTGCGGTGGCGAAACTAGAGTGCTTTCATCAAATGATGCATGTGGGCTGAGCCATTCCCATCCCAAGTGGTGGACTGGTGGCGAAACTGGAGTCCTGGAAGGGCGCGTGCAGTGCGTGACCGCGGGGGCAGGCCTCTCAACCTCGCGCGTGAGGGTGGTTGGTTGGGCGGGGAGCAGCAGGGAGGTTGGGATGGAGCCGAGGAGGAAGAGGGAGGCGGCGGCGACGACGAGTGGTCGCGGGGAGGCGAGGTGTCGCCCGACTGGTCGGTAGAGCTCATGACCTCTCTCTCAGTGCCTGTATCTGTCGACGCACGTCTCTCGTAAATTTTTTACTCCTCTGCTACAGTACGTTTGAAGAACAGAAAAGTATTACTAGTTCCATGTGGCATTTTTACCACCAGTCCTAGGTAGGCAATCGTGGATTAATGCGCAGTCGGCGTCACCATGAAAACTGTTAAGGACAACACACTGCTTAACACTGAATGTTCTCCTTTAGAGGACGTGCCAGTGGCGCGTTGGTTGAGCACGGCAGTGGCCGGCCAGCCGCCCAGGTTCGACTCCCAGGGAGCGAATTTCTGGGTTGCCTCACGGGATTTAATCAGCCGGGCGCTGGCTGCTCTCAGGAATAATCTCCTGCCTCTCGGACGTCTTTGGACCTTAAGGTGAGACGACGTGCTCGTCGTATCTGGAGCTCTAGACTTCAGAAGACTATCAAGACGTATTAGGGATATAAAGTTGTAGGTCTAGTTTAGACATATAGGTGGGATGTGCGTGTGGTGTGTGTGCGTGTGGTGTGTACCTGTATGTCCGATCAAATACTACAACTTTTATTCTCAGAAGAGGCTTTAAAAAAAAAAAGAATGTTCTCCTTTACCAAACAATAAACATAGATAGAACACTGATAGAAGCACCTTCGTCAGTCCGACCAAACACGACAACCTCGATCGATCTCTCTAATTAGCACGCACGGTTCCTTCCTAACACTGCGGACTACTGCCTAGCCAAACACATGAACTAGTTCTGTTCCTCGGCCACCCGTGCAGAGAAGGCGTGCACGAAGGTCATGAGACACATGAGGATATGGAAGGGCCAGCCCGCTCGATATCCATTGCACCGGAGAGGCTTGCCCTGCCGCCGGCCGATACCTTCGAGCGACGACTCCTCGGCGGCAGTCGCATACCCGGAGGGGCATCTCTTCCGTGAGCGCGGTGAATGGAGTAGGTGATCACCGCTGCTTTTTGTTCTGCTTTTGTGTTTGGGATTAAGAAGTACTCTGCTACAAATTTGAAGAGCAGAAAAGTATTACTATGGCATTTTTAACATCAGTCGTAACTCGGCAATCGCGGATTAATGCGCAGTCGGGTTGCTTGTAAAGGACTAGAGAACCAACACACTTAACACTGAACCTTCTCTTTTACTCCAAACAACAGACAACAAACATAGACATAACACTGACAGAGAAGCACCTTCTTCATTCAGTTCGACCAAACACCCTAGCACGTACGACAACCTCGATCTCTCTAACTAAGCAAGCACGGGTTCCTTCTTCCTAATCCTAACACACGGGCTACTGCCCAGACAAACACACGGGGTACTAGTTCTTTTCCCTGGCCACCCAATCGGAGACGGCGTACACGCCGGTCATGAGACACATCAGGACATGGAAGGGCCAGCCCGCTCTGAACGGGGCGTGGGCGTGGCAGCCGGTCTGGTAGTGGTAGCCGTCCTCGAAGGCGACGATGGCGACGTAGCACGCGACAGCGGAGAGGTACACGGCGAGGCGGAGCAGCGCGCGAAGGGAGCGCCTCTTCCACCCGGCGGGGACGGAGGCGAGGCCCATGATGGCGGCCTCGTGCTCGGCGGTGCTGATGGCCATCCGGACCGCGAGGAGGAGCATGGCGGAGGCGAAGACGAGGTAGATGAGGAAGTAGTGGGTGGTGAGAAGGCGGAGGTGGAAGTCGCTCCGCAGGAGGTGTCCTCCGGGTTTGCCGGGACGGCGCCGTGGAAGGCGTTGCCCAGCACGAAGGCGAAGAGAAGCACCTTGAACTGATCCTGCGCAACTTGCTTAAACATGGACATGGCTCTCACCGGCTCTTGCTTTGGGGTGCTGGTTTGGATGGATGAATGGGAACGAGCTAACACCTGGTTTATATGTAGGCACATACTGCACACTGGAGCTGCTTTGGGGCACAGGAGTGCGGGAGAGATGGAGAAAAGAGATTGGTTGATTTGATCGGCGCTTGACGTAAAGCTAAAGAGAGAGAGGTCGAATATTTGAAAGACTGAGCTCTAGCTGATGATGTGCCTCCGTTGCCAATTCGGTTTGGCGCCAAAAGTGGAGAGAAAGGGAGGGGCATCCATGCATGGTTTGGATCGACGTGTAACAATAGATACACTCTCTGCCATGCCACGGGATTCCCCTGGTGGTTGTTCAGTCTGAAAAAATGTTGTGGTTTCAATTTGAAGATCTTTGGCATTTTTAGTTGTCTCCCTTTTATCCTCAGATTATTCTCTACCTACTCTGAGTAGCCTGTCTTGTAGGCGCTCCCTTTGTTGCTATACTCTGTTTTTTCCTTTTCCTTTGGTCGGCCTTGTAGAGAACACTAGGGTTTCTATTAATGGAAATCGGAGAGGATTTATTTTTAAATGCCAAATGATTCGATGATAGCATGAGTACGTTTCTTCCAAGGAATCCAACCTACTAAAAAAATGCACGATCATCATGGCTAGGTAAACGAAAACGTGACAGAATCGTAAGCCGGGCTGGTCCTGAAATTTTGGGGGCCCGGGGTGAAACTAAAACTTATGACCCCTAATATACAGTACATCGTAATAATGATGAATATACGTGTAAAAACATGTTGTAAATATCTTGCAAATGCATCTATAAGCAGTACGTAGATCAAATAATTTATACATATTACCTTAAATATTTCTTCTAACATTTCTCGATGCAAAATCACTTATAATTGGGTCGATGTCAATGTCGTCCAATAATTGTTTCTCGATGTCGCCAAACCATTTAGCCTTTCTTGATTCATTGTGGATCTCAAATAGTTCTTCTAAACTAGCCATTTTCTATCACATTTCTCTCTATTGTTTAATGACCTATAATAATATTCTCGGATTATTCTCTACCTACTCTGAGTAGACTGTCTTGTAGGCGCTCCCTTTGTTGCTATACTCTGTTTTTTCCTTTTCCTTTGGTCGGCCTTGTAGAGAACACTAGGGTTTCTATTAATGGAAATCGGAGAGGATTTATTTTTAAATGCCAAATGATTCGATGATAGCATGAGTACGTCTCTTCCAAGGCATCCAATCTACTAAAAAATGCACGATCATCATGGCCAAGTAAACAAAAACGTGACAGGAATCATATGCAGGGCCGGTCCTGAAATTTTGGGGGTGCAAAGGATTTGTGGAGGAATGAATCCTATAGGAAATTTTCCTATCATGGTCATTTGATTTGTAGGATTGGATTCTATAGGAAAAATTCCTAGGAATCATTGTACTACCTCCAAAGGAATCTAACATTCACTCCAAGCTCATTTTGCAATTCCTTTGGTGAAATCAAACAAATTTTGGTGCATGCAAAATCCTATAAAATTGGAGTGTGCATGACATTGGAATCCTACAATTTTCCTATTCATACGATTTTCCTATACTACGAATCAAAGAGGCCCTAAAACTTATGGCTCTACATCATAATAATGATGAATACACGTGTAAAAACATGTTGTAAATATCTTGTAAATGCATCTATAAGCAGTACGCAGATCAAATTATTTATACATATTACCTTAAATATTTCTTCTAACATTTCTCGATGCAAAGTCACTTATAATTGGGTCGATGTCAATGTCATCCAATAATTGCTTCCCGATGATTAATGTCGCCAAACCATTTTGTCTTTCTTGAGTCATTGGGAATCTCAAATAGTTCTTTAATAATTTTAACATAGAAAAGCTTCTTTCAGCTGATGCGACAGTCACACATGCATGGTAAATAAGATGCGATAAGCATGGTAAACTAGCCATTTTCTATCACATTTCTCTCCATTGTTTAATGAACTATAATAATAATCATATGAAAAATGTCTTGATCCACCGTCTAGTGGTACTCCATTTTTTCCTCTCTAATAGGTACTTTCTCAACTAAGATGTTTTTTGCTTTATCCCCAATTTTTTGGATCATAAATATCAAAAATATAAACTGGTTGTTCATCAACACTATCAGAACTGTGAATTAGCTACATTCTCAGAGCCACTTACATTGCTATCGCCGATGTTGGTCGATAGTTTCTTCTTACTGGTCAGATTCAAAATTCTCATTTTTTTGTTGCTCTTCTTCCACGGCAACTATCGCCAACTCATCATTTGAGTTTATCGAAACACCAATATTACGTAAAAAACTTATGAATATCTCCTTTCTGTGATTTTATCAAGCCGTCAACACGCTTTGCTCTTTTACTTTTAGCTGCACCTGATTCATATGTTCTGGACGACGTGACAACGCACAGAGGCACAATGCTGAAAAAAGACATGAAATGTTGAAAGTAAATTATACCCGGAGAGAGTATTGGACTGGACAGTAGCTTCACAAATCCAAGATGGGAATTGGGAGGTCCAATTGATCCAGCCGTTATCCTATTCAGCTAACCTGGAACACCAGCTGCTCCTGAATCGGCTGCAGCAGGTTCAAATTAAGTCACAAGCTGTACCTGATACACTGATACACGGGTTGGCAAGAATCCAACGACCAAGGACTTCTACAGCCTATTTATTGATCGGGGTTGGCAATCGGTGATCCCACAGAAGCACAAAATTTTCCTTTGGTTTGGTTTCCACGGGAGATTGAGTACACGAGACAATATGGTTAAGAAAACATGGTGCCCTGAAGCTAGCTGCGACCTATGCCCTGCGCTAGAGTCGATACACCACATTGTTTTGCATTGCAGATCATCTGACTGGGTCTGGGAGAGAGTTGGATTAATGAACATTGCGGCGTCATCAAACACCATTACCCAGTTCGTCGAAGCTGCTCTCGAGATAACCCAGCTGAAAAATTGGTCAGTCTGCTTTGCAGCTTGTGCCCTGACTCTCTGGAGGGCACGCAATAACAGAGTTTTCAATGGAATCTCAACGTCCCGTTACGCACTGTTACGAGATATTGCCGCTGGGCTGAGACTATGGGCCAATCGAAGCGCAAAGCTGTCAGATCAAATGCTGAACTGGGCGCATCAGTTCGAAGGGCGTAGGCTAAATGAGTTTCGCTAAATAGCTTTCTTCGTCAGGTTCCTTTCCCTTTTTCTTTTCTTTCTTTCTTCCTCTCCTCTGCCAGGCTGCGCCCTGGATGTACATCCCCCTGTCCTCTGCCTTCGGGCCCTTGTAACTAACTAATAAGGTAGAGTCATCTCTATCTTCTTTCAATAATAAAAAAAAAACATTTCGAAGGAGCAACATGCAACGAAAAGGCCTCAACCAAGAAGACAGCAAAGAGCCTGAAACAATACAGTAACCGCAACACAAACAGTACGATCATGTAATTCCAGTCCACACCTTAGAAACTATGCATGTACTGCATGCGGATCGGTGGAACGTAGACACTGATGGATGGATTCAAGCATAAAACAGCGATCAGACTGGATCAAGCTATCTACAACCCTCTGCTCCTCCGGATTGCCACGAGACCATTCGATCACAAGTATGGTGAAGATGATCATGAACCAGCCGGCGACGAATAGCGCCAGCATCACCACGATGGCCACCTGATGGGAAGTGTCGAACTCCAGCGAGTACAGGAAGACGGCCAGAAGCGCGAAGGCGGCGATGCCCAGCAGGCACGTGAACGTGCGCCGGCGACACTCGGTACGATAATGCTGAAGCATAAGCCGGTGTGCCACTTCCCACTTGGGAGGATCGGTCGGGCCGATACCCATTGCAGGAAATTGCCCCTGCCGACGGTCAATCCCTGCGAGCGACAACTCCTCGCCGGCCGTGGCATCCCCGGAGCGGCATCTGTTTTCCATGAGTGCCGCCAATGGAGTAGGTGATCATCCCTCCTTTTCGTTGTGCTTTTGTGTTTGGGATAAAGTAGTAGTCTGCTGAAGTAAGTTTGAGAAGAGAAAAGTGGTACGACTGCTGGATTTTTTACCATCATTAGTAGGTACTGAAAACTGTGAAGGACTAGCGAACAGAACACAGTTAACACTGAATGTTGTTTTTAACTGCAACCCACAGACACACATGGACATAACACTGACAGAAGCACCTTCTTCAGTCCGACCAAACACTACCAGCTAGGATGGAGTAAGTACTTTTTTTTTTATTCGAACCATGCAGGAGGACTGCATGTATTATATTAAGAAGAAGAGAAACGGCCGAAAGAACGCCGTGGGAGTTTACAACCAGAGAAATCAAAACAAAGCGAAGGAAAACATCCACCCAACAAACGACCTCTAATAGTTGGCGACTATCCTATGCAGCCTGAATATAGGTTAGCAAAAAACGACCGTTGCTTGCAACTGCCCACTGTTTTGCTTCCTCCTTAATTTCTGCAATGAGTTGCTGAATGGGTTTGAACTTGTTTTCGAAGATTCGACCATTCCTTTCTTTCCAGATCGACCAGGCTGTCACCATTATGAGACTATTCAGCTTCTTCCTGTTATCATTCTGAATGTTAATTGTTGTGGTTTGCCACCAGGAGCGGAGGGAAAGGTCCATGGTCGGGGCAGCTTGACTGAGTCCTGCCCAAGATAGCAACGACCCCCAAATGATGTTAACCACGGCGCAGCCCATAAATAAGTGCTGGTGATTTTCCTCTGCTGCATTGCAAAAAACACAATGGTCGTTATGAGGAAGGCCACGTTTGGCCAACCTGTCCGCAGTCCAGGATGGAGTAAGTACGAGGTACGACAACCTCGATCTCTCTAACTAAGCATGCACGGTTCCTTCCTAACACGACGGACTAGTGCCTAGCCAACACATCTATGGACTAGTTATCGGACATGGCGACCTTTGCAGAGAAGAGGTTCACGACGGTCGTGAGACACATCAGGATATAGACGACCACCGCCGTCCCTGTGCTGAACCCGTGGTGGCAGCCGGTCCTGTAGAAGAACCCGTCCTCCAAGGCGGCGATGGCATGGTAGGTAGCGGCGATGGAGATGTGCACGGCGAGGTAGAGCATTGCGTGAAGGGAGCGCCTCTTCCACCCGGCGGGGACGGAGGCGAGGCCCATGACGGGGGCATCAAGGGCCCTGCGTCCGGCGGCACGGGCGGCGTTGGCCTCAGCGATGCTGATGGCCATCCGGACCGCGAGTAGGAGCATGGCTGAGACGAAGATTTCGACGACGAGGAGGTAGTGCTTGGTGAGAAGCTGGGGGTAGAAGTCGCTCCCGCAGGCGTTGGCCGCCGATGGGTTCGGCGGGACCGCGTGGAGGCCGTTGCCCAGCAGGAAGATGAAGAAGAGCACCTTGAGGTGCTCCGTGGCAACTTGCTTGAACATGCCCATGGCCGCCAGGTCGCTCGCCGGCTCTTGCTTTGGAGTGGGGGTGCTGGTTTGGATAAATGGGCCGGACGGAGCCCCTGGTTTATATGTAGGCGGGAGGGCGGGAGCTGCTTTGAGATCGAGAAAAAAATAGACAGATTGATCGGCCCTTGACGTAAAGTTAAAGACAGAGAGAAAGAGAGGGGCATGAATGCATGGTTTGGTCAGAAGAGATACACTCGCTGCCATATATGCCACAGGATTCACCTGGTGGTTTTTCAGCGTGAAGAAATATTGTGGTTTTCAGTTTTTATAGAGCTTTGGCATCTTTAGTTGTCTCCCTTTTATTCTCCATCTTCTGTCTTTGTAGGCACTCCTTTTATTGCTATGCTCTGTTTTTTCCTTTTCTTTTCCTTTGATCCTTGACTCCTTGTAGAGAACACTACGGGTTCTATTAATGGAAATCGGAGAGAACAACTTTTTTTAAATGCCACATGATTCGACGATGGCATGATTACGTCGCTCCCAAGCCATCTTTTTTTTAGATAAGGGGGTGCGGATCCCTGGCCTCTGCATCAAAGTGATGCACACAGCCATCCGCAATTATTCATCAAAGCTACCCAGCCATCTAACCTAGTAGCTACCCAGCGACGATAACGTGGAATGAATGGTAGGTCTATTTTCTAGGTTGTACCACAATGCACGATCAGCACGCCCAAGTAATAAGTTAACCGACCGTGTGCGTCATCGGCGTCACTCCTCCTTGGACCAGCGACTTCGACTTCACCTCTGACGACCACCGACGTAGCCCTCGCAATAGCACACACCGGAACCCATGTCGGCCCATGACAAGCAGTCGACAACAAGGGAGCTCCGACTTCGACGAAGAGCTTCACGGGGGAAAGTTGCACAGCTCGCACCGACAAAACCACACGGCTGCTGGAGATCATCGCTCGGCACCACCGGTCACATGGCATCGTTGCCGACATGCCGCCCCATGACATGTAGCTCTGACTTCACTCTGCACAACAAGACGCGACACATAACCCAAAGAGGCTGTGTAGATGACGACTCGGGTCCACTCATCAACATCATCGTCACCACATGAATCGCAACGCCACCACACCACCATCCACTGGTCCCTCAGCCGGCTGCTGCTCCAAAGAAAATGCCTCCAAGGAGGGAGTGCATGAATGCTAAAACAAAAAGGTTTGCTTTAGTCGGTGGCTGCAACATAGGATTAACACTAGGAATTTACTCCAAAGTAAAACTCCCATATCCCAAATTACAGTTGTGTTCTATCGATCCGGGTTGAACCCGATCCAAAGGTGGAGCGGCGTGCTATGAGCATCTCGTGCTCCTTCTAGTAGAAAATCAATACACATGAATTTAATACACATTAGATTTGCACATTTTCTTAATACAGTTTCTTTAAACAGTGAGACATTTTATTTTAGATAACAAGTTATTAATTTTAACTCACATTAGATTTGCATGTTTTTGTGTAGGAGCATCCTGGTTATGAGTTTGAGGAGGATCAATATGATATGAATGATGAAATGTCCGAGAGTGAACCTATACACGTGTCGGTTGATTCTGAAAGTAAGGATGAAGATGGGTCAGTTGATGGTGGCAGTGGTTCTTCCATGCCAAAGAGACAGAAGAAGAAAAATGGTAAATCTGTTTCTCCCAAACAGAAGGCAAAGAGGAATGGCAGAAGTAAAACTTCCAAATGTTGGCAGCATTTTACTATGGACACACCTGAAGGGGAAGATGAAGAAAAGGCCAAGTGCAACTATTGTTCATCTTTTCTGATTTACAAGCCAGGTGGGCAAACATCTAGTCTGAATAGGCATATTTTAAAATGTGATGATTACAATGATTTCTTGAAGGGGCAGATTAAAGGTCAAAGCATACCGAACTTTGAGTGGGGAGGTTCGGCACTCACATCTGTTCATGCTGAATACAATCATGAGGAAACCCGCAAGATCATTGCTAAGATGGTAATTGTGCATGATTATTCTTTTAGAATGTTAGAACATAGATGGTTTAATATCTTGATGAGGCATATGAATAAAAATATAAGTTCATTGGTAGAAAAACCATAAGAAAGGAGTGCATAAAGGTTTATGAATCTGAGAAGGAACTTCTTAAGAAGAGTCTTAGAGATGTTGAGCATATTAGTTTGACAAGTGACTTGTGGACTTCAAACCAAACACTTTCCTACATGGCTTTGGTTGCTCACTACATAGATGCTAATTGGGAGATGCAATGCCGTGTCCTCAACTTTATTGAGTTAGACCCACCGCATTCAGGAATTGTTATAGCTCAAACGGTAATGGAATGCCTAGCTGAATGGAAAATCGAGGACAAAATCATTTCACTCACACTTGATAATGCTTCTTGAAATGATGTTGCTGCAAGTAATTTGATGGGAAAGTTTGGTGCTAGGAAAGTACCAGGTTTCATTCCTCAACATTTTCATGTTCGTTGTTGTGCTCATATAGTCAACTTGGTAGTGAATGATGGCTTGAAACCATTGCTGCCATTTATAAACCAGCTAAGAGAAACAGTGAAGTACTTGAAGAAGTCCACATCCCGCTTGCACACATTTGTTGGTGTTTGTAAAACGTTGAACATGAAAATTGGGGCTGGTCTATGTCTAGATGTGTCAACAAGGTGGAGTTCAACATACAAAATGTTTGATGCTTGTACTCCCTATAGGGCTGCGTTTCATGAATATGGAGATCGTGATTTGTATTATAAGTGGGAGCCTTCACATGTAGATTGGGAGATGTATGCTAAGGTACAACCTATATTGGCCGAATTTGCTGAGATAACTAAGGTGTTGTCAGGTTCTCTTTACCCTACTGCCAATATCTTCTATCCCTATATAGTCACTGTGAAAATGGAGTTAGTTAAAGCAAGCAAGTCTACTGATTAGTTTCCTAAATCTATGGCTGTTGCAATGCTTGACAAATTTGATAAGTATTGGGAGGAGAAGAACAATGTTATGGCCCTTGCAACTATTCTTGATCCTAGGTGGAAAATAAGGTTTGTTGCCTTATGTTTTCATTGAAATCTATGGTGAAGTGAAGGGGGCTGAAGAAATAGAGAATATTAGGAAAGAGTTGTGCATCATATATGCGACCTATGATGATGACTACAAAAAGAGCAAACGTGGGGCTGAAGGTAGCGAGGGGAGGTCTTCGAGTACCCAAACAGGGACAACAACAAGCACGGCTAGGCCAAGTTTGTTTCGGAGACATCTATAAGAAAAAACTACGGAGGTGACGTGGGCCTACCTATCGGGTGCCCCACTATGAAGATACCTGGTGCACGTAAAGACTAGGGCCCAACAGGTGGCCTACTAGAAGACGACGGTCAAGGCCCACGAGGGGAGCCCAAGACATTAAATTACGCCCCAAGGCAGGCGAAGCCTAGGTCGGTAGAACCTTCCATACTTGTAAACCTACTCGGTTGCGAACTCCCGAGACCCAGCCTCCTTTATAAAGGCTGGGAGGGCCGCCGATCTAGGGGAGACACGAAGATACGCTCATATTCCACCACCCAAACCCTAGCGAGATCGACATCTCACCGGGATCGCCGTTGTAACACCTCCAAATAATCAATAACACACAAGCTGGAAGTAGGGTATTATCCTCCGGGAGCCTGAACCAGGGTAAACTCGCCTTGCTTGTCAGCCGTGGTAACTACCAGCACTCCAACTTCTCTCTCTCAATCAACCTGGGGTACTCGACCCTGGGATTTGCCGTGGCCACCCCACGTCAACTGGCGCCGTCTGTGGGAAAGAAAAGTGCTGGAATCATGGTTGCACCGGCCCCATCCGCAACGATCATCGACTCGACAACAATCGCGGCGCCGATCTACTTCGGCTCCTTCAAGTTCGTCCCCCACCCGCCAGCCCACCGATCGGCGTACGCCAATCTCTATGGAGGTATGTGCCTTACTTTCGGTAGCATGAATTTCCATGTGAACAAGTGGGGGATGCTCCGACTCTCCGATCGCGCATCTACATCTTCGCCGACTGCGGAGATCGCGCCTGCTTCGACTACGTCGCCTACATCTTTGCCGACTGCGGAGATCGTGCCTGCTTCGACTACGTCGCCTACATCTTCGCGGACTGCGGAGATCGCGCCTGCTTCGACTATGTCGTCCACATCTTCGTCGACTGCAGAGATCGCGTCTGCTTCGACTACGTCGCCTACATCTTCGCCGACTGCGGAGATCACGCCTGCTTCGACTACGTCATCCACATCTTCGTCGACTGCGGAGATCGCGTCTGCTTCGACTACGTTGTCCACATCTTCATCGACTACGGAGATCGCGTCTGCTTTGACTACGTCGCCTACATCTTCGCCGACTGCGGAGATCGCGCCTACTTCGACTACGTCGTCCACATCTTTGTCGACTGCGGAGATCGCGTCTGCTTCGACTACGTCGCCTACATCTTCGCCGACTGCGGAGATCACGCCTGGTTTGACTACGTCGTCCACATCTTCGTCGACTATGGAGATCGCGTCTGCTTCGACTACGTCGCCTACATCTTCGCCGACTGCGGAGATCGCGCCTGCTTCGACTACGTCGCCTGCATCTTTGCCGACTGCAGAGATCGCGCCTGCTTCGACTACGTCGCCTACATCTTTGCCGACTGCGGAGATTGCGCCTGCTTCGACTACGACGACTACATCTTTGTCGACTGCGGAGATCGCGCCTGCTTCAGCTACACTCGCGAGTTTTTCGGCTCCAACGCCCGTGACACCTTCGGCTATTACTTCGCCCACCGAGTTCTGCACCGACTGCGGCGTCTACCACGTCGCCTCCATCTTCAGCTCCGAGGATAGCTCCTACGGCGAAAGCAGCAGCAGTAACACGCACTCGACTGCGCAGTCTTACCCCGTCCAAGTCTTCATGGTGGACGCAAGAAACAACAGGACACCTGACACCGGTCCCCGTCGCGAGAACCCGACGTTCCCAATGGAGGTCATCATGCCGGACAAAGTAACAACCCTGACAATCACTCAAGAGATGGGGGTCTAGGCAATGAAGCACGTCCAAGAGTGCACCTTCCCCCCCACAGACGCGACTCGCGAGGACATGATGGCTTACCAATACCTCGTGTGGAAGGAGAACGAGAAGCTGTTGCGCGAGAAAGCTGATCTAGCAAGACAGAAGGAACTCGCCGACGCGTCGAGTGCTCGACGGGCAGCTTAATCCTTTTCCTCCACTGGACCAGCAGTCACGAACGACAATAGGCGCTCCAGACCGCGCATCAACCTGATGACGGATGCTGAAAGGACTGTGGCTACCTGCAACCTTGAATCATCGTTCATGACAGAAGACGCAGATGGGATACCTATCCCCAAAACAGCCTCGAGTGCTCTCATGTCACTGTCCGCATACTTACGGGCGACGCAGCCTCCGGAAGGCGACCCCCGTGCAGCTCTACATCGACAACAAATTCAGGCTCTTCGCCTAGCAGAGGAGGCGCTCATCACATGAGCTGCACTCGCAACAAAAACTCTAGCACGAGGAGATCGCGACAAACGCGACCGCGAGCGCGCAGCACGTGGAGACCGACCCATCCGACACCTGCAGGACGGCGAGGACGCTCGCAACGTCATCACACAGCGAACAGTCGATCGCAATCGCTCCACCCGACCTGTCAATACCCCGACTGAGGAATTATACTCGGACGGCGATAACGAGCCTTGCGGTCTTCCCTGCTTCCACTACCGCATCCGCGCCACAAATAATACCGCGAGGCTTCAAACTCACATCGGAGTGAGTCAAGTTCGACGGCACGCAGGATGCCAAACTTTGGCTCGATGACTACATCATCGCAGTCAACTGTCAAGGAGGTAACACGACAACAGCCATGCAGTACGTCCAGTTGATGCTTGTAGGGTCAGCACATACCTGGCTCCAGAACCTGCCCTAGAACTCTTTCACTTCTTGGGATTAGTTCGAAGATGCTTTCGTCAAGAACTTCCTCGGCACATACTCAAGGCCTGCGACGTTTGTGGAACTGCAAGCCTGCAGGCAACGCAAAAACGAGTCACTACGATCCTACATCCAGCGCTGGACACTCCTACGCAATTCCGTCGGAGTCGTCTCCGAGGACAGAGCCATGGACGCATTCATTCGAGGTGTCACTCGGCACGACCTTCGGGAGGCCTTCGGTTGCCTCCAGCCGCAGTCCATAGTCGAGCTCATGAAGATCGCCAACGAGTGGGCCGATGGTGAGAACTCGGTGCGCAACGAGTTCTCGGACGAGGAAGGAGAACCAAGCAACTGGAACCGCATAAACAACAGCGGCAGCGATCGCGCCTCAAGCACAAGGCTCGTTTCGATGAAGGAGAGCCAGCCGAGCTAGTGGCGGCCGGATTCACCGACACCCGAGAAGACCGGAGCCGTGATGACAACCGCCAGAGCAGTCAAAATTGAGAGGAGTACAGGAACGATGGAAACCAGAGACGCGACTGGCGACGCAAACCTCGCGACACCTCGCGGCCTGAGCTTACACCCGAGCAGGAGCTTGAGCAGCCGTGCAAATTCCACCTGTTCAGAAGCGATGAAACCGGCAAGTTGGTCTCCACTCACCTGTTTAAGGACTGCCGGAAAATGCAGCGCATTAATGGAGCGTTCACCAAAATCTTGGCTCCAGCTCCAGCACAGCAGCCAGCACCACAGCTGGCCCTGCCAGAACCACCCGCAGCAAACCCTGCACACATCGCAGGAGCAATCCAGTACCAGCCGAGACAGGACCCACCTCTCGCGCTGGGAGAACAATTCCCTCAGCTCGAGGGCAAATGAACATGATACAGAAGGGGCGCCCATCAAACAGGTGTCAGAAATTGATCACCCGCCAAGTCTACCAGGCTATGGCGATGCCACCAGCCGCACCCGAGTACCTCAAGGGCTTGGAAACCAGCATTACATTCTCTCGGGAGGATCATCCTCCACGGGTACTGCGCCCAGGCCACGCCGCGCTGGTACTCGACGCTCAAATCGGGCAATTCCACATGACCAAGGTCTTCATGGACGGCGGCAGCGGCATCAACATCATCTTCGCCGACACTTTCCGGAAGATGGGCATGTCTCTAGAAGGCCTGGCAAGGTCCGACATCACCTTCCACAGCATCGTTCCAGGCAAAGCAGTCTATCCTGAAGGAGTAATCACACTCGAGGTTATCTTTGGCACACCTGACCACTTCCAAAAGGAGATGATTGACTTCGAGGTAGTGGACTGGAAGTCGCAGTATCACGCCATACTTGGACGCCCGACGTTCGCCCGCTTCATGGCAGTGCCACATTACGCCTATCTCATGCTCAAGATGCCAGGACCAAAAGGAGTCATAACTGTGCGGGGTGATTTCCAGCGTTCGGACAACTGCAACCGCGAGTTCAGCAAAATCTCTGAGTCCTTCGGCATGCAGCAGCAACTCGAGGAACTTTCACTCAATAACGATAGGACCATCTTCCCTGCAACCAAGAAGCCAGCACCCGACGCCTCATTCAGCACAACCGATGACACAAGGGCACACCAAGTCCATCCGACTGACGCCTCCAAGACAGTGCTCGTGTCTTCGAGTCTGTCACCCGCATAGGAAGGCGCGCTCGTCGAGTTCCTCCGTGAGAACTGGGAAATCTTCGCCTGGTGTCCAGCCGACATGCCAGGTATACCCAGGGAATGCGCCGAGCACGCCCTTCAAGTCTATCCAGACGCTAAGCCTGTCAAGCAAACCATGCGCCGCTTCTCTGAGCCGAAGCGTGTCACCATAGGGCAAGAAGTCGACAGATTACTTCACGCCCAGTTCATCTGAGAAATCAAGAAGTCTGATTGGGTCGCCAACCCAGTTCTAGTCGAGAAGAAGAACAAGAAAATTCTCCGCATGTGCGTCGACTTCACCTTCCTCAACAAGTGTTGCCCGAAGTCACGGTGGGCATTCGGGTAACCCAAAATTATCGGGTCGGGTTTTTCGGATTTTTTTCAATTCGGGTTTTGAAAACTGACACCCGAAGTTAGGCCAAAATTAGAGAAACTCGATAATTCGGGTACCTGACAGTTCGGGTTCGGGTTCGGGCTTCCCCGATTCACCCGAATTACATCTGGGAGGCGGCAGCGTGATGGCAGGGACAGGGAGGCGGCGGCGTGATAAGGGAGGCGGCCGATGTGCGCGAGGGAGATGGCCGGCGGCCGTCATGCGCAAGGACGCGAGGAAGGTGGGGAGAGGAAAGAAGGGAGGCGGCCGGCGTGCGCGAGGGAGATGGCTGGCGGCCGTCATGCGCGAGGACGCGAGGGAGGTGGCAGGCGGTCGGCGTGCTGGAGTGCTGGCGCCCTGCTGCGTGTGCCGTGTGCCGTGAATCGTGTGTTGGCTTGTGGCGGCGAGGTCACAGGATGGCTTGTGCTGGCCGCCGCGATGGGGAAAATGAATCTGGTGGATCGTGTGCTGGCTTCAACGAGCTAGGTCACGGGATGTGGTGGCTTCTTATGTTGGGTTGGGCCGGGCTTTGGCAGAATGAGAGTTTTTCTTTACTGGGCCTTCTCTATTTCGGGTTATTCGGGTAATTCGGGTTCCGTGGGTTCAAACCCGAATTTCCCGAATTAAATTCGGGTATTCAGATCTGCTACCCGTTGCAGCCATCGGGTTGGTCGGGTTCAGGTAGTTCGGGTTCGGGCTCGGGTTTTTCGGGTTTGGGCTTCGGGTTTCAGGTTTTATGCCCACCGTGAGCCCGAAGGATCACTTCCCATTGCCGCGAATCGACCAGATCGTCGACTCCACGGCTGGCTGCGCGCGACTGTCCTTCCTGGATGCTTACTCAGGCTACAACCATATAAGGATGCGAGAGGAGGATGCGGAGAAGATGGCCTGCATCACACCCCATGGTGTCTACTATTACAAAACTATGCCCTTCGGGCTCAAGAACGCTGGAGCCACCTACCAGCGCATGATGCAGTCCTGCCTCAAGGACCAGATAGGATGCAACGTCCAAGTTTATGTCGATGACATAGTCATCAAGACAAGGCAAGAGGACACACTCCTCGACGACCTGTGCGAGACATTCGCCACGCTCAACGAGTACAAGATCAAGCTCAACCCAACTAAGTGCGTCTTCGGCGTGCCAACTGGGCAACTATTCGGGTACCTCGTCTCTGCCAGAGGCATCGAGGCAAACCCCGAAAAGATAGAAGCAATCCTGACGATGCCAGCCCCGACCAAGCTTCGGGAGGTTCAGCGCCTAGCCGGCCGAGTCGCAGCGCTCAGCCGGTTCATTAGTAAGTTGGGCGAAAAGGCACTCCCTTTCTACCAACTGATGAAGAAATCTGACAAATTCGAATGGAAACCCGAAGCCCAAGCAGCATTCGCGGACCTCAAGAGGGTCCTGGCGACTCCACCAGTGCTCGTCGCACCTCGAGAAAAGGAACCTCTATACCTCTACGTGTCAGCCACCAACAGGGTGGTCAGCACTGTCCTCGTTGTCGAGCGTCAAGAAGAAGGCCACGCCCATCGAGTGCAGCGGCCCATTTACTACCTCAGCGAGGTGTTATCTATATCAAAGCAGTGGTACCCGCATTATCAGAAGCTAGCCTACATCGTCTTCATGAGTTCACGCAAGGTGGTCCATTATTTTGCCGAGCACCCGATCACAGTGGTGAGTGCCTCGTGCCTGTCAGACATCCTCACCAACCCCGACGCGATAGGGCGAGTCGCCAAGTGGGCCATCGAGTTGGGTCCATGGGACCTGAAGTACGCGCACTCCAATGCGATCAAGGCGCAAGTACTTCCAGACTTCACAACCGAGTGGATCGAAGCCCAGCTTCCCAACTTACCCGACCTGTCCAATGCCTGAACTATGTACTTTGATGGATCCATGAAATTCGATGGCGCAGGTGCAGGCATCATCCTAATATCACCAAAAGGCGACAAATTCCGCTATGTGCTGCATATAGACTTCCCCAGGCCCTCCAACAATGAAGCTGAGTACGAAGCTCTCATACACGGCATGCGGATGGCCAAGAACTGCGGAGCTACTCGCCTCATGATCTACGGGGACTCGGACCTCGTTGTACAACAAACGATGAAGTAGTGCGACGCCACGGCAGATAACATGATTGCATATCGGGACATGTACAACATCTGGAGGGCAACTTCGACGGCTGCGAGCTGCGGCACGTGGGCCGCGAGTGTAACGAAGAAGCGGACATACTGGCCAATCTCGGCTCGACCAAGGCAAATTTCCACCTGGAGTCTTCGTCGAGCGAATCTAGTAGCGGTCCATCAAGCTCAAGCAACCAATCGCACCCTCTACGACACCAACAGCCAACGATCAACCGGCTAAGGATACAGTGGTGCTCGAGGAGGAAGAACCACGCATTGAAGTCTTCCTCATCGAGCCAACATGGACGAAGCCCTTCCTCGCATACATGCTGCACCAGGAGCTGCCGGAGGATACAACCGAAGCTCGGCGCATCACTCGCCGCTCGAAGGCCTTCACGATCATCAACGAAGAACTATACAAGCGCAACATATCTGGAGTCTTGCAGCGCTGCATCGACCCAGAAGACGGCAGAACAATACTCTGGGACATCCATGCAGTCACTTGCGGACATCACGCCAGCAGTCAAGCCTTGGTGGCCAAAGCCTTTCGAGCAGGATTCTACTGGCCCACGGCGATGAGGGAAGCCGAA
Organism: Poa pratensis; assembly: GCA_947311845.1. Lineage (NCBI taxonomy): Eukaryota > Viridiplantae > Streptophyta > Magnoliopsida > Poales > Poaceae > Poa > Poa pratensis. Next base: position 10,370,363 of record CAMZMU010000118.1, read on the forward strand.
GAGATAGTCAAAAAATGCTACGGGTGCCAGAAGTTCGCCACCAAGCCGCACGCACCCGCATCAGAGCTCAAAACAATACCACTCGCCTGGACTTTTACCCAGTGGGGACTCGACATGGTGGAACCACTGAAGAAATCATCTCGTGGTGGACATACGCATCTCTTGGTGGCAGTCGACAAGTTCACTAAGTGGATCGAAGCTGTACCCATAACAAGCTCGACTGCTACAACTGCTGTCAACTTCATCAGGTCTATCATCTTCAGGTTCGGGGTACCACATAGCATCATCACGGACAACGGCACAAATTTCACAACCGACGAGTTGAAGGACTTCTGCGCAGAGCAAGGCATCAAGCTCAACTACGCCTCGGTCGCACACCCTCAGTCCAATGGATAAGTCGAGAAAGCAAACGGCCTCGTCTGCAGTGGCCTCAAGAAACGTCTACTAGTGCCACTCAAGCGCGCCGCGGGTGCCTGGGTGGAGGAGCTACCCTCTGTTCTCTAGAGTCTCCGAACCACGCCCACCAGATCAACACAATATACTCCGTTCTTCATGGTCTATGGCGCCGAAGCAGTACTTCCATATGATCTGCGATTCGACGCACCTCACGTGGTCGCATACGACGAGTCAGATGCAGAAGAAGCACCGAAGATGGTGTCGACACGCTGGACGAGGCACGGGACATCGCACTCTCCCGCACGGTCGTTTATCAACAAAGTCTTCGCAACTACCATGGCCGTCGACTGCGTGAGCTATCTTTCGTCCCTGGTGATTTGGTGCTGCGACTCAAGCAGAAGAAGGTGCACAAGCTCGCCTCCCCGTGGGAGGGACCCTTCATCGTCACAGAGGCTATCGACGGTGGCGCCTATCGGCTGAAGGACTCAAAGACAGGGGAGCTCTCCCTCAATCCGTGGAACGTCGCGCAACTGCGCCGTTTCTACGCATAGCATACACATCCATGTACTTGTGCTTACACGACTACAAGCAGCAAGTTTCAGACGCACTGTTTTCCTTACCAGGGTACCTAAGGGGTCTGGAAGGTTTTTAATGAGGCGGCTTGCTAGCTTAATATACAATGATTGAAAGAAACAAGCTTTCTCCCTTTACTTTTTACAGTTAAAAAGCAAGATAAACCTTGGCCGCACTCGAACACTCGGGGCTGCGCCACATAGGTTCCAAAACAAATAAGGCCTAGACCGCACTCGAACACTCGGGGGTCGCGCCGCACAGGTTCCAAAACAAACAAGGCCTAGGCCGCACTCGAACACTCGGGGGCTGCGCCGCACAGGTTAACTTCAAACAAACAAGGCCTAGGCCGCACTCAAACATTCGGGGGTCGCGTCGCACAGGTTCGAAAACAAACAAGGCCTAGGCCGCACTCGAACACTCGGGGGCTGCGCCGCACAGGTTAACTTCAAACAAACAAGGCCTAGGCCGCACTCGAACACTCGGGGGCTGCGCCGCATAGGTTCCAAAACAAACAAGGCTTAGGCCGCACTCGAACACTCGGGGGCTGCGCCGCACAGGTTCCAAAACAAGCAAGGCCTAGGCCACACTCGAACACTCGGGGGCTGCGCCGCACAGGTTAACTTCAAACATGCAAGGCCTAGGCCGCACTCGAACACTCGGGGGTTGCGCCGCACGGGTTCCAAAACAAAACAAAGCCTTGGCCCCACTCGAACACTCGGGGGCTGCGCCGCACAGGTTAACTTCAAACAAGCAAGGCCTAGGTCGCACTCGAATACTCGGGGGTTGCGCCACACAGGTCATCACACAAGCATGGAAAACGTACCCGAACGCTCGGGGGCTACGTTCAACACTTCTATACAAATAAGTTCTCCAACGAACACATTACATACATTCGGGTGCTATTTCCAAGGATTTACACTTCAGCTCAGCAAGCATACAAATTTTGGCCTATTGATCTACCGGCTCATCTTTGGGGCCTCCGTCCAAGGGACCTACAAGCTCTTCCGTCTGTTTCTGCTCCTGGGAGATGACCTTGCGCGCCCAGCCAAGAGTACTCGTATAATGGCCATGCTCCAGCAGGCCTTCAGTGGCACCTTCAAAGTTGAAGTTTGACCAGTGCATTCGCAAATATGCAAAGGCAATATTTGCCCCACCTACAAGCTCAGCACGCAGCATCTTCTGGATAGCCTTACCATCGCGGAACCTCATCAACAGAGCAGGTATGCCTTGCGGCTGTTCATTGTGAGGGAACATCGCACGGTGCACTTTGGCCAGTGTACCACGACACGACTCCAACAACAAGACAGCACGCCAGGCGCGGTCTAGAAAGGTGGCTAGCACGCGCACTTTCGATCTGTTAGACCAGAAGTATTGGGTGCCGAAGCTGTCCCATCAACAATTCCATCCAGTCGCTCGACTATGCGAGTCTCCTCAGCCTTTTTGTCATGGTTCACACCTGCAAAAGATAAGCACAGTTAGCAGCACTCAAAGCAGAATCAACTGGCAGTCGGAGGGTAGCGCGACTGTCCTTACATTCCAGCTGCTGGTTGATCAAGCCCAATTATCCAATCAAAAACTCTTCACGCTCAGAAGAGGGTGCGGGCCTCGCCTTCTCAGCGGCCAGTTCAGCCCACGCATCCTTCAGCTCCCGCTCAAGATTCGCGATCTTTCGCTTCATCCACGCCATGATGGCCTTGTCATTTTTTCTTCGGGCACCAGTTCGGAGCCATGTACTCGTGGATGGAGCAGCTTCGGGTGCACCAGAAGACTCAGCCTGTCCAAGGATAGGTCGATCAACTCAAGATTTTCAAAGCAATCAACAACACACTCGTGGGCTAGGCCCCGGCAGAGCAATTAACATGAAGTCGACTGCGAATTTGACATCAAAATACATGGATACTTCAAGGTTCATTACAATCATCAAAAGCAACAAGGAGTCGGTGCTATATCCTATGACACCGACTCTGACTGGGATCTGACAGCACGAGCAGCCACTTCGGCACTATGGCATTCCACCATGGAAACCATGTCCTCTGCCAGACGGGCCGCCTCGTCCTTCACCGCGCTAAGCTTCACGGTCCTTCCATCAGGTGTTCGCGGGAATCCCGCCACAACCTTCTTGAAGTCAGTCGCGACACCGTGGCCCCGCAACAGTTTGAATGTAAGCTCTGAGCCACGTACTGTTTGGGCGCGCGTGAAATCTGCCATGGTGGACGACTCGGAGCCAAGTACATCAGCCAAGCCGTCAGCATTGGCGGGTGGTGCGCGCAGTGGAAAGATGTTCTTGTGCACAGAACCCAGAGCGCCGGTCGACTTGGTGAGTGCATCCTTGGCGTACGCGCACATGGAGTCGAAGATGCTGACGACACGCTCCAGTGGGACATCTTCATCCGTCGGCTCCGGCGGAGGAGTCACGCCAAATGCACCTGTACATCTCAAAAATTCAGTACCAATTCGATTGAATTGGGAGGACGACACATCAATCAGGCGGCACAAGGATGCATTACCTCCCACCACGTGGGCGAGTGTGAGCAGGCGCTCCACCTGCATCTTTTCGCCTTGGCAAGTGACATCCTCGCGGTTCTTGGCCACTTTCAGCTTCCTCTCAGAGTCTTCATGCTGAGCTTTCAGCTCTTTCTCAAGTTCGCGCACTCGCGTGGCAGCAGCTTCTTGATCGCCTACAGGATGATAGACGATGTCGAGTGGAGGCGATACAGGAACAACAACAAGTCAACATCCACAAGAAGAGGCACTCACGCTTTGATTGCTCCAGCGCAGCACGGAGTTCATCCCTCTCCTGCTCCAACTGGACGTAGGCCGCGCCTGACTCCATGAGGTTGCGGTAGTAGGGCTGCAGAGGAGTCGATAAACACATGACTTTGAGCCTATGCCCAACTATACTAGTTGCACATAGCCTCGGGGGCTACTCCCATCGGGAGCGCTGTCGCCCACCCGATAAATCAACAAGACAAGACAGTGCTTACATGCTCTTGGAGCTTCGTCGCATTCGAAGACGATGGAGCAGACGGCGCAGGTACTCTCGAAGCAGAAGGAGCCGCCATCGTCGCAACCTCTGTCTCGACGATGACGAACCCGAGTCGCCATCATCCCGAAGCTCCGTCCTTTCGGCTGGCGACTCCTCGACAATAGCCTTCGCCTTGTCTCGGTGTTGGCGTTTGAGCGACTTCTCATCTTCTTCGTCTTGCTCCGTTTCCTCGGCCATCTCATCGGGAGAGGTGGTCGCCGAGGGAACGGAGTCGTCTTCATCAAACACCTCCATTTCAAGAAATTCCACCTCGAAGGTGGGCCCATTTTCGGGTAGTGGTGGCAGGCACGAGGGAGCCGGATGACCCTACAAGTCAAAACACATACATCAATACAACGGGAAGCGCACTCTACATCAACACCAACACAATGGAGTCGAACAACAACCAGAGTCAGATACATACCTCAGGAAGCGGATTTTCGACCCCGTAAGGTTTCACAGGGCAGTCGACGTTGCAGCGGTTGGTAGCCCGGAGACTAGTCACATACCGCACATCTATTTCGACTGCCCGTGGCGACCGCTTCTCAGTTGTAAGGCGAGTCGAGTCTTCCTCGCCTTGGTACACCCACATCGGGTGGATCCGCTGGCGTAGCGGCTACACGCGCCTCCTCATCATCATGGAAATAAGGTGGATACCACCCACCTCCTTGCCCATCGACTTCAGCAATTCAGCGGCCGCACCCAGCAGTGGAGCCACCTCAGTTTTATCCGCCTTCGACAGCGAGTGCGCCTAGGCGTTCGACTTCCTTAGCGGCTTGTTCGCCTCAAAAGCAGGGACACCCTCCTGTTTTACGCGGACGTAGAACCACTTCTTTCGCCAGCCTTGGACGGAATCCGCCTGCTTCAGCTGGAAGTAGGTGGTGTCGTCACGAACTTGGATGCCGAAGCCTCCAATTGGGAAGGTGCCTCCACCGCCCACATTCCTCTTCACATTGAAGATGGCCTTCCACAGGCCCCAATGCGGGTGCACTCCGAGGAAGCACTCGCAAAGGACGAAGAAGCAGGCGATGTGCAGAATGTCGTTCGGCGTCAGATCGTGCATCTGAATTCCATACGCGTACAGAAGACCGCGCAGGAAATCATGCAGAGGGAAGGAGAACCCACGATGCAGAAAATCAACGAAACAAACGTGTTCGTTGGCTCGAGGTTGGGGGGTTACCTCTTTCCCCGGAGCACGCACGGCCAGCTCATCGGCCGGCGGCAGCAGTCCATCATCACGAAGCTCGTCAAGATGCTGCGCCTTGACGGACGACTTGACCCAATCGTCGGGCACCATCTTCAAAGTATCCACGGTGGCAGCATCGACAATGGTGGCGGCGCTCATCGCCGCGCTCCCCATCTTGGCATTCACAGCCGCAGTGCTGGCGGTGGCGGCGGAGCTTGTCGCCGCCGTAGCCTTCTTCCCGGGTCCTTTCATCATGGCTGGTGGCTGAAGTTTGCTCGAGAACAAAGCTTGGTTGCAGTGGCTATGGAGGCAGAGCGCGAGGAAGAAGAAGAGACAAGCAACGCGAACGGCAACAATGGGGATAAAATCAATTTACCCTGATGTGGTGGATTAAATATACTGCGGCGCCGCACGATCAGCACCGTCCAACCGGTAACGACAGCAGCGATCTACATCCAACCCTACACGTGGCAGCACTGGAACGCAACTGTCGCAGGCCACGCCGCCCACTACGCACGAGAAACAAGGCAACCATCATCACGTCCCGGAAAAATCGCGATGTACGGTCAAATCAGAATTGAAACGGCGTCTCCCCTGGTCAACACTGACAATGGGCCCACGCTGACGTGTCCCATCTGCGGAACCGCGCACGCAAAGATCGTCATGCATGACGTCAGCTTTTCGACTCCACGCATGCGTCCCCTCGACGGACCCTAGCTTCTTTCAACTCCGGAAGACACGCCACCCGAGTATTTTAATCAGTAGGCCGCCAGACTGAACAAGGACTCCATTAACTTGTCGAGTCCGCAAGATCACAAACCTCTCTTCAGTAGGCCAACAGGCTGATAGGGGACTCCTTAATCTGTCGAGTCCCTTTACTCCCATCGGGAGCGTATCAAAAAATTTCATTCGACTGTATGTCAATGGAGATTAACCTCAATTGCAAGCAATTCAGCTTAATCTCGGGGGCTACTCCCATCGGAAGCGCTGTCGCGCCCCCGATAAGCACAAGACTACTGGACTACTGAGTCTCAAAACAAGCACTCGCATTTCTGTCGACTGATGCTACTCAGCTTCATACACACTTACTACGACAGCAGTCGCAAAACATTCGACTCCCGAGATGCGTCCGCCGCATGAGTTCCTTGGATGCTGCACCAAATGTGCAAAGATAAGACCTGCCGATCATTCGAGTGGGCCAGGGCTCGCACCAGCTGCGTTCACCCTGAAGATTTCCATGCCTGCAGGCATGAAGAAAATCCCGACGGACGCGTTGGGTACCCAGTTCATCACAAAATCCTCTGTAAGGCCTCCGCGGCATGAGTCGAAACTTATCAGCTCTTTCTAGGTTCGAGTCCAGGGACTCGAACTGGAAATAGTCTGGCTAGGTTTTTGCCCAAGAGCATCTAACTGGTCCCGATCCGTCGAGTGCGCCAGGCCAGCCATGTCATCATCCCTAGGAACTGTCAGCACGACAGCAAAACATGATCATATCCAGCAGTCGATGTATTCCCGACTCAGAACTAAGAGCCTTGCAACAGGTGAAGAATGACGTGCACCCGAGAGGAGTCCTTACCCGAATCTTTGACTCGACCAAGCACTCGGGGGCTACTGACGTGGGCCTACCTATCGGGTGCCCCACTATGAAGATACCTGGTGCACGTAAAGACTAGGGCCCAACAGGTGGCCTTCTAGAAGACGACGGTCAAGGCCCACGAGGGGAGCCCAAGACATTAAATTACGCCCCAAGGCAGGCGAAGCCTAGGTCGGTAGAACCTTCCATACTTGTAAACTTACTCGGTTGCGAACTCCCGAAACCCAGCCTCCTTTATAAAGGCTGGGAGGGCCGCCGATCTAGGGAGACACGAAGATACGCTCATATTCCACCAACCAAACCCTAGCGAGATCGACATCTCGCCGGGATCGTCATTGTAACACCTCCAAATAATCAATAACAAACAAGCTGGAAGTAGGGTATTATCCTCCGGGAGCCTGAACCAGGGTAAACTCGCCTTGCTTGTCAGCCGTGGTAACTACCAGCACTCCAACTTCTCTCTCTCAATTAACCTGGGGTACTCGACCCTGAGATTTGCCGTGACCACCCCACGTCAGGAGGCTTCAAAATCTGAGTTGCACCGGTATCTTGATGAACCAAATGTAGATCCGGATGACACAACATTTGTGTTACTTGATTGGTGGAAGGTGAACAGTCATAGGTTCCCGATTATATCTAGGATGGCAAAGAGATTTTTGACTATACCAGCCACTAGTGTTTCCTCCGAGTCAACCTTCTCAACAGGAGGTAGAGTACTTGATGATTACCGCAGTTCTCTACTTCCAGCTATGGTTGAGAAACTTGTGTGTGCTTCTAGCTGGATACGTGGTTCATCCAAAGAAAATAAATTGCCAAGAGTTGTGGTATCTCTCAGTTAATTTTCTAATTTCTCTACTACAAATTTGCAAATTCTCTTTCTAACTTGCATGTCTTCTGTTGTGTATGTACAGGTTAAAGATGAGGACGAGGACGTTGAATTGGTTCCATTTCCTGAATGTGTGGTGGAAAGTAGCTAGATTTCAAGTATGTCGCTTCATTTTGTGCTATTTAATTTCTACATTCAGCTTTGTACTTCATAGTTCAAAACCTGATGTGTTTCTTGGCATTGTACAGGTACTGACGACATGTATATAAGTTGGATTTCATGCTAGAGTGGAAGGCCTTTTGGAGTTTCTACAATGGTTTTGATGCATGCGTCCACAACACCTGATGCATGTGTTCAACACCTGATGCATGCGTTCAACTTATGCCTTTTATTTTCCATGTTTCTGAACTATGTCTTGTGGATGAACTATGTGAACCGTGGACTTTGGAGTGTTATTTTGTTGTGGTTTGTCTATTATAATGTTGTGCTATAATATTGCTGTGATTGCAGCGTACATGTCCTAATAATAAGGAAAAAATGCATCATTTTGTCATATATTTTCCTGGTTGTCTGTTTTACCGAGCTACTCGTGAGCTCACCGAGTCGAGCCAAGTATTATTTTTGGACTCGACTGTTTAACCGAGCCGAGTTCGAGTAACTCGTTAGTTCACCGAGCTCGAGCGAGCCGAGCCAAGCTTGCTCGGCTCGGCTCGAATTCCAGCCCGTCAGCCTCTAAAGCTTCGCGGTCCAAGGAAGAGGGCGTCACATATCGCCATCGATCTCAAAAATTCGGAGCTAAAGGTCAACACCATCTCAAGATCCGGGCACCGCATCGTCCACATGACTACCCTGGTCGCGCTATCAAAGAACAAGGGCCGACACCCTATTTTCAAACTCATGCTTCTCCATTGGATTAGGGCATATGCTGTCATGACACACTACCCATACGACGTTCTTGGCACGCAACTGAGGTCACCTTGATGTCACGGCGAGTAGATCGGAGTCCATCGCCGCCGGAGCCACCGTTAGATTGCCAGCATGTCGCACAGATCGCCCCGCTGCCAGCACCCACCATGTCAGTGAGGATCTAGTGCGCTGCGAGCCGATAGCCTCCGGCAGCCGATGTACACATCACAAGGGAGGAGTTTGCCCCGCCGTCAGTCGATCCCTGCGAGCGATAACTCCTCGCCGGCAGTCGCGGCCTTTCTTCTATGAGCGCCGCGATTGGAGTACGTGATCATCCCTCCTAGCTACTTGTTTCTGCCTTTTTGTCTGGGATCAAGTACTACTCTGCTAAAGTCAGTTTCAAGAACGGAAAAGTATTACTAGTGCTGGACCATTAGTTCCCTATGGCTTTGTTACCAATGAAAATTGTTAAAGGCCAGAGAACGGAACAGACTTAACACTGAATGTTCTCTTTTACTCTAGACCACCGATACCAGACATGGACTATCGTGGATTAATGCGCAGGTGCCGTCGCCATGAGAAAATGTTAAGGACTATAGAACAGAACACACTTAACACTGAATGTTCTCCTTTACTCCAAACAACAGACAACAAACATAGACAGAACACTGACAGAAGCACACCTTCTTCATTCCGACGAAACACCCCTAGCACATACGTACCTACGACAATCTCGATCGATCTCTCTAAGGAAGCATGCACGGTTCCTTCCTAACACGACGGACTCCTGCCTAGCCAAAGTGCCAAACACATGGATTAGTTCTTTTCCCTGTCCACCCATGAGTAGAACGCGTACGCGGCCGTGTTGATGGCCATCCGGACTGCGAGGAGGACCGCGAGCAGGAGCACGTCCGTGTCGAAGTCGGTCCTGACCAGCATGAAGGCGAGGAAGAGCACCTTAAGCAGATCCGTCGCAACTTGCTTAAACATGGCCATGGCCGCCGTCTTGCTCGACGTGACGCCCTCTGCTCTCACCGGCTCTTCTCTTGCTTTGGGGTGCTGGTTTGGATGGATGGGAAGGACTAAGGAGCACCTGGTTTATATGTAGTCGCATACTGCATACTCGAGCTGCTTTGGGGTACAGGAGTGCGCGAGAGATGGAGAAAAGAGTTTGGTTGATTTGATAGACCCTTGACGTAAAGTAAAAGAGAGAGAGAGAGGTCGAATATTTGAAAGACATCGGTCTGGCACCAAAAGTAGAGAGAAAGAGAGGGGCATGCATGCATGGTTTTGGATCAACAGATACGCTCTCTGCCCTGCCTCAGGATTCCCCTGGTGGTTGTTCAGTGTGAAAAAATGTTGTGGTTTCAATTTTTAGAGCTTTGGCATGCATCTTTAGTTGTCTCCCTTTATTTTCTACCTCCCGTCAGTAGCCTTAGGCGTCCCCTTTTGTTGTACTCGATCTTTTCTTCTTTTCCTTTGGTCGGGCTTGTAGAGAACACTAGGGTTTCTATCCGTTCACTAATGTAAGACATTTTAGTTTTTTGTTAATTCGTATGTATCTTGACATATTTTTTACAAATACTCACTCATTTGAGTATGTTACATAGTTAATATTGAAATAGCTAAAATGTCTTACATTAGTAAACGGGGCGAGTAATTAAAGCGGAGAGAAAACATGTTCTCTATATATGTTGGTCCCAAAGCTACGGGAGCGAATCGTGGCTATAATTCCTAGGTTGTACCACAATGTCGTCATGCCACACGACCACATTAGCCATCACAGGCCGACCTGGCCACCAACACGAAGCACACACGCTCCGCTAAGAAGAAAGACGACCTTCGAGGTTGCCATCAAGCGGACCGGCGTCACTCCTCCTCGAGTCAACGACTTTGGCTTCACCTCTGACGACCACCGAGTAGCCAGCACTCGCCACCGCAAGCGTCGACGATGAGGCAGCTCCGACATCGACGAAGAGCTTCACGGGGGAAAGCTTCACACCTTGCACCAAAGAAACCACGTGGCTGCTGGAGATCGTCGCTTTAGCACCACCGGTCATGTAGCATCGTCGCCCACATGCCGCCCCATGACACGTTGATCTGACCTCACTCTCCACAGCAAGACGCGACACATAACCCAAAGACCCAACGGCCTGTCAATGACGAAGGACGTGACGCGACTCGGCTCCACACATCAACATCATCGTCACGACACGAAACTCGCAACGCCACCACACCACCATCCGCTGGTCCCTCAGTTGGCATCTGCTCCAAAGGTAACGCCTCGAAGGATGGAGTACATGAATGCTAAAACACAAATTTTTCTTTTGGTCGGTGGCTGCACGATAGGATTAACGCCCGGAATTTGCTCCAGATTAAGAAAAACTCCCATATGCGAAATTACGGTCATGTTCTGGAGTGCGGGAGAGATCGAGAAAAAGCGACTGATTGATCGGCGCTTGACGTAAAGCTAAAGAGACTCGGAGCTCTCGCTGTTGCCTGCCTCACTTGCCGATTTCGGGTAGGCGCCAAAAGTAGAGAGAAAGAGGGCATGCATGCATGATTTGCATCAACGTGTAACAAGAGATACACTCTCTGCCAGCCACATATGTTATTCTTCTGGTGGTTGTTCACTGTGAAAAAATGTCGTGGTTTCAAGTTTTAGAGTTTTGGAATCTTTAGTTGTCGCCCTGTCAGTAGCCTTAGGCGTTCCCTTTTGTTGCTGTACTCTGATCTTTTCTTCTTTTCCTTTGGTCGGGCTTGTAGAGAACGTACTAGGGTTTCTACTACTCGCTAAACGTTTAAGAAAATAAGCGGTAGAAATTTAGAAAGTGTGCGCGCTATTTTCGGCAAAGAAGGAGCCCCGCCACGGAGATGTCAGCCCTTCAGCCAACAGGCCAACAGGGGACACATGGCGACGAGGTTTGCCGAGCGCCTCTCGTTGCTGACTGTTCCTCTTTGCCGAGTGTGTTTCTTCGGTAATCGATCAGTTTGTGACGCTCTCACGAATCTCCGCTGGGTCTCTGATCTCTCCATTGCCACCTCCACAGCCGATCACATTATGCAATTCGTCCACCTTTGGAGTAAAGTCAGCGGCACTGCCCTCGCCCCTGGCGTTGGAGACATCATCACGTGGACCCTTACGTCTGATGGCCTTTACAATGCGAGCTCTGCCTACAAAGCCCAATTTCGTGGATCTGCTAACTTCACCTTCGAAAAAATTGTCTGAAAGTTCTGGGCACCTCCCAAGTGCCACTTCTTCGCTTGGCTTGCGGTGCAGAATAGGCTATGGACATTCGACCGCCTGGCCATTAAAGGGTGGCCTCATCAGCCAACTTGTCAGCTCTGCAGATGTCATCGTGAGACAGCCATACACTATTCAATACCGTTACTCCGGGAAGCGCTGGCCTCCTGGCTATCTTGCCCTGCCATTCCTCATTGCATTGGTCTCAGTTGCCCCACTATGTTACATTACTGGAAGGCCGCTTCGGAGTGCCCCACGGCGCACCCTGAAGGTCTCAAGACAGCCATCGTCCTAATCACCTGGAAAATTTGGAAGGAGCGAAATGCTAGAATTTTCAACAACAAGTTCACCATGCCGAGCACCCTTTTCCAGAAAATCAAGAGCGAAGGCCATGACTGGATCCTCGCTAGGGCCAAGCACCTTGCGGAAATTACATCGTAGCTTGCCGAAATTATGACGATCTATCTCTTGGCGAGACTAGACGGAGTTGGTTGAAGTGACTACTTTCGTGGGGCTACTGTTTGTAGTACGCTTTTTATTGTCTTTTTCCTTTGGCTTCGGCTGTATCATGCTTATTTCTTCTATATCAATATAAAAGGCAAAACTTTGCCTGGGTTTTAAAAAAAGTTTCCCGAGTGCCTTCCCACTATACTTGACATACGTCCGCATTTGCCGAGTCGCCCGTGTTTTGGCACTCGGCAAACAACCGATATGTCGGAAGCGACTCATTTTCCAGTAGTGTCTGCTCTTTCTTTTCTTTTCCTTTTGTCCTGTCTGCACAGTATAAAAGGATTGCACAACCTTTGTTCGTACAACAATCTTCAGTCAAGTTTTTCTACATGAATATACCAATTGTCTGCATCGACCTTCCACTACAGGAATAGTGCGCTACGCCAATGGCTTTTTGTCGGGGCCGTCGGCGTAAACCCCGAACAGGCCAGCCCACAGGCAGCCGTCGGTGTAGATCTCTTTTGAGCTATGCCGCCGGTATTGCCCTCGGCATAGATTGCCGACGGCATTGCCGTAGGCATAGCTCGTGCAGAAAAATGTTTTGACTTACTCACCGTTTTGAGCATATCTTATGCATTCGAATTCGGATTTTGATATTTTTAGCTCGTTTTCAAAGAGGAGAAGGATATCTACATCATCGTCCACATTGTTCAAGCTATATTCTTCAAAAAAATTCATGAGCAAGGACGGTACCAACAATAAATTAAGGGTGAAGACCGTCGATGAAAGGTATAAACATTCTGCGTCTTCTCCCCACCTACATTGATTTGTGAGCCACACTATCTTTACGACCTAAAATACCTATTTAGACTAGTTCATCATATGATTGATTTGGATTTGCATATTTGATATCTTGTAGAATTCCGAGCAAAAGTCTAGGGTTTTGCCGGAAAAAGACCACTGGAGCGCCGGAATCCCTCAAAAATTTGCATGTGGCCCTATATTATGTGTAAAAGTGTGACCATCTTCACAGACATGCGGTAGCACTTATTAAAGTCCTAAACTCGTAGGTTCCATCAGAAATCCTAGTTTCGACGTCCACTAGTAGGAAAAGGCCTACCGCTGGCGGACGAAAAACAGCTACCGTTGGCGGGCGAGCGCCCGCCAGCGATAACTACGCCAGTGGTCACAAATACCGCTGGCGGGCGGTCGTCCGCCAGCGGTAAGAGTGGTTACCGCTGGCGGGCAAAATTTGTGCCCGCCAGCGGTAGTTGTGAGATAGCGCTGGCGAACGTGCTCTGTCCGCCAGTGGTAAACTTTAAGAAATTAAAAAAATTAAAACCAAATTAGCTAATACATTTTGTTTTGCGAAAAAGTCCCCAGAACATGACAATTACAATCGGGTCCCTCCTTTTTTCCCCACCCCTGCCGCTACCGCCGTAGCTCGCGCACGCAGCAGCCACCTTGGGCTCTTCCTCCACCGTCGTCGCCGCCGGCTCCTGCTACACAGTCTCCGCCACATCCCGCACCTCCTCCGTCCTCGGCCAGGAAACTGACAGCGGCGACGAGGCAGAGGACGAGCGTCGGGACCCGGGAGAAGTCGCCGGCGTGGTGGAGGTTGTCCGGCACGGGGAGGTTGCAGAGCAGCGTGACCCTCGACTCGGCGATCTGCGTCCTCTTCTTCGTCTCCGGCAACTCAGGGTACCTGCGTGGAGCGGCCGACGTGGACGGGCACGACGCGCGCCAGGACGAGGTCCCCGACGGCGGCGCTGCGGAAGTGGTTGATGCCCTCGGAGATCAGCGCGGACACGCCGCCGTGGAGCACCCTGAAGGGCTGGCAGTAGCGCGGGGAGCCGGTCGGCCAGCAACGCCGGGGAGACGGTGTCGGGCTCGAACCCCATCGCGTGCAGCACCGGGTCCAGATCCGCCGTGTCCTGCTTCTTCTCGATTTCGGCTTGGTGGAGGTCGCCGGAGCTGGGGTTGAATCGGGAGAGGGGAGAGAGCTTGGACGGGAGAGGAGAAAGAAAGGGGATAAGGCTAGGAGGTTGCAGATCGAGTGCGTGGTGTGCGTCAGTGCGTGGTGTGCGTAGCGATTGGAGAGGAGAGAGAAAGAAGATAAAACCAGGAGGAGAGAGAGGGCACGACTCTAGAAAAGTTGACTGTACGTTGAGTGGTTGCCATAGAAATTTTTGGACTCAACCAATCAGGTTGAAGGCACACGGATAGAGTGTTTCATTTGCTTGCTGCCAGCCGTCGGATTAGATGGAGCCTCCCGTTGGATTAGATGGTGCGCATGTGTGGCTGAGAGAGACGGAGCACGTGGGCATGCATGTGGCTGATAGGTTTAGCTAGCTAGCTAGCGCTAGAGGCTGCGTCACACGTGAAAAATAATATTGATCCAGGTTATCGCGGGCGGACGGACGGGTGCCCACCAGCGCTACTTTACCTACCGCTGGCGGACGGACCGGTGTCCGCCAGTGGTAATTTGCTCGCTTTTTGGGTTTAGCAGGACTAATTACCGCTAGCGGGCACGCTAAACTGTCCGCCAACGGTAACTAAAATACCACTGGCGAATAAGGACGTCGTCCGCCAGCGGTAGTTAGCCCCGCCAGCTCGGTTCTGTGTGACGCTACCACTGGCGTGCAAGTCACGCTGTCCGCCAGCGGTAACCTAAGTACCGCTGGCGGGCGCCGAAAACCGTCCGCCAGCGGTAATAATGCTGGCGGACGCAAATGCCGTCCGCCAGCAGTAGGCTGGTGGCTATAAGCACATTCCTACTAGACACCTAACTTGGCTTGGCGTGACACTCTACCACACACCCAAGACCTCAAACCCAGGGCTATGTTGGTTTGCAATGCCATGGTGCCCACTCACTAGTAGAAAAAGCACCTATGGTCCCGGTTGGGCTTGGACATCAGTCCCGGTTGCCCAACTGGGACTGGCCAATCGGGACCAATACTGGTCCCGGTTGGTGCAAGAACTAGGACCAATGCTGGTCCACGTGGCCAGTTCTAGCTGGGCGTGGGGGAGACTCATTGGTCCCGGTACGAACCGGGACCAATGTGTGCCTTTTTTTTTTGGTATTTAGGGTTTAGGGTGCCCCCTCTCCCTCTCGTCGGTTCCCTCTCGCCGGTGCCCCCTTCCTCTCGCCGGTGCCCCCTCTCCCTCTCGTCGGTGCCTCCATCATCTCCCCCTTCTTCGCATCGCCGACGTGCTCTCCATCGTTTCCGTACGCATATTATACGCTCTACTATATACACAGTACACGTTGATGCATATATAATTAATATTCGATCTCTTGCGAGAATACAAGTATTTAATTACATGGAGATAGATCACATATGTAGTTCATCGTCCGAAGCATAATGTTCTCCCTTTTCATCGATGACCTCCCTAAGCAGAAATCCCGCCAATTCCTCTTGAATTGCTTGTACGCGCCGTTCTGGGTCGATCTTCTCCCGCATTTTGCTGAAAGCAGTTGTTCTCCGCTCAGTGGTCAACTCGCGAATGAACTCGCAAACGTAGAATCCACATAAATTACTCCCCGGTGGCTGCTGCGGACTTTTCACCGTTTTATAAGTTAGCTCATCTTTGAATGGACCTTCTACCTTCTGTTTGAAAATTGTCCAACACCTGCTTTGGCAAAGAAAATGAACAAAGGAGTTATTAATTACTTGACATCAGGGAACGAACGAAAGAGGGCGATATAATGCGATAATGATTGAAATTACTTGTTGAGCATTTCTTTCATGTCGGACCACAACGCTTGGTCCCAACTTAATGAGTCGTGGACTTCAACTATGGACTTGTCAGGTTGAATGCTTAGCAGAATCCAGTGGAACCTGCGGACGTTTACATAAAGCAGACATGCATAGCTCATCAATTACACTTAACATCGAGAAAGCCAAATAAAAATATGTACAAGACAGAAACACTCACCTGAAGTTGTAAGGAAATAGTATTTCCGTACAGAAATGTTGCATGGTTAAAAAGGTGGTCAGGTCATGCTCCACGTCTTTGGGGTGATTGACTAACGTATGTGAATTCACGATATATGGGTCAACGAACCCAACCTCAAAAACTTAGATCTTTTGCATTCCAGCATCTTCATTCTGCATAATAGCGTACAAAAGGATATATATATATAGTCAGGATAATATAATACAGGCAATGAACGAGCTGAGCTAGAGACTTAATTACGAAAATAAATCACTTACAGACAATAGCAAGAGAGGATAGATTTGTCGAGGGCGCGCTTTTGGAATAACTGGAACAGTTCAGTCAGTTGAACCTGTATAATGTAACGTTTGAAGAAATGCTCCACTCTAACGTCCAGCGGAAACCACTCTTTCGCGTCCTTCTTTGATGTGTGCACCAGGTACCAGGTATGCAGATTTCGCATATGTGTTGATAGACCCGTCAGCTCCTCATTACTGACCATAGGCTCCCCTTGGACATATTTCCGTGCCATCTCTAACATTGGCGCATATTCATAGCCTAAAAGTTGACCAAGGCTCATACCCAAGGCGGTAGCCTGTTCCTTGGCCTGCGATACAGTGACACCAAGTTCTTTAGCAGCAGCTATGGCTCTGGGGTCCAATAATTCCAGGTCCTTATCCATAGCGGCTCTGAAGTCCTTGTCGACATCGGAACACACTATGAGCGGGGGGACCGATTGATTTTTCTGCTGTCCGAGCTGGGCAATTTGTTTCCCGCTTTTTGCACTTCTTCCCTTGTTCTGCTCAGACTGGGCACGTGCTAGCTTAGTAAGTTCACGACCATAGTCAGATGGCAGATTCATCGATATCTGGGATGGCTGCTCAAGGAAGGACTTAGCCCACTTTTTGGTTTTTGCATCATATACCTTCTTTTGCTCGGGCTTTTTTGGTGCAAAAAAAGCCTTATTGTAGGCAGCCACTACCTCGGCGTTTTCCGCTTCAGTCCTGTCATAAGGTCTCTTGGGAGGAACCGACGGGATGTCGACTATCTTTTGAGTGCGACCTCTCTTCTGAGTGGGGAGCGGGGGAGCGGCGTTGGTCCGTTTCTTCTGCTGAGACGGCTGCGCTGGAGACTGGTCATGCGGCGGCGGAGACGGCTGCGCTGGAGACTTGTGAGGCGGTGAAGAGGACGGCTGCGCTGGAGAATGCTGAGGCGGTGAAGAGGACTGTTGCGCTGGAGACTGGTGAGGAGTCGATGGCCTTGGCTGCCAGTTCGGAAGCACGATGAATTCCTTTGGCCATAGAATTGGCGCTTTCTTGGCTTCCCAAGTTCAAGCACCTCCCCATCTTCACCTGCAGGGTGGTGCAGCTTCAGCTCCTCAAAATCTTTCATCACTGCATCCACCCCGACAACAGCGTAGCCATTTGGAACCGGAGCAAAATGGTAAGTTGGATTAGGTCCAATTGGTAGGGCATAGCCGACCGCCACCTTCACGGATATGTTATAAACTTTCACATGCAGCTCACAAGGTGTGCTCTCCGTGATATCATCCACTGGGTAGCGACGAAGAGGAGCCACTGCATCATCATTACCATCCTGGAGCTCCGTGGAAGCCACGCTGCTTTTCCGATTCGATGGGCCACCGGTACCATCGCATGCAGCTTCTACCATGTGCCGCTGAGATTGGCCGCTAGTACCTTGCTGGCTAAGCACGGCAATTTGTTCCTTCTGCAGCTTTAATTCTTCTTCTATATTACGCAGCCGGTCTGCAGCAGCGCGTGCTTCCATTGCCTCCCTTTCCTTTCTCCTCTGATGGCTTCTATCAGGAAATTTCTTCCTGTGCTCGGGAATCGCAATTGTCTTGGGCTTGGAGCCTATCACGCCTCGTAACCGTCCGTCGTGTTCCTTATTCCCAAGGGCGTGTGAGCTCGTCATCCTCTCTATCGGGACAGAACCGTCCCTCTTCAACATCCTTGAATGCATTTCTAATTTCTTGGATGGGTAGTAGGGGATTTTCTTTGTCTCGTCTGTTATATATGCACTTCCCTTCTGCGTCCAACGTGCCCCCATGCCCGTAAAACCAATTTCTTGCCCGTTCGGTCCATGCGAGTGGCTCTGGAGTGATCCCTTTAGCCAGCAGGTCCGCCTCAAGTTTGTCCCACTTAGGAATGTTATGGGCGTAGCCACCAGGCCCCATAGTATGGTGGTACATCTTTAGAGCAGCATTTGCCGCATTTTTTGCAGACTTTTCCAGAGCTTCCTCCGATTTCTTGTACGCCACAAATTCTTCCCAGTAGTCCTTTATCTTCTCATACCCTTTATCGAAGTCTGGAGTCTTATTTTTCTTGACAAACAGGTTGTTCAATCTTTTCTTCCAGTTCTTGAATAGCTCGGCCATCTTCTTAAATGCCCAGTCCTTGACTTTTTGCTCCATGATTTTCCGGGCAATCTTTTCTGCCTCATCTGGATCCTCCTCATCTGAATCCACCTCTGGCGCTGCAGGGTGAAATTAACCATGAGCTTTCTCCAAAGTCTTTCTTTGCCCTCATCGCTGACATATAGCTGTCCTTTCTCTTTGGCCGATGCCATTCTCGAACGGTGATCGGGATGTAGTCCCTAACAAGAACTCCGCATTGCTTTACCATTTTATTTTTAACACCAGGGGGAGCAGTCGGTGTGCCGTCTTCAGCGACTCTTTCGATCCTGTACCTTTCTTGGTCGCCCAACTTTTTGGCTGGGCCTCGTTTTGTCCTTACAGAAGATTTGCTCGATCCGGAGGGCTAAAAGAAGAAAGAGCGTTAATATATGTATATAGACAGCAGAGGCTTAATTAATACAATCTTGGCTTCATTAATATATGTATATGCACCTCGCCGGAGTTTGCAACATTTAATGTTCCACCGGAGCCTTCGGCTTCTCCCTCGTCGGCTTCTCCCTCGCCGACTTCTCCCTCACCCCGGCCGTCGGGTTCTACCTCACCGGAGCCGTCTCTTCGGTTGAGAGACTCATCTCCCTCACCGGATTGTTCAAAAACTCCATGGTGACATCGACAATATCTTCCGGCCCGCGGATTATATCCTGGAGGATGTTTTCCTGATCTTCGTCTCGTTCCATAGTTTCTGCAAATTAAGAATAATGCACAAAACTTTAGTTGGGTAACTTGTTCCATATGTCAAGATACATCTATAGCTAAAATCATTTGCAAAGCTAAAATTAAAATTAACATCAATATGTAGCAAAACTAAAATTAACATCAATATATAGCAAAACTAAAACTAACACTAACAAAACTAATTCTAGCAAATGGCTAACAGAAAATGGCTAATAAAAAAATAGCTAAAACCTAGCAACTAACTTAGCAACTAACACTAACAAATGGCTAACAAAAAACCATCTACAACTAACCTAGCAATTTCTATAACCTAACAATTTCTATAACCTAATAATTTCTATATCTAACAAATTTCTAAACATATTAATCATTTTAATCTACAATTTCATAAATTTGCATCTTTGCATATCTAACACAATTTTTTTCCTAACACAGTACTAACCATTTGAGGGATAGCAAGTACTGAATATTTCTGATCTAACAGAATTGGATTCAACTCATTTAGATAACCATTTGACAGCTAAAAATGGTGCAAGTACAGAAGGGTCTACAAACGTTAATTGAATGCCAAATTATTTTTGTTGCTCAATTAATTCCACAAAAATTATGGATGCTAATTTACCACAATAATAAGCTAACAAAATTGGATTCACATTAGTTGAGCTAACAGAGCATCAGAAACAAACAATTTGTTGATTTAAACCCTCTGTAGTAATTTAAATACCATTCTTTTATTATTAATCTAAATAATATGGGACCAGTGTGGTTGGACAAACATTTTTATTAGCTTTCCAAAGAATTTTGATTCATCAATTTTGGACTTATAGATCTCGAGTTACTTAATTTCTAACATACACACAGAATAAAATATTTCTGTTAATTTATTAATTCGAGTCAAGGAAAAAAAACAAACAGGCCACGAGCGTACGGTGCTCGGCCCATTTCTAACATACACCCAATGGGCTCGCCCATTTGTTTTTTCCCGTGCGTAAAAAAAAAGTAACGCGGCGGCGGCGGCGACAAGAGCAGCGTACGGTGCTCGGCGACGAGCAACGGCGGCGCCGCTGTGGCCGTGGACGGCGTAGGGCTCACCTCGGGTGGTGGACGGCGGAAATGGGCGCGGCGGCCGAGGGAAGCGTCGACGGCGAGCACGGGCGGTGTGCACGGGTGGCGCGTGGTGTGCCGCACGGGCACCTCCTTCTTCTCAGCACGGGCGGCCGGCGTGCGGGAGCGGCGGCGCGGGCGTCGAGGGCACCGGCGTCGAGGGCACCGGCGTCGAGGGCGAGGTTGGGCAGCCTGACGGCGTGTGGGCGCGGCGGCACGGGCTCCTCCTGCTTCTTCTCCGGTCCTTAGCGTTTCAGCGACTGAATTGGGGAAGGAGAAGGGCAACAGTTATGTAGCAGGGGTCATTGGTCCCGGTTGCTGGCAAGAACCGGGACCAATGCCTCTTTGGTCCGGTTCTTTCCAGCAACCGGGACCAATGACACCTGCAGTTAATGCAGATCCCCGCGCGCGTCCACGGACTCTTTGGTCCCGGTTCTTGGTAGAAACCGGGACCAAAGAGTCCTTTTTCAAAAATATTTCGAACTTTTCAGTTCTGAAATTTTGTTCCCGCCTTTTTTTGTGTTTGAATATGAATTTCAAATGGTTTTGAATCTGAAAAGACTTTCAACATGAAAAGTGTTTAAATTTGAATAAATAATCCAAAATCATTTTCTATTTTTTCAAATTACTTATCTAAATATCGTTTTTTGTTTTTTGTTTGTTAAAAATGACATTTTTTGTGAAGCAAGTACAACAAATATGGTGCAAAATGGCACCCATCCAATTATCACACAAAGTAGACCATATTGTATGGATAATCCACAAATATTGGTAATTTTCTCGGTTTCTAGCTAATTTCGCCTACTTAAACGACTTTATGCCTATTTTTCGAAAGTAATTCAAATTTGAACTACAAGTGTGTGATAGTTTCCTCTAATTTTTTAAAATGATTTTAAGGTGCACAAGTAGTGGTTATATCACAGAACCGTCGATAGTTTTGGATAATTCGATCCCTTACAATGAATAGTAACGGCGGCCATTTTGACCGTTTTTTAAAAAAGTCAAAGAAAGTGAAAAAAATACACAAAAAATAAAATCCTTTGGCATGGAGTACTTTCATGTGTACTACTTGGTATGATAAATGATAAACTTGAGTTTTGACATAGTTTACAAAAAACTTCTTCACAAAAAGGTCAATCATCTATAAACATATATAAGTTTCGGGTCAAATGGCCTCGTTATGGTCATCCCCGTGTCATAGTTTGTCAAAATGTGCCCATATTTGACACATAGCTGTATCTTGGTACGACAAACAATGTTGCAGAACTGAGTTTTTTCAAATTACTTATCTAAATATCGTTTTTTGTTTTTCGTTTGTCAAAAATGACATTGGATCACTCTGTGAGCCACCAACCGGGACTAAAGGGAATCCCACCAATAAGGAAGAAGCACACGGATCGTGTGTTTCTTTCGAGCGCTTGTGAGCCGTTGGATCAGGGGTGTGTTTCTTTTGAGCGCTTGTGAGCTGTTGGATTTTTAGAACTAGTCCCGGTTGGTAACACCAACCGGGACTAAAGAATCACACGGATCGTGTGTTTCTTTCGAGCGCTTGTGAGCCGTTGGATCAGGGGTGTGTTTCTTTTGAGGGCTTGTGAGCTGTTGGATCAGCACTCCCACCACCACCACTCCCACCTCATCCACAGGTACACTTTCTAATCGCCTATAAATAGCGGCGTCCCTGCAGCGAACGGCACACAACGAGCGTCTACCTTCGCCACCGAATCCAATGGCTGGATTTAGCCTACCTGCTGGCATGTTCCCTGGCATTATTGTGTTCGTCCTTGTTCACCGGCCAGCCATTGGAGCCACCTCCTGTAGGACGGTGAACAATGACAACACAACGACGCTGTTGGAAACACAAGCCCTCAGGTAGGTTGAATCCAGCCACTGGATTAGGGTGACGCAATGATGAATTGCCGAGGAGGTGGGAGTGGTGGTGGTGGAAGTGGTAGCCATGCCCCTCGGTCCGATCCAAGCAGCGGCAAGGCGCTCTGATGATCTGCGACATTCCCAACACTTTTTGGGACGGTCGTAGATCATCAGAGACGTCTTGCCGCTGTGGATCGAAGGTCGATTTGCTGCTCACGACCACGCGATGATTTGCAGTATACAAAGCATTCGGATTCCCGTCATACAGCCCTACGGTGCTAATACATTACTACACATCACATAAAGGTTTAATACATTACATTGATTTACATAAAAGCCATGAACCCTTCTTCGCGTATGTCCCTGGCCTATGATCGCTTCAGCCGTAACCATGGAGCATCTTCATTATTTAACGGGATGCTTGGGTCAGTTCTCACTGTGAAGGGCGGAATTTCATCAAACTTATCATAATCTGCTGACATGTCTGTCTTGTCCTCGACTCCCACGATGTTTCTTTTCCCTGAAAGAACTACGTGACGCTTTGGCTCATCGTCTGATGTATTCGTTTGCTTGTTTTTTCTTTTTTTCGGTCTGGAGGACATGTCCTTCACATAGAAAACCTGAGCCACATCATTGGCTAGGACGAATGGTTCGTTCTTGTAACAACCAAGATTCTTGAGATCCACTGTTGTCATCCCGTACAGCTGGTCTACCTTTATCCCTTCTCCATTCATGTTGACCCAACTGCACCGAAACAAAGGGACCTTAAAAGTAGGTCCATAGTCAAGTTCCCATATCTCCTCTATGCGACCATAGTATGTGTCCTTTTGCCCATCGTCGTTTGTTGCATCAAAGCGGACACCACTGTTCTGGTTGGTGCTCTTTTTATCTTGGGCGATCGTGTAAAATGTATTCCCATTTATCTCGTACCCTTGGAAATTCAATACAGTCGAAGATGGTGACGCGGCCAACAAGTAGAGCTGATCTCCGACAGTGGTGTCATTCATGAGCTGTAATCGCAACCAACTGCCGAAGGTCTCCATGTGTTTTTCTTTAATCCAGGAGTCATCCTTCCCCGGGTTCTTGGAGCGTACATAATTCTTGTGTTCCTCGATATACGGAGCCACGAAGGTGGAACTTTGTAGAACTGTGTAGTGTGCTTGAGTTAAAGAATGCCCGTCCCTACATATCAGTGCTTTCTTTCCTAGCGTGCCTTTTCCACTCAGTCTCCCCTCATGCCGCGATTCAGGAACACCAATCGGCTTAAGGTCAGGAATAAAGTCAACACAGAACTCAATGACCTCTTCTGTTCCATAGCCCCTTGAGATGCTTCCTTCTGGCCTAGCACGGTTATGAACATATTTCTTCAAGACTCCCATGAACCTCTCGAAGGGGAACATATTGTGTAGAAATACAGGACCGAGAATGGCAATCTCGTCGACTAGGTGAACCAGGAGATGCGTCATAATATTGAAGAATGATGGGGGGAACACCAACTCGAAGCTGACAAGACATTGGACCACAGCCTTCTGTAAACTTGGTAGAGTTACTGGATCGATGACCTTCTGAGATATTGCATTGAGGAATGCACATAGCTTCACAATGGGTACTCGAACATTTTCCGGTAGAAGCCCCCTCAATGCAACCGGAAGCAACTGCGTCATAATCACGTGGCAATCATGAGACTTCAGGTTCTGGAATTTTTTCTCTGCCATATTTATTATTCCCTTTATATTTGACGAGAAGCCAGCCGGGACCTTGATACTGCTCAGGCATTCAAAAAAGATTTCCTTCTCTGCTTTGGTAAGAGCGTAGCTGCTTAAGTATTGACGCCCTTTATCCGTCTGCTTGTTGTATGGGTCTTTCATACGTTGCTGGTCTGCCCGTGCTTCCGGTGTATCTTTTGTCTTCCCATACACGCCCAGGAAGCCTAGCAGGTTCACGCAAAGATTCTTCGTCACGTGCATCACGTCGATTGAAGACCGGACCTCTAGGACTTTCCAATAGGGTAGCTCCCAGAATATAGAGCACTTCTTCCATATGGGTACGTGGTTGTCAGCGTCATTCGGAACAGATAGACTGCCAGGACCCTTTCCAAAGATTACTTCTAAATCCTTGACCATGTCATATATAACATCACCATCAGGGAGGTTAGGCTTCTTCCGGCGATCTGCCTCACCGTTGAAATGCTTGCCGGGCTTTCTTACGGCATGACTGTTCGGAAGAAATCGACGATGCCCCAGGTACACATTCTTGTTTCCCAAATGTATACTTTCAGTCTTATCTAAACAGTGCGTGCATGCATTGTATCCCTTGTTTGACTGTCCTGAAATGTTACTAAGAGCAGGCCAATCATTGATGGTTACGAACAGCAACGCTCGTAGGTCAAATTCCTGTTGTTTGTGCTCATCCCACACACGTACACCTGGTTCGGACCACAACTGCAAAAGTTCATCAACTAATGGCCTTAGGTACACATCAATGTCGTTGCCGGGTTGCTTCGGGCCTTGGATGAGCACTGGCATCATAATGAACTTCCGCTTCATGCACAACCAAGGAGGAAGGTTGTAGATACATAGAGTCACGGGCCAAGTGCTATGACTGGAGCTCTGCTCCCCAAAAGGATTAAAGCCATCTGTACTTAGACCAAATCTTAAGTTCCTTGCGTCATCTGAAAATGTCGGGAACTCTCTGTCGATTTTTCTCCACTGGGACCCATCGGCGGGGTGTCTCAACTTCCCGTCTTTCTTACGCTCTTCTTTGTGCCATCGCAACAACCTGGCATGCTCTTTGTTTCTGAACAGACGTTTCAACCGTGGTATTATAGGAGCATACCACATCACCTTAGCAGGAACCCTCTTCCGGGGGGCTCGTCATCGCCCTCAACATCACCAGGGTCATCTTGTCTGATCTTGTACCGCAGTGCATTGCATACCGGGCATTTATCCATATTCTCGTACTCACCGCGGTACAGGATGCAGTCATTAATGCATGCATGTATCTTCTGCACATCTAATCCTAGAGGGCAGATAGCCTTCTTTGCTTCGTATGTAGTCTCGGGCAATTCGTTATCCTTTGGAAGCTTCGGCTTCATTATTTTCAGTAACTTCTCAAATCCCTTGTCAGAACAACCAGTCTCTGCCTTCCATTTCAGCAGTTCCAGTGTGGTACCGAGCTTTGTGCTGCCATCTTCGCAGTTTGGGTACAGCAACTTTTTGTGATCCTCAAGCATGGCCTCCAACTTTAGCTTCTCCTTTTCTGTATCGCATTCTCGCTTTGCATCAGAAATGACCCCACCAAGACCATCAGCGGGCTCATCTGATGCCCGATGTTCACCTCTTCTTCTTCAACGTCTTCCATTACAGTATCACCGCATTCCTCAGGGAACATAGGATAGTTGTCATCATCCTCCTCTTCTTCATTGTCTTCCATCCTAACCCCTCTTTCTCCGTGCTTGGTCCAACAATTATAGCTGGGCATGAAACCTTTCCGAATCACGTGGTCTTGAATGGTTCTCGGGTCAGAGTACTCCCTGACGTTCCGACACTTCTCACATGGACAAGGCATAAAATTATTCACTTTGTTTGCCTCAGCCACATCGAGAAATTTATGCAGGCCTGCAATAAACTCGGAACTGCGTCGTTCGCCGTACATCCATCGCATCCGTGCATCCATCTGCATCATATATAATTAAGTTTATCAAATACCATTACAATAACATCTTGAATAGTGAAATGACCACCGTACATCGACACGTGCAATATTTCTGTATCAATTACAGATGAAAAGGATAAGTTGCTAACCTCGGCCGAGGATATCATCTTGTGTGAACTTAAGTGTGGCTCGGGCATTTCATCGAACACATCTTGTGCGTGGCAAAGGAAAAAAAACTAGCACCCACTTCCCACCAATCCAACCAGAAAAAAAAACAGAGGAGAGAAGAGAGGGGGGTGGGGGTTATTTATAGGCAGGGGAGGGGTATTGGTCCCGGTTCTTGGCACGAACCGGGACCAAAGCTCCGCGGCAGCCACGTGTCCGGCTCTGGAGCTTTGGTCCCGGTTCGTGCCAAGAACCGGGACCAATACCCCCAACCGAACCGGGACCAATGGTCCACGGGCCCCTGGCAGCTCGAACCGGGACCAGTGCCAGGCACTGGTCCCGGTTTTTCACTGAACCGGGACCAATGGCTGGAGCGGCCCTGGACCAAAGATGGTTTTTCTACTAGTGACTGTGCCAAATATTGGCCCATTCCAACATGGTTTGATCATTTGGTGCCCAAGTTTGACTTGTTTCCCCCTAGAAATTCTAGTTTCGACACCTAACTTGTCTGGGGGTGACCCTCTACCACACACCCAAGACCCCAAACCCATGTCTATGTTTGTTTGCAATGCCATTGTGCTCCAATGTGCCAAATCTTGGTCCATTCCAATATGGTTTGATCATTTGGTGTCTAAGTTTGGCATGTTTCCTCTCCTTTTTTATTCTGATTTAGACATTTGGATTCTTCACATTTTTGGATTCCTCTCACTTAGTAAAGTCCTATACATGATGAAAAGATGATATGGATGTCATATTTGGATTCCTCCCATTTTTTTGATTGATTTAGAAAAATTATTTGTCGAATTCCGATTTAGACATTTTATTGTTATTTGAATTCAAGATTATTATTACTTATTCATTTTGTTTACTTAAATAATTGTTTGGATTCAAAAAATAAAGGCATGTGACATCATGGTCCAAGGGTTAATAGGATTTATATGATACTATTGTCAACAAAGTATGAGTTGTTTCTAGTAAGCTCATAGTGAAGGAACTAAGAAGTTAAGCGTGTTGGGGCTAGAGTAGTCTGAGGATGGGTGACCGATCGGGATTGAAATGTGCGATTAACCGGTAAAACAATTCAAATATTTTGAAATTTTTGAAAACAAATTGGATTTTTTTCTGGCCTAGGACTATGCTGACAGCTTTCCCTACGCCGACAGCATCGGAGGCTGCGCCGACGCCCTGTTACGCCGACGGCACTCCGGGCTATGCTGACGGCTTCTGCCCGTCGGCGTAGCCCGCCATTCCAGTAGTGTCTACTACAATAATGGATAACCATCAGTTTTGAATGCAAGAACTATAACAAGCCTCCAATCCCTGTTAGTAGAAATTAATACAACAACCGTCTAATTCCATCTACAAAAGATGCAATAACCATATAACCATCAAGTTTTTGCCGCAAGAACTAAAATAATCATTTACTTAGCAGTGATGCATGATGCATCAAATCTGAGAGACGAGAGAATCTGGCTACCCAACCGAAATCCGAGCTATCTTTCATTCAACAATGAATGTTCAGTGGGGAAAAGTAGAAGAGAGGGGCTACCAAACCTACTTCTTTCAACGACGAGATGCCGGCGGACAAAGAATGAGAAACCAGGACGAAAAGGGAGCATTTTAACATCAGTTAAGGGTGTGTTTGGTAGCCCGGGCCATCGGAGAATAGCAATCTGCACTCATACAAGCTCACCCTAGCTAGGTTGAGCACATATTTTCTCACGTGTTTGGTATCTCGTGCTAGCGGAGACATGCTGAGAGCGTCTGGTGTTTGGTGGGTCGTATGGTGGGAGAGGTGCTTTGCTGACCCAAAATTTGCACACAAGCCCCAAAGACAAAACTGAAACGCAGTCAAGTCTCTGTATACAAAATAAACATCAGTTAGGTCCCTGTAAACAGAAATAAACAACAACCGGGTCCTTTTAAAAACGCAATCAAGTCCCTGGCCGGCCATGGCGGTGTTGGCCGTGGAGACGCTCGTCCCTGGCGGCGCTCGTCCGGGCGGCGCTGGCCGTGGAGGCGCTCGTCCGGGGCGGCGCTGACCATGTCTGTGATGGACATGGAGGGATGTGGCGGCGCTGGCCGTGGCAGGGCTCCTCCGTGGAGGGCCGAGCAACGTGCTCCTCCGTGGCTGGCCATGGTGGCGCTCGTCGGAGAAGGGCCCGACGGCGAGGAGCCCTCAGCGGCGGGGGCGGGCACGCGAGTTTGGCGGGATGTGGAGCTCTTCTGCTGCTCCGCACGTGGTGGACGGCGTCCTCTGCGGCGACGGGCTGCATCGGGAGCGTGACCTTGGGCTGCGCCGGGAGCGCGACGTTGGGCGGCGGTGTGGCGCCGTCCTCTGCGGCGTAGGGGGAGCGACGTTCGGCGGCGGACGCTGCGGCGGTTGGGGGCGGACTCTGCGGCGGCTGGCGGCATCGGGAGAAGGGAGCAGTGCGGACTCGGGGTGGGGAGAGACGAGCTCGGGAAGGGAGAGAGGAGAGGTGAAAAGAAATGAGAGGAGGAGAGAGGGGCGGGGAAGGGTCTGGGGGTGGGGCGCGGCCCCGCGCGCGGATGAAGCGAGCCGGGTTGGGGAGAGAAGCTCGATTCTCACTTCTCTCCTCAGCCTGGCTGAGGAGCCTTTTCTGGGTGAGGTGGGCACTGCCCAGATCGTCAACCCGGACTACCAAACAGCTGAAAGTGGGGTGAGGGAAGATTTTCTCAGTCGGCCCGTGCTACCAACCACGCCCTAAGAGAACAACGTTAGCACAGGATTAATGCTACTTTTTCTTCCAATCCACATACACACATATATAGATAGAAGCAGCAACCGGTGGTGCTACTAACTAGGTGCCTTGTTCATTCCTAAACACACTCACTAAAGTTACAGACACACGAGCTAGCTGACGTAATTAAGCATAATTAATTAACAAGACTACTGGAGCCAGTGATGGTTCTTGGAGACGGCCACCCACGTGTAGACGGGCACGAACGCCATGCTCACCGTCAGTTCCATCTCTAGCAGCGAGGGGTAGCCGACGTTGGGGGCGAATATGGTGAGGTAGCGGTACCATTCCTCGAAGACCGGGACGGCGAGGAAGTAGTAGGTGGCGGAGAGCCGGATGACTCCGAGGAGGAGCATCCCGCTCAGCGCCGCCGTCTTCCACCAGGCGGCAGCGGAGGGGATTCTCAGGAGGGCCTCGACGGTGTTGGACACCATCCCCACGAAGAACTTGAGGGCTGTGGTGGTGGCGACGCCGACAAGGATGACGATTTGGGAGATGTTGTAGAAGTTGCTCTCGCTCTCGCAGATGCGGTCGAACTGGCGGAAGGAGTACCAGAGCAGGAAGACGGTCAGGACAAGCCTGAGTTGCTGCTTGAGCTGCTCCGTCGCGGTCGCCTTGAACGTGGCCATGGCTCGCTTGGTCTGCTCTCGCTAACTCAACTGGGTCTGCCTTTGCCTTGGCTGGTTGGTTTGGTATAGGAATGGTGGTTCTCTTGGCCTGCTGGTAGCCATGTGACACAGTGATGCATACACGCCAAAATTTACTCTGCAGCTCATCTACTGTAAGTCTGTAAAGGTAGGACTGACCGGGTCAATTGCACTACATTTACGTGCTATACTAAAGCGGTTGCCTCTCTCGTCATACGGGACATAAAATCGCATGCTGCAAGACAGACATGGTGCAGCAGCTAGTTCAGTAGCTCAAGAACATAGCAAATAATTCATTAATTACAACCTTCTGAATCTTAGAGAAGTAGAAAACAGTAGCATCCAAAATATTTTACAAAGGGCTGATCATAATTAGAATGTATCAACGTCGATGTGTTCAACAATTGGAGCAGTCAAAAGATCAGTGAAGCCTTCCATGAACTCATTGTTGTAGAGGCTGGTTCATTTGATGTTGTCCCATTCTTACTTTTTGAACTTTCTGAGGCACCATTCTCCACTGTATCAGTCTCTGTTGGCATGTTCTTGTTTTTTCCTTGTTAGCAGATGGTGTTTTTCTCTTTATTTTGTGTTGTCTATCAAGGAAACTCATTTTTCTTTTTGTGCTTTTCTTCTGAGGATCTTTTTTCTTGAGACGTGCAACACTCAACAATTCATTTGATACTTCCAGAGTCACCTGGACATCACATCTCTGCTCAGAATTAGTTGTGCACATACCCAATTGTTCTTTCACCAGTTTAGTAGCATTGTCAAGTGCATTATCGATTAAAATACAACACTCTTCAGAGCTGGCTGCTAGCGTGGTCAAGTTATAAAACTCGTGGGAAAGCTAATTGCATCGGATGATGGCATCCATGTTTGGATTTTTAACCACTATATATCCTTCCACGCGAATCTTTGATGGATCCTGACCGTGCTTCTCCTGTCCATCGCTTCACAATATTGTTGTTTCTCTGAAATGACTGAAACCAACAAACACACCAAATGGCCTGTACTCCTTGTTTGTTCCGAAAGTAGTGTAAAAAGTTACAACATCACCAAAATGAGCATAATCTATGATCATTTTGGCATCAGCCCAAAATATATTTGTTATTTGCTCATCACAAGTACTTTAGCATACTACGCGTGCTTCACCATACTTCAACTCTCTTTGCGCTTTGTTCGCAAATGATTTTTATGATCTCGGCATGTGTAACTTAGACTTCCCGGTCCACCAACTCGTCGACTAGAAAACTCATGAGCATTCTTGGGTGCAATACTGGGGTCATCAGCCATTTCAATTTCAAAAGCTTGAATTCGAAAGATTCTTCTTTGTGATAGCAACAAGTGGCGTGCTTCTGGCAGCTGAAGCATGTGATTATGTTCAAGACTCAGATCAAATAATTTATAACTTCCATCTTTACGGTCCACTGTTATTGACATATGAACCTCACATCCAGTTCCAATTTCAGCTCGCCCTCTTTTAGTCAGACTATCGTTTTTAGCAGCCGCTTTTTTACCCTCTTTGAAGCAAACAAATTTGCATGAAGTCACTACACCATCGATTTTGCTTGTATTTCTATATCTCTTTCTTACACTGAAACCCATCCTTCCTCCATAGTACTCCCAAAAGTCCCATGCCTCAGCCATAGTGTTGAACTTCATCCAAAACTGAGGTTTCCAGCTAGGTATTCCCTCCCACCTAGTATCAAATAAACAAGTAAGGAAGAAATTAAAAATGGAGTTATGTTTAGATTTTGGTTCTCAGCAGCATGCAAAAAGTTCACTTGAACACATATATATCTAGCAGCATGCAAAGTTTTGATTGGGAAAGGAGTCCAAAATGAACTTACATGTCTGGATCTTGGTTCTCGATCGATTCACCAGAATTAATGTGTGATGTGTTTGATCATGAAATGTTGATGTGGTGATCCATCAAGAGAGGAAAGAACATACGAAGGTACGCACTGTGAGCACAAGAGAAGAGAAGTGCAGGGAAGAATGGTAGTGTTTCTTTATTTTGGCGCGCAGGTGTTTTTAGGCGGGGCCTTTTCCCTCAAAAAGTGGGTGTGGCCAGCGTGTGCCGATTTCTTTTCGTTTTTTTGGTGTTTTGGAGCGGAGGTGGCCGTTTACTAGAAGTAACTTTTGTTCTTTACGTTAGAGGAGCCTGTTCTGACTGGGCTCTAATTTTTTCGAATCTTGAGAACACATCTCCAGGTCCTCAGGTGCCCATTGCACCAAGACCTTAGTTCAAACTTCTCTCTTGTTTTTCACAAGAGCAAAATAGGAGAACATAAAGAACTAAAAAACATCTTAAGCCCACAACTTTTCTAGCCAGAGCAAACAAGACATCATTACAACTAACTAAAACAAGCTCTAGAGTAATATCCAACTTCGTAAGCATCAGGTTTAAACGGAAACAATCAGCCTCCCGATAACCTCACCACCATCGGCCACCAGCCCTGTTTTCGGTGGAAGAATTCAGTTGCCACTATAACTAGCAGCCTTGCTCCTCTCCGTCGTGTGTCTCGCAAGTTTCGTCTCCGCAAACCAGCCCAATATGTGATATAGTTAGCCATTTGAAAAACTATACTTGTAAGATTTTGAAGACAAACTCCGTTAAAACAGGCTTCATTTCTGGTTTTCCATAAATCGCCCAACCGGGCTCTACTTGTGATCCATGAACACGTGTTGGCTGGTCATGCCAAAGAAATGCTCATATGTGAAGATTTGTTAGTTGATTTGTGGCCTGTGGGTACACCAAGTTGTTGCACAAGCCTACCTACTCTAAGGAGAATATGGTTACCCCTTGCCACCTAACAATACTAGAAACGGCTAAGTTGCGTAATCCCTTGTGTGGGTAATTTGTTGGACAGTCAGCAAGAAAGCACCTGAGCCAAGCGGCGTGGAAATACACTCGGCATCATCAGATACTTGGAACCTAGGAATGTATGCCAAGTGTTTCGCCTACGACACTCTCGGTATGCCTGGAGCATATGCCGAATGTACCACTTGACACTTGACAACACCCTACCATGCTCGACAAATAGCTAGACACGTGTCCACATCCGCCGTGACTAATGGAAAACCGACGGCATGGGGTCATCGCTAAGTGCCAACCAGCGACATTCGGCAATCACCACATTGTCAAACATGTTTAGTTTCTGATTTAGAAAATAAACAGAAATAAATTAATCTTTTAGGTGTACTCCTTCCTAGGCGATGTACTTGTTTGCTTTTTATGCTCTCCCCCTCCTCTTTTTTCCACTCCCTAGTCCACTCTTTAGGCCAACCCGTATTGTCCTGCCACTTTCATCATCTCGTTGTTTTTCCCACGTTATTCTCACGCCTTTAGGTAGGGTCTAGACATAGGTTTTAGGTCTATGGTCTACGTTTACCATTTAGATCAAGATTTTAAGTCAAAAGTTAAGGTTCTAAGAACTACTGTGAAGCTAGGGGTTGCATCTTAGGGTCTAGTGTTGGGGACATGCTCAATAGGCAATAATAATAGTTATTATTAATATTTGTTTCATATTAATGTTTTTATGCTATAACTGCAATGGCTCCTGAATACGAGATTCTGAGGAAAAACCCATGCGCACGTGTAGATACATAAACATAGTAAGTACCCTAGTCTTGTCTCTTGGACTAACTTATTGATTGCTTGATGACCATGTTTTCCTGGTCATGGGCATATGATTGCCAACAACAATAGGAGCATATTGTTGGCAGAACATTGTGGCTGGATAGACCCAACTAGATGATTTGCTATGAGATCTTTTCGACATATTGTTGGCATGAATCACATGTTCGCTGAGAGACTCCAAGAGGGAGGTATGATGTAGCTTAGCGGAAATGGCGCCGTTCACAAAACCAAGGTTGTCGAACCAGTATGACTTGGAGAAGGCTTTGGAAATGTGTCAATGGCGCCGTTTACGATTATTGACGTGGACCTGCGCACAATCACGAACAAACTATTTTATCCCAATGAAACAGAGAGGTTGTCAATCTCCCCGGCTTACTGAACACAAAGAATTAAATGTATGTGTGTAAAATACTATGAGAGCAAAAATGACCAGCGAGCAAATGACTAGCAAATGCTAATGGAACGGTTGTAAACAATATAGGAAAATAGGACCGAGGTCCACGGTTCACTAGTGGCGTATCTCCAATAGATAAACATGTTGGGTAAACAAATTACAATGAGGCAATTGACAAACATGGGCACAACACAATACTATCATGACACAAAGTTCACCGTTTCATCTAACATGGGCATTACGTCAAAATACATAGACCGTTATCCAACTGCGTCTATAACTAATAATCCACCCCTGGATCGCTATCCAGCATGTCACCCGAAAGTATTAAGTTGCAAGCAACAGATAATTGCAATAAGCATGGTGCATAATGTAAGCAATGGAAACAACATAAAGAAGTAAACACCGCTGTTTTATCCCTAGTAGCAACATCACATCTCAAGTCTTAATCGTTTCTCCCAACTAGAGCTCAGACAAGAGAGTCATGAACACACTATCTATTATAAATACCCTCTCTAAAGACACTAGCAATTACTTCTGCCAAAGCATCCACAAGCATCAGAGAGCATGCAAGATCATAAATAAAACAAATGATAAATAAACTGAACAATAATGTCATGACTCCATAATTAATCGGATCCCCGCAAACACAACATGTAGCATTACAAATAGATGATCTTGATCATGTTAGGCAGCTCACATATCATTAATAATATTATCACATGATAATTGTCGTGCTGACACATCCTTAGATCATGAGGTTATCAATGTTGTGAATTCTAGAAATGTTAATTTAGTTTTGTCTAACATCACACCTTAACTGGTGATCACAACCACAAATTCTGTCTAGACCAGGAGGTGGCTAGAGGTTGGGCCGGCGGCCACCAAGGGTGGAGGCTAGGGGGGTGCGCCCCTAAACCGTAGGTGTGCCAGCCCATGTGGCCTACAAGGGGCAGCGATGCGTGGGAGGAGGGGCTTCCCCTCCTCCTCCTATAAAAGGAGTGGATCCCCTCCCCTCTCTACACACAAGTTGGTTTGGGGTTTTTGATTAGTCCTCCCCTGAACCTATTCTCTCTCTCTCCCATGTGTAGGGATCTACACCACTTGTTCATCAGTATAGGAACCAAGTTCTAGATGATGAAGTTCTGCTAGACTAAAGCTGATGGAAGTGTGCGAGCTCTCGATGGGATCGTACCTTCGATTCTTACTCAGCTGGACCAGAAGTCTGGGCCCGAGGAGTAGGCGGCATTAATTCTCATCACCAGGTTATGTCGTGAGAATATTTCTAAAGCTACACGAACATGTACACCGGCATCTACTTCGGCTTCACCGTGTTGGTATGATTACTAGATCCATCCTATATAGCTTGTACCTTCATATTGGTTATTACATGTAATGATGTTTCGTATGTTCAACTCCATTTTCATCTTGTAATAATGTGGCCACTGCATTATTTCTGAATTTTATTGTTTCTTTGTAATGGAAAAACTTGGACTTCATTTCTCCAAATTCTGCCCATCGAATGGTAGCTCTATGTTTCTAGTATGCATTTTGTTGCGAGAGAATTGAAGCCAACTTTTCTTTTGAATTGGCTCTACCTCCCAATTCCCAAGGAGGAAATGGTATGAATTTTCCAGTGAATCAAACAATAAAATTTCTTCATTTGTATTCTTGATGGTTTGAGCTAATTCTTAAAATCCTTTATACCAAATCTTAAGGCCTTTTTCTTAATCTTTTAAACTTAGCGGTAATCCTTTTAGCACTATTTTTTTCTGTATGTCTTGACCCCAAATTCCCTAAATCCTTCTATTGTAACAAAAATATAAATTTTTAAAATGGTAGGTCTAGGGACTGAAGAGCCAATTGAATTTTGAAAGGAATATGGTCTGAACTCGTCTAGCCAAAGGTTGTACCAGAGTATTGGGGAAGTTGAGTGTCCATGCCTCTGATGAGAAAAATAAATCCAACTTTTCAAGCAGCGGGGCATTTTGAATATTACTCCAAGTGAATTCTCTACCTTTAAACGGAATTCCCACCAGTGCCAAATTACTTATGGCTTCATAGAAAGCAAGCATATCGTTGATATTTCCAACTTCTCTGTTTCTATTATTTGGGTATCTGATATAACTAAATTCACCAAGTAACAACCAATTTTCCTCCTCTGGCCTTTGAATATCTTTAAACCAATCCAGAAAAATGCTTCTCTATTCAGGCTGGCAAGGACCATAAATATTACTATGGTAGCGAGATTCATTGTTATGTTTAGCTATGAACTTGATGGTAATAGAGAAATCATTTTTTTAGTATTGTTTCACCTAAGAAAATTGCCTCATTCCAAGCAACAAACAGCCCCCTGATGCACCAACTGAAGGCAAGTAATCAAACTTATTGAGTCTTCTGGGGCAAAAAACTTTTATATCATTTCTGGCAAAGTTTTTTCTTTTCGTCTCTTGTAGGCACAAAATAGCACAGCCAGGTTCTTCAAATTTATTTTAAATAGCAAACCACTTATGCAGATAATTAATTCCTCTGAAATTCCATACCAAACCATTCCACACATGAATCATTATAAAGATTTCACTAGGAAACTGCATTGATACCTCACAGATGGCATCAACAAGTCAAGACAACAAAGCAGAGGTTCACCACTTATCATAGCATTCATCTCTAGAATCCTATTACGGAACATGCAGGTTTTCATAGCACTCATGATTAACATAGCAAGGTCCTAGTACAAAAGATACTACTTAAACTTCAGCAAGAAGTCAGACATCTATTTCTTGATTCTTTTCCTCGGCAACAGGCTCCACCTCCTCTAGCACCATAACTGCTTCTTCTTCTTTTGTTTACTCAGCAGGTTTTCATCGAGCAGTCTCCAGGTGCCACCTTACAAAAAGAAGCACTGAGATTTTTCACAAGCTAATGCAATTTTTATCCACACATGAGTTCTTCATAAAACCATTATGTACATGCTTTATTCTGATACTCCTCCTTACCTCTCTGTCTACCAGGGGAGCTTTATTCTTTCATTTCTTAGAAATATGAGACATGAGGTAGTTGGAGCAGAGGCCTTCGCTGTTGCTGCCCTTCAGTCTAATAGTTGGGAGCCTGATCAGTAAAACATTTATTAGGAATCTCAAATGTTTAAAGATATTACTTCAGATCCTTCCAAAATAAATGACCAGAGCTGAATTGTGTTTGTTATTTTCGGTTGAAATCTCTAGGGATGGTGTGGTACGTCTAATGGACAGGCGAGGAGGGGAATCGGAATGGAATTTGCAGCTTCGAGAAGGGTGGCGCCGTATCGCAGATCGCGGAAACAATGTTTGTTAGTTGCGTAGGCTGGTTTATAGGCAGCTCAGGTGACGGAGCTAGGATTTAACTGGTGGGGGTGCCAATCTTAAAAAATGTTTTTTCATGTGCTTGTTAGGTTTCACTAGTTTGAAGTTTTGGCT
The DNA here is from genome assembly GCA_947311845.1 of Poa pratensis. Lineage (NCBI taxonomy): Eukaryota > Viridiplantae > Streptophyta > Magnoliopsida > Poales > Poaceae > Poa > Poa pratensis. The sequence continues at coordinate 10,407,307 of CAMZMU010000118.1, forward strand.
AGGATTAATCCAAATATTACTCCCACCGTCCAGAAATATGTCTTTGATTTGTTCAAATTTGGATGTATGTGTACACTAAAACATGTCTACATACATCCAAATCTAGAAAAATCGAAGACATCCTTTTTCCGACGGAGGGAGTAGTAGGGAAAACAAATTCCATAATTTTTGAGGGGTTGCAATGGCACCCATGAAACCCCACGGGATCCGCCCCTGGCTCAGGAGAGAAAAGGGGATGTGTCGCGGTGGCATTGATATGTAAATAGAGAGAAGTGTGACACCATAGGTCCAAACTTAGTTGTATATATATTATTTCGAGAGCGAAAATACATACACACAAGCATATATATTTATTGTAAAGTTTTAACATGCAATTCACGTATTGATATCATGCTTAGATGACCTCCTTACCAAACATACAAAGTATAAAAAAAGACACAGCAAAGTATTTCTTCGGTCCCTATCCGCTCCACAAGAGGCTCCACCACGCCACCTCCTCAGCGGCATCCCCATCCGTACGTCTCCGTGTAATCAGCCTTCGTTCTTGCCCTCCTTCTTCAGGTAATCCTCGACGCTCCGCTCGGTGTGGGTCATGGAGATCGCAAGGGCAGAGCTAATCCTCTCTTCCAAGCAATCAGGACGAGAGTACTGTTGATCAGCACCAGCACCAGTGGTGCAGAAGAGGAAAACGATGCGCAAGCGGGCATGGAGCCCCAGCAGAGTGCCGACCGCGAGGTCCGCCACATGCTCGTCGCACATGTCGCGTAGACTCTTCAGCTCTAAGGCCAGCTGCGCCCGCTCGGGGACGGTGCCTTCCTTCGAGAGCTGAAACTCAGAAAACTTTGCCAGCAGGATAAAGGTCTTGTTTGCAACAATCTTGAGGAAGATGGGTACGGACGTCTCAGCGGCCGCTGCAGCCACCTCGAGGTTGCGGAGCTCCTCGCCAGAAGGTTGAAGGGGCGATAACCTGTCCTGGTTCAGAGAGAACCCGTTCATTTCCATGTAGGAGGTCAGGAGACCCTTCTTTGTACCCTCCTCCAGGGATCCATGGCTGCCGCGGAAGAGCTGGAGCAGGATGCCGACACGGATGTGGAACCCCAGCAGCGTGATGGATGCCGTGCGGTCGGAGACGTGGCCTGACGCCAGCTCCTCCACCAGACCCTCGCACTCTTTCCGTAACTCGCCCAGCTCCAACGCGACGGAGAACCGCACACCCTCAGGAAGATCCTCGGGGGTAGGCAACGCGCGCAGCATCGAGAGTGTCCTTTCTGCTACGCTCTTGAGCTGCTCCGCCGCCTGCATATATATGGAACCACATAGACACGTAGAAACGGAAGTTAACTGTCTCACATAGTCACATGCATGCATGATATTGTCGAGGTTTTATGCAGCACGAAAGACCTATCACCTTCTTGGGATCCAGCGGGGCGTCGCCACCATGGAGGCCTGCTGCCGCGCCGCAGGCCACGGCAACCATGCGGTGGCTGGTCGCCACAACCTTGCAGGTCAGCCCGATTCCGGCCTGCAGGGTTAGGGCGCCACGGTGGAGCGGCGCCATGCTGCGCAGAGCGAGCGCTCCGCTGCCGGACCGGATCGAAGCACGGTAGACGCCACACGAAACAACACCGGTGACGGTGGGACGCACAGTCACAACGTTCAGTGCCATGAGGGCTAGCTTGTGAGGAAGGAGTGGTACTTTGTTTCTGGGGTTTGAGAAATGTGTTTCGATCTGCCTTCCTAGGAAGAGAGAGTGGGTGCTGCTTGCTGGGAGGAGGCAATGTCTATATATACATGAGGAGGGGATGGTTTAGGGTTGGGAGTTTGCTATGCACTTGCGTGCTCTTGTACGAGAACTCAAATTGGAAAAAAAATCATGTAAGACTTGGTCTGCAGTTTCTCCATATGTCAAAAATTTAAACATTTTTTCTAGCCTAAACAATTTTGTATTCTTCTTGACCCGGCCCTAATAATTGGAACCTTGCGTATCCATTTGTGAAAAAATGCATACTACTAAAGTACCAATAGCTTCCACTACGAACATCATATGTTGCGGGAGTGGCGATTTGGCACCCGAGCTCACCTGGTCCCGAAATCTAGAGCGTGGAAATACCTTCGAGATTTGTGTTCCTGGACTCTATCCGCATGTGCTGGGCCCTAGTAAAAACAGGTGGGTGTGGTGAATCGCCTGGGCCAGCCTGTACTGCTGGGCCCCTTTTTGACGCGAGAGCTCACGTTTGACGGACGACCAAACGGATTGAAACGTGGAAGTTTCCTGTCCCGTAAGGACATGATGACGACAGGGTTTCCTGGTCCTGGGACATGTAAATCTGAAAAAGGTCCCGCCCGGTGAGTTCACGACGAGATCAAGTTGCGATGGGATCTAGTAACGTCAAAACCGGCAACTGTTATTAGGACTCAGTGCAAATCTAAACTAATCGCCTGTTCCTATTTGTGCTCCCTTATATCGCGATGGGATCGAGGCGCTGTAATTAGATAGGTTCTCGAGCTTCTTACTTAGACAGAAAAGCTAACAGCAGCAATGGAAGGGATCCACAAGTACACGCAAATACTGGAAAGAGCAGCCAGCTTCGTTATACAAGTACAGCCGGCAGCTTCATCACATCACACTAGTACACAAGAAAAAGCATTCTTACACAGGAAAGCCATTTGGCCACATATAAACGTACAATAATCAGTACAAGCATCACATTATTACACAAGAAAATGCCCCACGGTACAATATTGAAAACACATGAAATAAGTTTAATGATATATCCTGCAGATCTGACTTCTTTCTGATCTTCATTTGGTCTATGGCCCGCTGTTAGTGATCAGAACTCCTGTAAAGTAATTTTGACAGTCCTCATTTCAAGACGGACAATGAATGGAGGAACATAAGAAACAACAACACAAGCTTGATCACAGGTTGCAGGCTTGGAAGGACAGTAGAGGACAGTTTTTTCAGAAAAACACACTGTTGTTCAGTAATGCATCTATCTTCAGTGCTACATAGAATTATAATGCAAGCAAAACATAGATAGGCATGTGTATCAAGAGCAGCACTTACAGGCTTTCAGAAAGATATGCAGATGCTCTGCACATTTTTTAGAAAGATGACAACAAACAATTTTTTCCTGGGCCCGGATAATAATCAAGAAATGGTAGCAGCAACTATCCTATACATTATAAATTCCAATTTTCCATCGATTGTTAGCAAAGAGGCTATTATCTGACTGAGCAGGATAAAATACTTGTTTTGTTTCATTGCAGACACAATCATCGACCCAAGAAAGAAAGATGAATTCATGCCAATAATAAGTTAGTGACTCAAGAAATCAGTAGATGAATATAAGAGTACACAAAGCCATTTGACCATAATCATCAGTAAATGGATCACACTAGAATACAGGAATGCCCTACTGATCATATTCTTTATGATTTTCATTCAGTCCATTGCCTTCTATTAGTGATAATGACCTTCAAATTATACCAAGTACGAAGATGTAAGCTTAACAATTATTACATGTACTAAGAAGAATAGAACAACTAACAACCAGAACATCTATTTAATTAAGAATAGGATTTGTACTAGTGTACTGTGTACCACATTAACTAAGATGCAATTTTTACTGTACACCAATCATATGATGGTAGGTAAGTGGTAAGTGTGCATATCAAATGATTGGAGCTATTTTTCTTTCTGCAGTTTTAGATTTCTTCTGCATTGTGTCGTGACAAACTGCATTAAGATGACTAAATTTGCATCTCCTGGTCCTAAAACTTTCAATAAGATGACTACAATTGTGTCATGACAACGTGCATTTACAATAAGAAGAGCACACGCTTAGCTTGGTACATTGATAGCTTTGGCAGCCGCTAGCTCTTAAGATACCACTTGCATGTGAAACTGGCCCTTTTGCTGCCCGTGGTCTGAGATATTTCTTGTGAATTTGTGATTGCAACCTGCGGACAAGGAATCTTAGACAAAGTAAATATGCCAGTAACAGTGCTGCCGAAATCATAGAACCAACATTTGCTTGGCATGCACAAATAATTACATGCTATGATTGGTTACAGCCCATGAGAGAAAACTAGTCTTCGCCAAGGTATACCAAAACAAGAAAAAACCAAAAGTTCAGTTATGGCATAGACTATCTGATGTTTCTGTAGTAAGAGATAACTATCATCCATGTAGGCAACTGAGTACGCCATGACTACTAATCAGAGCAATACCATACGGTTGGATACGGGAGGAGCCAATAATTTTTCTCATGTACATAGACAACTGAGTATGCCATGACAATAATCAGAGCAATAGTACCATGCAACTTAGATACTACCTTAGCATCGTTTAGTTAACAGAAACAATTTATATGAGCTGTGAGACCTGCAAGTTGTACAGAAAATCGCAAGCTGGGAACTAGCATGAATGTCCAAGGAATACCTTCTTCAAGCTCCCGGATGATGGCAGTGACCCGAGGACCTCGCTACCGTCCCGCTGCTCTCAATGAGTATCACTGGTAACTTGCCGATCCCCACGAGCGTCGTCGGACTGCTGAGACAATCATATTGTCCACGTTATAACCCACACTAGAGCCTCAAACACTTCACAATTCGAAACGCAAGCGAGCTGCAATACTAAGTACCGAATCTGACTCTCTCGCCATAGGTTTGTCAATAGCACTTGCTAGAAATTTTCCAAATTACAACGGAACAGATGCAAATGCATCTATTCCAGTAATGGAAGAGCCCCCAATCCTCAAGGACCAAGCAAAACCTTAGGTTCTAAAGTTTACCCAAGCCCAGAAAACCCTGAAATAATCACAAAAAATCTCGGGATACATACACAGGGCCAAACTATCGAACCCCAATTGAATTAATTCTCAATCTAATTAATTCTATAATCTACTCCTCGCCATTGAGGGGGTGCTAAATCCTCAGCTGTTTTGTACTGCGGTAGACACAAAACTTGGAGGGAAAATCATCGTGGATGTCCTTGTTCCCAGAACAGTAGATGCGGTATACCAATTTTGGAGGGAAGAAATGGCGGAGAGAGAGGGATTACCTTCATCCGCTTCTTCTTGGACGAAGGCGGTGACCTGCGAACCTCGCTACCCACCGGATCTTGCTCCAAATCGCCGGACACCTGGTCGCCTTGCTCCATCGTGGTCGAACACGTGATGCCGCCGCGACGCCGCCGACGTGGGGAGTGGAGTTACGGAGCGCGGCCGGAGAAGGGGAACAGATGGGGGAGCACGGTGAAAATGTTCTGAGGGGACAACTGATATAGATCTCGATGTAAATATAGGGACAGGATAAAGGGAGCATGTGAGCTCGGGTGCCAAAATGGGATTTTCGATATGTTGCATACTTGCATGATAAATTCGCAGTTGTTTCACACAAGTTGCCTCCGCGGTACAGCACTACAGCTAAAGCTAAGCGAGACACTAGCAGCGACAAAAACCCCAAGACACTCCTTCACAAAATGAAAATTTCAGGAAGAGTAAGGAGAAGGCAAGGCAGAAGCACATTTTCTGCATGACTTATTTAAATACTATAAAGAGTAAATTCCAAGGTTTACCCTCTAGGCGTGACCTTGTGAAAACCGTATACACTCTATTAATTAAAAAAATAAAGACAAAATTATTCCTTAGTTGTGATCTCGTGATGAATTTTATATGATTTTATTATTTTTTACATATTTTTTTAGAAATCCAGACTTTATTGCCCTGCTTTAAGAAAGCATAGTTCTTACAACGCATCCCTGCTGGGGATCACCAGCTTACAAGAAGAGAGAAATCCTCCTATGACACTGCCTTAAAACGTCGTTCCTTATTTGATACTCCCAAATTTTTTCTTCCTTACATGATCTCATCTCACAATTTCTTTCCTTTGGTGACACCAACGTTTGCTCCGTTGCACGGTTCCGTCAAAATAAATCTGGGCGGACAAAAATGCCCTCGTCGCATCGAGTCAACACAAGGATGGACCAAACCGCACGGCGTAGTCGAGGCTCCAGTTACAGAGCGAGGCCGCGCGGAGGTGGTCGACCTCCTGCCTCTGGCGCGCGACGCGGCGCGCGGCCTCGCCGGGCGCGAACTCGGCGCGGCGGAGGCGGGCCGCCTGCTCGAGCTTGGCCAGCACGTCGAGCTCCTGGCAGAGGAGCCCCGTGGCGGCGACGAGGCGATGCATCTTACGCGCCTTGCGTGACTGCGCGGGAGAGGTCGCCGCAGGCGCCGGCCATCTCGGCCAGCGCGTGGGCCAGCAACGCGGCGTCGTCGTCAGCGACGAGCCTGCGCGCGCCGTCGAGCCGGACGGACTCACAGCGGAGGCGGGACACCTGGTCGTCCGTGAGCGTGCTAGCACGGCACCGAATCAAGCTCCGCCATGGCCGCGTCGCCGCCGCCGGCCGATTCAGGCAGCAAGACGCCGTCGCCGGTGCAGGAGGCGGCGCGGCGCGGCCCCAGGTGCGCCCGGCCGTCGTTCGCCGCCCCGCCCGCGACCCCCTCGTCAACGCCTCGACGTCGTCCGCCGCCGAATCGAGTTGCCCATGGCCGCGTCGCCGCCGGCCGATTTGGCCCGGTGGAGGTCGTCGCCGGTGCCGAAGAAGCTCGGCGCGGCCCTAGGTACTCGCGGCGAACTTCGACGCGCCGGTGCCGAAGAAGTACGTCTCAGGGACGAGCATGCCGGTGTTGGGGTCACGCCGCGAAGACCCACCCGATCCCCTCTTTCTTCTCCTCAAGATACCGTCCCCGTCCTCCGACGCCGGCACCTCGTCTCCGCCCTTTCGAGCAAACCACCACTGCGCCGGTACAGCTTGAGGCCGCGTCCGATGGCGGCCGGCAGAGGACGAATACGACGGCAGCGGGATCTGTGTCTACTGCGCCTCCAGGACGCCGCCCTCGACCTCGGCCAGAAGCTGGTATGTGATCTTTTGGAGGACGTGGGCGGGGCGATGGAGCCGAGGCAAGCACAAGGACCTGCGCCGGCGACGTGCTGCACCAAACGAGGCAAGCACCAGGAGGAAGACGTCTGGGCGATGCGTGATTTTGACTTTTTCTGTTTGTGTTTCGCTGGAACTAGTGGGATGGCATTATTTGTACGCTAGGGGTAAAAGAGTCTTTGCACGCCCCTCTTTAACATCTCTAGTGAAGAAAATGTACTAAAATGTCACCAAAGGAAAGAAAAAATGGGGAGAGGCCATACAGGGAAGAAAAAATTTAGGAGCGTCAAATAAGGAACAAAGTTTTAAGGCAGTGTCAGAGAAGGAATTCTCTCTTACAAGAAAGACCAAGTTCACTTTGAAACAACCCTCTCTCTAACAACCAAACACAGACCCCCAGCAACACCTCCAGGAGTGGTAACAACCAACAACAAAACGCAACCAGCGCAAAAAGCCAAAACCATGGCTCGAGCAAGTAAGTGACTAACAGATTAGAACCAAACAACAAAATACAAGACTCCGACTCAACTCCCAGTTCTTCTCCTGGCACGCCTCTTGACAATCTTGAGTCTTCTTTTTGCGTCTTCAATCGCCCAATCAGCAACCTCCTGGAATCTTGCGTCCCAAAGCGGTTTCCAAAGCTGAAGATAGGAGATCATACGAAACACAATATCATCAGCACTCCTCATCAGTTTGCCTTAAAAAATGAGACGGTTCCGAATGGTCCAGATAGACCACATGGCCGCCGCAGCAGTAATCCAGATTTTCTCAAAAAACCTCCCTTTTCAATTTTCGAAAACTGCATAATATCAAGAACCGAGCGTGGGGCTGTTTGCCATCCCACCACTCGCCTGTAAAGCTCCCAGAGGAAACGAGCTGGAGCACATATAAACATAAGATGGTTAATAGACTCCAGTTCACCGCACACAGGGCACCGTCCCCTCGTACGTGTTCCCTTTCCTGATCAGAATCTGCTCCCTGGTTGGCAGCCTGTCATGTATGATTTGCCAAACGAAAATCCTAATTTTCATAGGGATTTTCAGTTTCCACACTCTTGCTAAATCTGGGTCAGACACTCCCTCAAACGTCAACCATCTGTACATTGATTTTGTCGTATATTCACCTTTCTTTTCCAAAGCCCACTTTATTCTGTCCTTTTCATCAGATAAAAACACTCCCTGAATTTTTTGTAACAGAGCCTCCCATTCCTCTATTTCCTCAGCCCCAAACGATCTCTTAAATCTGATATCCCATTCATGAGAGGTCACATCGTAATTGTCTGCTACTGAAGCACTCTGTGATTCAGTGGCCCAAAACAATCTCGGAAACACTAAATATAAAGGTACCTCCCCTACCCATATATCAATCCAGAAACGCGTCCTCTTACCATTCCCCACAAGGTGAATAGCTCCTTTCATAAACCATTTCTTCACCGACTGCAGCCCATTCCAAAACTGCGAACCCCTTGTTTCATTCATCAAGATGGACTCCCCCTGTTTCAAGTACTTCTTATTAATTATCTATAGCCAAGGTGAACTGTCATCTCCATTAAAAATCTTCCAAATCCATTTCCCCAGTAGTGCAACGTTCATATGCCTGGAATTTATAATCCCTAGACTACCAAAGTCTTTTGGCCTGCAGACTCCCTCCCATTTCATCATATGGTATTTAAAATTCTGTGCGGCACCTTCCCAGTAAAATCTCCCCCGAACTCTGTCCATTTCTCCATGTAATCCTTCACCCAGCAGATAAAATCCCATGAGAAACATTGGTATGTTAGCCAGACAAGCATTTGACAAAGCTAAACGAGCCGCAGAGGACATGTGTTTGCCTTGCCAGGGGTCCACTCTTTTTGATAACTTTTCTACCACAAAAAGAAGCTGTTCAGCAGGGAGTCTTCGATTGCTAATCGGTACTCCCAGGTATTGCATAGGTAAATCTCCCAGCTTACAATTAAACAAGTTCGCCACTCTATGTTGTTCTTCCATATCCACTCCCAAAATAGCTACCTCGCTTTTATGATAATTTATTTTCATCCCTGACATGTTCTCAAAGCAGTACAGAATGAACTTCATGTGTAGTATATTCAGGTCAGTGTTTTCCATCATAATCACTGTATCGTCTGCGTACTGAAGTAGGCAGACACCTCCATCAACCAAGTCACTCGCCACCCCCGTAATGTGTCCCGCACGTTTGGCTGCATCAATCATTGCTGCTAGAGAATCAACTACAAAATCAAACAGCAACGGGGACCGAGGATCTCCCTGTCTGACTCCTCTAGAGGTTCCAAAATAAGGTCCTTGCTCCCCATTAATGTTAATCGCGAGATGTCCTCCTCTGACTGTCTGTATCACCAGATTAATCCACTCCCTTGAGAAACCTTTCCTCTCCAGAACTTGTTGTAAAAATCTCCAATCCACCCTGTCGTACGCCCTCTCAAAGTCGAGTTTCAGAATGATAGCAGACTCTTTGTTCACTTTTATATCATGCAAAACTTCATGTACCACTAGTACTCCCTCAAAAATATTTCTTCCTTTTATAAAGCCAGTTTGACAGGGATGTATCACACTGTGAGCAACTGGAGCTAGCCTAGTCGCCAAGATTATTTTTTACATATTACAGAGGTGAACCACGTGTCTGCAATCTGGATGATGTGGCGGGTGACTAGGTGCAAATCTGAATAGATGCACAAAAACCTGGTTGAAGCGCTGCAGGGGAACAAGTGTTATCTAGCACCAGAAGGATTAATATATGTGTAGTAAGACCTCCATATTTTCATGCGTATAAATAGTAAAACAGTCTCACTTTCGTTGCCCCATGGGGCTGTAATAAATTAGCACACGTCAGGCTTATGGTTTATTGGTGTGAGTCGCCCGCGCGTCGCTCCTGTTATGATGCAACTTATCCTTATCGAATAATCCAAGTGAGAAATATATAGTCCACAGACTTAGGGCATCTCTAACCGATCACCTAAAATCGGTTAGAGGAGTAAAAATACGCAGCGGCGGCACCTAACCGATCCCCAAAACGGTTAGAGGAGGGAATTTTTACTCATCGGAGGAGTAAAAGTGGCGGCCGACTCCTAAATTTACTCCTCGAAAACCAATTCCGAGAAAACCTCCCGCCGCTCCGCCTCGTCTTCCCGCCCTCCGCCGTTCTTTCCCGCCCGCCTCCCCGCCGGCGCCGATGTCGCCGACTCCACCCGGGATCGACGCGCAGCTCTCCGGCACACCTTCTCCGCCCATCCTTGGCTCCGGAGATGACCCGACGCCGCCGCAATCGGAGATTTCCGCCGCGTCCACGGCCGGAAAGAGGTTGGGGGCAAAGAACGTGGTCCGGCCGCCGGCCGGCACGGTCAAGGCCTCCGGTAAGGCCGGCGGCAAGCGCGTGGAGACTCCCGAGGTGGCGCCGCGTCCTTCCGAGGTGGCTACTGTGGCCGGCCGGCGGCAGAGCAAGCCGACTCCGGCCAAGGTTGCGCTCGCGGAGGCGGCGGCCTCGAAGAAGAAGAAGAAGGCCGAGGCGGCGCTTCCGAAGGCTGCAGCTGCCTCTTCGACGCGCAAGGCCTCGACGGCCAACCCTCCCCGAGGCCGGCCACCGCGGGCGGCCGTCGTCAACCTCGACGAGCCCGAGGTGTTTGATGGATCGTCGGCAAGGTAAAAAATTTCTTTTTCTCCTCTCCTCTCATCGGTTGGCTATTTGTAGACACACGGTGATGTTGTTTTGATGATATGTAGTGTGGCGGAGGAGGAGGTGGCCACCTTCATGAGCCAATTGGAGGGTAGCCATGCCGCCGGGATCGACGACATGAACTTCGACGATCAAGACGTTGAGGTGGAGGAAGAAGTGGTTGAGGAAGTGGAGGTGGAGACACAAGGAAGCACAAAGAAAAGCCGAGCCTCCAACTATAGCGAGAAAGAGGACGTCACATTGTGCTATGCGTGGATGAATGTGTCACTCGATGCATCGGTTGCCACCGACCAATCGAAGGATAGGTTTTGAGCTCGTATCGAGGAATACTGCAACAACAACGTGGAGGTGCCGATCACTCGCACACAAGGCTCTCTTGGCCACCGGTGGGGTGCCATTCTTGAGAGTTGCAACCGGTGGTCCGGTTGTGTTGATCAAGTGCACACCAACCCGCCAAGTGGAGTGCCCTTGACGGAGTTTGGGCCACTCATCCAAGACCTCTACAAGATGCGCAACAAGAAGAATGGAGGCAAAGCTTTCACCTTGCACCATTGCTACAACGAGCTTGTTGGCAATGAAAAATGGGTGCGGAGGAATTGGGAGACCACTCCAAAAAGGTCTAGGGTGAGCATCTCCATCGATGCCAATGATGAGGAAGACGAAGACCTGCACAAGAGGCCCGAGGGGCAAAAGCTTGCAAAGGAGAGGAAAAGGAGAGGTGCCTAAGTTGGAGGCTACAAAGAAGAACTATGTGCCATGGTTGAGACCAAGAAAGCCTTGGCGGCCGAGAGGAGGGATGAGAAGGCGGCAAGGTGGGCCGAGCTCAAGGCAATGGAGGAGGAGAAGTCGAAGAAGAAGATGGAGCTCGAGGATAGGAGGACCCTTGCCGAGGAGAGGAGGGTTGCACTTGAGGAGGAGAGGGTAGCAAAAGAGAGGGAGATCGATGAGCGTGCTATCATGTTCATGGACCCAAGCAACATGGATGCTACGGCTAGGAAGTATTGGGAGCTCACTCGAGCAAAGATCCTTCAAAGATCTTTTGGTGGAGATGCTCATGGCCATGGAGGTGATGGTGGCCGAGGAGGAGGAGGTGGTGGTGGTGATGGTGATGACTTCTTCGGAGATGGTCTTTGAGCTCTTCGATGGTGGTCCACAACATATGAGATCAAACAAGGTCGATAGCTTCTTTTTGGTGACCTTGATCGATGGTGGTGGTAGAGTCTACTTTTGAATGAACAACTATATGTAAGATGTTTGAATGCATATGTGGATTGGTGGAAAGAAATGGGGCAAAAAAGTTTTACTCCTCTAAATATAGGAGTTCGGTTCCGCGCCGTCCACCTTTAGAGGAGTATTTTTACTCCTCTAAGTTTTAGGAGTCGGTTTACTCCTCTAAAGTTTAGGGGATCGGTTAGAGATGCCCTTAGATACAAGGAAGTAAATACAGTTTGATACGGGCTAGTAGAGCCATACTAATACTCTTAAGCCCCCTCGATGCAAAGGGAATGCAATTGCATTGTATTTGAAAAGTGTAACACTATAGAAGAAAATTATAATCCAAAATCCACCTTCTCAGAGTGTCGTCGTAGCATGGAGAGTCTTCGAACCAAAGTGGAAAGAATCGATCTAAGGAGACCGACATAGACCAAGTGAATTAATACCCGATAAAAATAATATACGTAGATCAATGACAAAGCGAACGGGAGTTGGCGAATCACGGGCATACACTGAGTCAGTAGATGAGTTGTCAAATGAAGATGACATGCCAAGAGAATGAAGCACACAAAATCACAGCCAAGAAAAATGTCAGCGAAAGAAGCTCGGCGGAAACAGAACGGACGTAGGTGGACAATGCCAAAAGTGGCCACAACAATCCTATAGAAAACAACAAGAACAATAAAAAGTCACAAAGTTGTATAGTAAGGACCAGGACCAGAAAAGTAAGTTTCATATGGCATCAGAAACATGAGACATCAACGGATTTAGTGCATTCAGATGAAAAAACAGAGTAGCGAACACCAGTGGAAGGAGAACATGGAAAACAAAGTCGAAACAAACATAGTCTAAAATCATTGGAAGGTGGGAGAGAGACGGAGTCGGTCTGAGGGCTGCAGAAATCGGTATATTCTGACCGGTGAACAAGAATAGCTATGTGATATGATGTCCCTGATAGATATCATGGGTATCGATTTCCCTAGTGGTCGGCACGGGGAAGCGGTGACTAAATCATACGTCGAGGAACGAACCGCTCGGATACCATGTATGGACTCAGCTTCTCTTTATTGAATAGCCCAAGGTGTGCAAATATAGTACACAAGAATTGTGGTACAAAGATGGAAATGTAGTGTAATATAAACACTTAGACCAATACTAATACTCCTTATCAGCTCCCAGGGGCGACTGAGGTGAACCCTAGCCGTTGTCGCCCCGTCCCTCCTCCCATTTAATAACCCGCCGCCTCCAGAGAAAATGTGCATGCAAAGCCCCTCGCGGTCAGAAAACAAACGACATGTATTTGTCTCTTCTCGCGGAGGATGCCTCTGTCTGGAGCGCGGTTGTTGACCTTGGACGGCAAGTGCGTGTGGCAAACCACGGACACTTCCGTGGTCGTGTTCGCCACGCGGCAGCTAGGTCATGAGATAGTGATGGCTTTTCAGAGGATAGCGGTGGTATAGGATGTCCCCTGTCAAGTCAAGTTTTGGATGATGCCGGCAGTCGCTACACACTAGTGAAGGATGTTGCCGGGAGTCGCTACACACTATGTATCTGGCGGAGGTGTCAAGTCATGCTTGTTGTCTCTAGACCGAATGTAGTGCGATAATGATCGGAGGAATGGTACACTAGTGGAAAACGGGCAATAGGTTTCGACCTTTAGTCCCCAATTTGTTACAAACCGGTACTAATGGGGGCACCCCACACGGCCAGCTCGCCGCCCGGCCCCGTCCCGGTTCGTGAGGGACCTTTAGTCCCGGTTCGTGTCACGAACCGGGACTAAAGGGTCACCACATGCGGCCGCAGAGGTGGGGGCCCAAAGCGAGAACCTTTAGTCCCGGTTCGTGACACGAACCGGGACTAAAGATGGACTCTACATCATCTCCCACACCGGGCCAGCCACTCCATTTTTCCAGCTCGAGTTCATCTCCATTTTCTCCTCCATTTCTTCTCCCCAAGGTCGATTTCGTCCCCATTTTTTTCCACCATTTGTCAAGATTGACGGCGCCCCATCTATCCAAGGGTTAGCTACTGCATCTCTGCTTCCGGCGCTCATTCCATTGCTTGTTTAGCTCATTTAGCTCATTTCATTTTTTGTAGTGCTTGCTAGGTGTTTGATGAAATGCCTAAGTAGTTGATTTCATTTTGTTTTATGTGCAATTTGAGCTCAAACTAAATTATGATTTGTGGTTTTTTATAGTGTCGTCCCGTCCCCTTTCTCACCCCCGTCGATCGCCCGCGCCGCCCCGTCACTGACACCACCTCGGTGAGCCTCTTGTTTTTATCTTTTATTTTAAAAATCTTAGTTGTATGATTTAGATGCATAATTATTACTTGTATAATTTTCTTATTTATTTAATTGTTTGTTATACATAGTGCCATGGTTTTGACATCTGTCCACACCGGTTCTCATCCGCTCTATTATTCAGATGTGGTATGATTTTTTGTTATAACTATATATTTGTTTCATTTCGTCTTTATGACAATTATGCCGACCAACTTTACATAGATATATTTTTATCTAGGAGGTAGTTGAACCGGAAATTCCAACCGACCCTATTGTCAAGTTTTTTGAAAAAGAAAACAATGATTTGAAAGCAAAATTGAAAAAAAGTGAAGATCTTCGTCTCCAATGCTTAGAAGAGAAGATGAAATTGGAGTTCAAGTTTGCCGACGTCGTCGATGATCACGAGATCAAGATGGAGGCAATGCGCTTGGATCACGAGATCAAGATGAATGCAATGCGCTTGAAGGTTAAAAAGATTAGAAAATATGCCATTAGTCAAGAGGCTTGGTATCATTATGTTGTTGGTTCAATAATTAGCTTAGTTGCGATTTTGATCGCATTTGTTGTTGGATTTAAATTCTTTAGATAGTTGTTTGTTAGTTTCAATTAATGTATGTTTTATGAGAACTATGTATTACATTTGGTCGGTTGGTACTCTACTTTGCTTTTAATGTGTTGAACTTGTATTAATTAATTTGGTCACGTATCTATTCATAATGTAGCTAGTGTAATGGTTTTTGATATACTTGTATAATGCAGATGAACCGACAATGGATGTACGGTGACCGACGCAGTCCCGAGTTCATTAGTGGCATTCATAATTTTCTCCATGCGGCTGAGGCAAACAAGCGGACGAATGGTTTTATTTATTGTCCATGTAGTGTCTGTAAGAATAGGAGTGATCACTCTACCTCAAAAATCCTTCACATCCACCTGTTGCAGAATGGTTTCATGGATGGCTACTATTGTTGGACCAAGCACGGAGAAAGCGGGGTTATAATGAAAGACAATGAAGAAGAAGAGGATAATGACAACTATCCTATGTTCAATGAACACGGTGATACTACAATGGGGGAAGACGAAGCTGAAAAAGATCCCATTGTTGATGAGCCCGACGATGATCTTCGTCGGGCCATTCGTGATGCACAAATGGACTGTGAAAGTGAAAACGAGAAGTTGAAGTTGGAGAGAATGTTAGAGGATCACAACAAATTGTTGTACCCAAATTGTGAAGATGGCCAGAAAAAGCTGGGTACCACACTGGAATTGCTGCAATGGAAGGCACAGAATGGTCTATCTGACAAGGGATTTGAAAATTTGCTGAAAATATTAAAGAAGATGCTTCCAAGGGATAACGTATTTCCCCCCAGTACGTATGAAGCAAAGAAGGTTGTCTGCCCTCTAGGATTAGAGGTGCAGAAGATACATGCATGCATCAATGACTGCATCCTCTACCGCGGTGAGCACGAGAATTTGAATGCATGCCTGATATGCGGTGCATTACGGTATAAGATCAGGCGAGATGGCCCTGGTGATGTTGAGGGCGAGCCGCGCCCCAGGAAGAGGGTTCCTGCCAAGGTTATGTGGTATGCTCCTATAATACCACGGTTGAAACGTTTGTTCCAAAATAAAGAGCATGCCAAGTTGTTGCAATGGCACAAAGAAGACCGTAAGAAAGACCTGATGATGAGACACCCCGCTGATGGGTCGCAGTGGAGAAAAATCGACAGAGAGTTCCCGACATTTTCTGATGACGCAAGGAACTTAAGATTTGGTCTAAGTACAGATGGCTTTAATCCTTTTGGGGAGCAGAGCTCCAGTCATAGCACTTGGCCTGTGACTCTATGTATTTATAACCTTCCTCCTTGGCTGTGCATGAAGCAGAAGTTCATTATGATGCCAGTGCTCATCCAAGGACCGAAGCAACCTGGCAACGATATTGATGTGTACCTGAGGCCATTGGTTGAAGAACTTTTACAGTTGTGGCGTGAAGAAGGTGTACGTGTGCGGGATGAGCACGGACAAACAGAATTTGATCTACGAGCGTTGTTGTTTGTAACCATCAATGATTGGCCTGCTCTCAGTAACATTTCAGGACAGTCAAACAAGGGATACAATGCATGCACGCACTGTTTAGGTGAGACTGAAAGTATACATTTTGGTAACAAGAATGTGTACCTGGGCCATCGTCGATTTCTTCCACCCAAGCATCCCTTAAGAAAGAAAGGCAAACATTTCAAAGGTGAGGCAGATCCTCGGCCGAAGCCTACCCGCCCTTCTAGTTCTGATATATATGATATGGTCAAGGATTTAAAAGTAATCTTTGGGAAGGGTTCTGGCGGACTATCTGTTCCGAATGACGCTGACAACCACGTACCCATGTGGAAGAAGAAATCTATATTTTGGGAGCTGCCCTATTGGATAATCCTTGAGGTTCACTCTGCAATCGACATGATGCACGTGACAAAAAATCTTTGCTTGAACCTACTAAACTTCTTGGGCGTGTATGGGAAGTCAAAAGATACACCGGAAGCAAGGCATGACCATCAACGTATGCACGAACGAGACGACGTGCACTCAGATAATCATAAAGGTCCTGCAAGCTACGCTCTTACGAAAGAAGATAAGACAATATTTTTTGAATGTCTTAGCAGTATAAAGGTTCCATCTGGCTTCTCGTCGAATATAAAGGGAATAATAAATATGGCAGAGAAAAAATTCCAAAACCTTTTTTTTTTTTTGCGGGGAAAAAATTCCAAAACCTAAAGTCTCATGATTGCCACGTGATTATGACACAATTACTTCCGATTGCATTGAGGGGGCTTCTACCGGAAAATGTTCGAGTACCCATTGTGAAGCTATGTGCATTCCTCAATGCAATTTCTCAGAAGGTCATCAATCCACTAACTCTGCCAAGTTTACAGAAAGATGTGGTCCAATGTCTTGTCAGCTTCGAGTTGGTGTTCCCATAAACCTTTTTCAATATTATGACGCACCTCATAGTTCACCTAGTCGAAGAGATTTCCATTCTCGGTCCTGTATTTCTGCACAACATGTTCCCGTTTGAGAGGTTCATGGGAGTCTTAAAGAAATATGTTCATAACCGTGCTAGGCCAGAAGGAAGCATCTCAAAGGGGTATGGAACGGAGGAGGTCATTGAATTTTGTGTTGACTTTATTTCTGACATTCAGCCGATCGGTGTTCCTCAATCGCGCCATGAAGGGAGACTGCGTGGAAAAGGCACGCTAGGAAAGAAAGCAACCATATGTCAAGACGGGCATTCTTTCACTCGAGCACACTACACAGTTCTACATAATTCCAGCTTGGTGGCTCCATATATCGAGGAACACAAGAATTTTTTACGCTCTAAATACCCGGAGAAACCTGAAGATTGGATTGATGGACAACACATGAAGACTTTCGGCGGTTGGTTGCAAACACGTCTCATTAATGACACCAATGTTGGAGAACAGCTATACTTGTTGGCCAAGCAACCATCTTCGACTATATTGACTTTTCAAGTGTACGAGATAAATGGGAATGCATTTTACACGGCCGACCAAGATAAAAAGAGCACCAACCAAAACAGTGTTGTCCGCTTTGATGCAACAAACTACAATGTGCAAAAACTACAACAGGACAGAGCTTTGGTAACACAATCATGTAACACAATGTAAAATATGTTACAAGTAAATTTCGAGTAACACACCATTTGTGTTGCAACCCTCGACAGTAACACAAACTTTATAAGCCCCGAAATTGTGTTACAGAGATATCAACCAAGTAACATTTAAATATGTGTCGGAGGTAATGTGTTACCGAGATATTGACATTGTCACACATAATATGTGTTGCTGGGAATGTGTTACAAACTTAGGTGAGAGTAACACAAAATCGTGCATTGATCCATAGTGTTACAGGTTCTATTATACGGAAAACAGAAAGAAAAAAAATCAATTTCATGTGTATATATCACCACTAGTTTAACAATAGGGCAGATGTCAAAACTTTATAGAACTTATTTGGGTCAAAATTGTTTTACCTAAGTCCATTATAAGTATTTTCGTTTTAATAGAATATATTGGGATTTTTCGTAATGATTTAGCAATTTATTTAAGCCATAATCATTTTCTTCTGATTTTTTTTGAGAATTTTTCTTCTGATTATTTGAATAGAATAGAAAATTTAGGACACTAGATAAACATCTGGGTTAAATTGAGTCCATGTTCTCTCTCTTTACTCTACACGTACCTATGATGGCCCAATGGTACTATTTTTCTTTTCGTTTATTTCCAGTAGGCCCTTATTTCCGCTCTGGCCCATCTAGCCAACCCAGCCCACTCGAGCAGCACGTCGTCTTCCTCCTCGTCCATCAACGGAAGCATGAGCCTTACAGTAGCCATGGTAGTTACCACCGCTTCCTCCCCTTCTCCCATCTATTCTATTGGACATTTCACTTAGCAGTCAACCGACAAACTCTGGATAATTCTACTAGGATTACTTTGAGGGAATTATTTTTTCACTTAGATGATTTAACTGTTCAAACCGACTTCGTGAACTAAATGCCACCGAGTGGCATTGGTTTCTCGATCTCTCTTTCCAATCTAAAAAAGAAGTCCTGAGCGCGTCACTTCGTGCCACACTCTCTCCCGTCACATTTTGTTCACAATTTTTGTCCCCATATGCTCTCTACGGCCGGTGCAGATGTCCTCTTGATCAGCTCCAAATTCGAGTTCTTCGTTCAATTTTGTCGCCCAAGGTCACCACCAGGCAATTCCTTGCGCCAGTGGACTCTCCTTGACGTCGCCTGATGACAAGACATGGTTGTGCATCATATCATCACCGGTGGCCACACCGTCACCAACGCCATGCGATGATCTTCGCAACATAGCGCCGAAGGAGCAATTCGAGCAGCCGCACCATGCAAGCATCATCGTCGAGGCTTACTTGACACAGGTCGACTACGTCCTGGAGGGCAAAATCAACTACGACGATGACTTCAACTACACTAAGTCACGCCACTGTCTTCTTTTTATGTCCGTGATGACCACTTATCCCCTCTCTCCTAATCTCGATCATTCTTTTCATATCATTTGGCTAGGATCAAGCCACATAATCAAGTGATCATCTGAATCATTTTCCGTCGATGCTAACCGTATGATTTTCATCTGAAGGCTCTCGTAGCCACTCCATTTATGATCTTCCCAAGCATATTCCAATTTAATATCTTTCGATCAATAATTCCTTTTGACCTACTTATTTTTTGCAAATCAAATCCTATGGACTATGTTTTCTCTATCTAGCCACTTAAATTCAAATATTTGAGACCAAAACCAATTCAAATTAAATGTTAGTTTTAAAATTCTTTTGATTGTAACCTTCAAATATTTGAGACCCAAAACCAATTCAAATGCAATTTGAAATTTAATACTCTTTGAATCGTTATCTTTCTAAACCGAACTCGCTTTCAAACCATTCTTACACAAAGACCATAAGTTAGTCGATCCGATATCACCCCACCATGGTTACTCCGTAAATGATTAGATATAAGGTAGATTTTTGTCTTAGTCGGGAAGCAAGCTGCTTGACGTATGCTCAAGTGATCTCAAGGTATGTCTCAATCCCGCCTGTAGTGGGTGGAGGATGATGATTATTTGATATCGTCCCCATTCGGCGGCCCATATTCCCCCTTATATATTTGGTGTGAATTAGGATACAGAGTCCTAAATAGATTTACACGTGGCGTTGCCTATGCTAAAATATACTAATAACATAATCAAGATCTGATATGTGACCCGCTCCAGTGTCTGGGAGAAGTGGTCAGCGTCATAGTCGATCGACCTTGGATCGTCACGTTTGCGCCCCGAGCCTTGATATATGACATGGTGACGAGTTGCTAGCATAGGCGGTTGCCAGAGCCGGTGGAGGAGTGGGAGGTGCGGCAGGTTGGGAAGTCTCGGGATCCGAATCCAAACTGGAGGAATGGTAAATGAGTGTCGGGGCAGAGTCCATGTTATCGTCAGGGGTCTATGGACGGTACGCCCAGTAAAAGGAAGCGTCAACGCGGATAGAGGCAGCGGTACACCCAGGGAAAGGGACATTAATATGTTAGTTATATTTTTCTCCATTACAATTAAATAAATATACAACACAATATCATTTTTCACATTAAGCAATTATTAAAATATGTAAGTAATTTTTTGCTTTAATTCAAATTTTTAATGTCAATCTTCCTCCTATTATTCCGATATTTTCGACTGACAGGTGAAGATTAGCGGGAGATTAAAAAAATTCGCTGGCCAGAATTTCCTTTCATGCTAGTTTTTTCGCGCTAACACGAAATAATTTCCCTCCAATTACTATCCTAATCCCATATTTATAGCCGTCACAAACAACGCCCTCCTCTGCTCAGCCCACCAGACTCACCCGCGCCGCCCTCGCAGATCTCTACATCCCGCCGTCGCCGTTTCCCCTAACTCCCCGAACCCCTCAGAGGATTTGATCTAGATCATGGCCTGATCTCCCGCTGGAGCCTGTAGGGATGAGTGGAGAGGCATGGCTAGTTTTGCTGATTCCATGTACGCTCCAGATCAGAAGGTCTACCGCTCACCCCCCTGCACTTCAATCCCAGGTGAATTCATTCCCGATCTCAGGTTATTCTGCCTATATGCAGATCGCATTAATCGTATTGAATGTGTACATGTCGTGCGAGAGCATCCCGTTTAGAGAATTCGAGTCCTAAACTCGGATCTACACTATCCATTAGCGGCAATTTATTGTCCCACCATCCACAAGATTGAGTGATAAACTTTTCCATCACACAGAAATTTGTAGTATGCATTTGTTTGGAATAAAGTCTGGTGCCTAGATGCGCTTGTGTCATAATCTAACCAGGAAACCATAATCAAGTTAGCTATCTATTGATTTTGGATATATATATTTCCGCTGTACAGAGTGCTAACTTCTGGGAATAGTACTCATCGGTACAGATACAATCAGTAATCACGATACAAATTCCTAGTCTCTTTCTGCAGCTTATTTTCCTGTTAATATTAGGTAATTAGTTTTCAGAAAACCCTCACTAATATTTGGCGCTAGAAAATATACTCTGTTGATGCTATCCTGAAGGAAAACTAGCAACGTTTCTCAAATGCAGAATAGAGAGTAGATTGTAGTACTAGGAGATTGATTCGCAGCGCAAGCCTGATCCAACTGAATTAAAATGGACAGTGACCAAAATGAGACGAGGTTAACATGGTATTACTGGAATTTGTAGGATTGAACAATATAAGTGATCTCAGTGAGTGCTCCGCATCAGGTCAATCTCCCAATACGAGTATGATTTTGGTAATATATTTCAGCAACTAAAGTAGGTAATTTACTATTCGTAGTTTGAATTCTCACTATACGTTATTTGCTTACATGTTATGTGTATGCATCATGGGAATGTAACTCCTATTATCGTCTCCTTGTAGAAGAGGAAAAGCAGGGATCAGATGGATGCAAATTTTACAAGACTGGTGATGCAATGGACTTGAAATAAGTGTCTACACTCACATTCCTCAAAGAAAGAGACGTACTTCGCTGGAGGTAAAAGTCATAATGTATACGCACTGAAATATTTTCAATGCAAATTGCGCCACATTTTTGCTGAATGCTAATATTGATCCTAATGTTGTCTGGTACAAAAGCAGTCCTCAAGACTTTGACGTGTCCAACAATGAAAATGTTGCATCTGCTACCCTTTGGAGCAATGCATGTGGCATTGAGTTAGGTGCTCAATTTACACTTGTGCGCAGGGATGAACCTTTATTGGAAAAAATGATGAGTTCATAAATGAAATAAGTGATTGTAAGACAAGTGGTGAGAATTTTGATTTAGGAATAGGATTGTCAATTGCTTGGGCTTAGCTTTTGTAAGTTTTGGATCTTTTACAAAACATTGTTATTGATTCTGTGCCATGGCTAATATTTGTGTGGTTTTGAGTTTTGAAGTTGCAGCTTTTGGTAGCTCCTGGATATGAATATCATTTGATGTACTTTTATTGTCTCTTTGTAGGTGAGGAAAAAGAGAGATCATGCGGGTGAACTTTCTTCAAGACTAGAGCAGCAAGGGACTAGAAATAAACACCCATGCCCAACTTCCTCAAAAAGAAGGCGCACTTCTTCACTCAAGGTAAAGATTGACCAAGAGCATGAGGTTTTCTACAACCAGTTTTTTTGGCTACCACTTTCCATATATTCTGCATACTAAGTACATGTGTTAGCTGTGCTGTAGTTTGAGCAATAAACTACACCTCAATTTGTATAAGCTATCCTGAAACTTTCAGCCCAATTAGCATCCCATTCCAATAGTATCTATTGCACGACCCTAGTGGCCCAAGCGGCAGCTTGCTTCCGTCTTGCTAAGTGGTATATGCAAAATGATTTTTGTTACAATTTCTGTGCAATCTGTCATACGCAAGTAAATGATAAGGATGCCTTGGCCTGCTTTCTTGCCATGACAGATTATTTGATTGCGTAGTAAATAATCTGTATCATTTCGTGCCTTTCCGTTCAGCTATAGATTGTTTGATTCCGTTGTATATATTAGATTTAGCATCAGCTATATATCTTGCCGTTTCTTGCCTTTTTGTACGATACAACCATATCTACGCATGTATTCTGTCATAAGGCAGCCCAACCTTGAGAGCAAACAAGCTTTTATGAGAAATGTTCACGCATTTTCGCATTATTGTCATGCACGAAAGAGCATCCTGTAAGAGCAAATACAACCAAGTCTATGCATGTGCGTTCATGCACATTATATCATTATTGTCGTTGAATACTAATATTGATCCTAATATAGGTTACTTCCGAAGTAGTTCTAAAGACTTCAACATATCCCAACAAGCGGAATGTCACATATGCTACTATCAGAAGTACTGATCCTACAACTAAGGCTGGTGGGATTGAGTTAGGTGCTGAATTCACGCTTGTGCGCATAGATGAATCTATTCTGGATAGTGAGGAGTTAGTGAGAGAAGTAGGTGGTTGCATGACAGTTGGTGATGCCTTTTCTTTAGGATTCTTAATTGCTTGGGCTTCAGCTTTTGTAAGTTAATTAAAGATTTTTTTTTTCAATTTCGAGAATCATATTTTTGTATATTTGATCGTAGCTGTATGTCCAATTTGTTTTTTGCATATTCGAATGAAGGATGGTTGAGTACCAGCTTAATTCTCTGGCTAGATGAAGAAGCTAATAAATTTCACTTATCTTTACTATTAAAGGCGGCTAGGTGAATGCCTGGTGTCACACATCTAAGGATTTACAAATAATGCCACCGCACTAACTAATAGCTCTTGTTTTGTGCATGATACGTGGTCCACAAGAATTGCTAACGAATCAAAATCCCACATTATTCTCCAACGAATAAAACAAGCCTCGTGTGAATCGCTTTGTGTGCAGTTACAAACCCCACCTATTTCTCGCCAATTCGGCCATATATCCTCGGTCTTATCCTTGTACTGGGCATGCCGCTCTACAGGCGTCTGTTTGGATGCTGACCCAAACGTGAGTCGAGTGGAACCATCCCTAACATGCATGCGTTTGGTTGTGAACTCGTGTGGATTGATCCGCCCACATGCTATGCTGAATCAAACGGTTCCTCCGATTCGGCCCATCCTTTCCATACACGTTTTGCTAATCACGTAGACCGCTGTCAAATCGTCTCCTTCCTCGGGCTAATCTCAACACTGACACGCACGGAATGGCCGACGATTTCTTGCTTGTCCGCGCCGGCGTACGCCACGGCCGCAACTCCTGACCATTGCCGGACCGTCGGACTTCCGGGGCAGGAGCTCGACTTGGCTGGGCGGCGACGGAGACCTCGCATGGAGCTGGCCGGCGGCGGAGAGCACGAGCTAGACGAGAGCACCTGGGCCGGTCCGGCGGCGGAGAGCTCCTCAAGCTGGCGGCGGCAGATCTCTTCCCTGTACAGAGCACGACCGACGGCCGCGTACAAATCATGCTCCGCCATCCTCTTCCCCGTAGAAAGCAAGCTCGGTAGTCAGCTTCTCACTCAAATCCTTCTTGCGCCGCGCCGAGCTTGAGGACGCCGGAGCCGCCGAGCGCCATCGCTTCTTGCGCTTGCCGCCGGCCGCGGCCGCGCTGAGCTTGAGGACGCCGAGCGGAGGGCCATCAGGGCAGCGAGTCCGGCACTTGACTGGCTGCATCTCCATGGTGTAAATCGCTGCTAATTCTTTGTTAACCGCATGTTGTTAACCATCGTATGCTAGATGCAGGCTCTGGCTCTCCAAACCAAACAAACACACAAAACTGAACCAATCGTCCCATCTCGTCCACATACGGTGAATGGTTCCGTCTCATCCCTAATAAACCAGGAACCAAACACACGCCTAATCCACGCATGCATGCAACCGAATATGGCGAGTCCTATCCAGCTTTGCAATGGCGCCAGTATTTGCAAGAAATAGCTCAGGGCTGCAGCGCGCGCAGTGGCGTTGAGTAGCCTAGCTAGCGAGATGCACGTTGGCCACGGGCATGGCTGGAGCGAGTGCGCATGCCGGCCAGGCGTACGTCGACAGCATGACTGCAGCGTGCGCGGCGGCAGCGAGCACGCCAGGAAGTCGCACACTCGCACGTCGGCCACGAGCATGGCTACGACGCGTACGCCGGCCGGCGAGGCGTACGGCCAGGAGCATGACACAACGTGCACGGCGGCGACGAGCACGCCAACGAAACGTACGTCCGCCGGCTGCAACGACCACACCGACGTACGAGAGGTACACGAGAACCTACGAGCAGGCCTGCAACTAGCACACCGGCGAGACGCATGTGTTGGCCACGAGCAAGGTTGCAAGGGCACGTGGCTAACGCGCTTGCAAAAAGTACATGAAGAAAGATGCTCAACTACTTAGTTGCCTGTGTGCCATGTATCTTTTCTTGTGAATCTCTAAATGTTGTGGTGACGCCGTGGTCACGTAGGATGTGTTTGGACCGGTTTGTAGGTCGGCGGCGCTACGGGTCTTCCCCGCCTAGGTCCGACTGCGTGGGGTGAGGAGTCTCAGTTGCTCCAGGCGAGCCCAAGGACGCGTTGTCCGTGGATGCCGCTCTCCCTCTTGATGGATAATCGTGGATCCCCTCGTTCTCCTCAGCCTCGGATCTCATCTTCGGGTGAAGACGTAGATCCTGTGTGTGCAAGGTCGGACGACGGCGTCGAGCCTCCCCTCCCGAGGGCATCGTCTTGACGATGGTGGTTCCTTATTTTCTATGCATATATCATTGAATTCGTGAAATAAAATTGTTATGTTTTTGGAATATTTTTTTATATATTTGAAAATTTACACTTATTTTATATTCAAATGTATGTATACATTGTGATGATACAAAAAGTTAAACAACCGTTGCAACGCACGGACATTTAGCTAGTCAATAATTATAGTTTTTTATGGATAGATTGCAAAATGTAATATTATTCACAATGTCTTTTTTTAAAGAACAATGTCTTCTTTGGTCGAACAGATACATATGCTATGGTGTAATATTCTTTGAGATGGTGTTTTCTATAGTCAAATTGATATGAATTATGGTGTTGCACCGGTGTAATCTTGATATTTATTTATTGAAGTGCAATATTTATCCTACCGTTTTGTGTCTTTGAGATATCTTGATATTTTAAATTTGTGAATGTGTCATGCTTCATTTTATTTTTCATTTTCAAAGTGCTAAGCATCAAATATATTAATTAGTTGAACATGAGCAATTATTTTTTATTAATGAAGGTATAGACATAAATGAAATACACCTAATTTTGTGGTTATTAATTAAAAATAAATATGTTAATTCTCTTGCAATGTGTAGTGTTACTCATGGTGTTACTATAAGTACACACTTGTGTTACTACGGTAGTTGGATTATTGTGTTACACCATTTGGATACTATGTTACTAGTTGTATTCTGAAGCTAAAAAAGATGTTACTAATTGTGTTACTGCAGTTAGAAAATATGTTACCACCAATGTTCTACATCCATGAATATATGTTACTACATTAAAAAATGGTGTTACTAGTGCAGTTGGTAACACATAATATGCGTGTTACTACAACATAATGGTAACGCAATTTTTAACATATGGTAACAATTATTATGTGTGAAAGTGGACAACACGCAGTAACACGGCCTAATGGAACACATCAAAAATTGTGTTACTGCATCGCGTAGTAACACTGTTTTGAACCTGTAGTAACACAAGACTGTGTTACCAAAGATCTGTCCTGTTGTAGCTATGTGCATTCCTCAATGCAATTTCTCAGATCGCGTAGTACCCATTGTGAAGCTATGTGCATTCCTCAATGCAATTTCTCAGAAGGTCATCAATCCACTAACTCTGCCAAGTTTACAGAAAGATGTGGTCCAATGTCTTGTCAGCTTCGAGTTGGTGTTCCCATAAACCTTTTTCAATATTATGACGCACCTCATAGTTCACCTAGTCGAAGAGATTTCCATTCTCGGTCCTGTATTTCTGCACAACATGTTCCCGTTTGAGAGGTTCATGGGAGTCTTAAAGAAATATGTTCATAACCGTGCTAGGCCAGAATGAAGCATCTCAAAGGGGTATGGAACGGAGGAGGTCATTGAATTTTGTGTTGACTTTATTTCTGACATTCAGCCGATCGGTGTTCCTCAATCGCGCCATGAAGGGAGACTGCGTGGAAAAGGCACGCTAGGAAAGAAAGTAACAATATGTCAAGACGGGCATTCTTTCACTCGAGCACACTACACAGTTCTACATAATTCCAGCTTGGTGGCTCCATATATCGAGGAACACAAGAATTTTTTATGCTCTAAATACCCGGAGAAACCTGAAGATTGGATTGATGGACAACACATGAAGACTTTCGGCGGTTGGTTGCAAACACGTCTCATTAATGACACCAATGTTGGAGAACAGCTATACTTGTTGGCCAAGCAACCATCTTCGACTATATTGACTTTTCAAGGGTACGAGATAAATGGGAATACATTTTACACGGCCGACCAAGATAAAAAGAGCACCAACCAAAACAGTGGTGTCCGCTTTGATGCAACAAACTACAATGGGAAAAAGGTCACATATTATGGTTACATAGAGCAGATATGGGAACTTGACTATGGACCTTCTTTTAAGGTCCCTTTGTTCAAGTGCAAATGGTTCAACCTAGAAGGCGGGTAGAGGTAGACACACGGTACAGAATGACTATAGTGGATTTTAAGAATCTTGGGTACGACACCAAACCATTCGTCCTAGCCAGCGAAGTGGCTCAGGTTTTCTATGTGAAGGACATGTCTACCCTACCGAAAAAAAGAAAAGATAAGCAAGCGAATACATCATACGATGAGCCAAACCGCCACATAGTTCTTTCAGGGAAAAAAATCATCGTGGGAGTGGAGGACAAGATAGACATGTCAGAAGATTATGATAAGTTTCATGAAATTCCGCCCTTCAAAGTGAACACTGACCCAAGCATCAAGTTAAATGAAGAAGATTGTCCATGGTTACGGCGCAATCAGAAGAACAAGTGAACACTAGATAGGGATGTTGTTGGTGATGTGTAATAATGTATTAAACCTTTTATGTAACTGTGTTCTGAAAACTCAGAAGAAAACTCTAAACACTGATTTTTGGTTCTAAAAACTCCAACGGCTTACAAGCGAAAGTTGGAACAAAACACACGGTTTCCCCTGCATACAGCCCGACGGTGGCTCGTGAGTGCCCGCATATC
Source organism: Poa pratensis (assembly GCA_947311845.1). Classification (NCBI taxonomy): domain Eukaryota; kingdom Viridiplantae; phylum Streptophyta; class Magnoliopsida; order Poales; family Poaceae; genus Poa; species Poa pratensis. The sequence goes on from CAMZMU010000118.1 coordinate 10,435,199, forward strand.
AAATGCACCGTCGGACGTATGCAGGGAATCCGAATGATTTGTATTCGGTCGATGAACTGAAGTATTTTGTAGATAGAACAAAACACACGGTTTCCCCTGCATACAGCCCAACGGTGGCTCTTGAGTGCCCGCATATCAAATGCACCGTTGGACGTATGCAGGAAATCCGAATGCTTTGTACATCAAATGAACTACACTGAGTGCCGAACATGTTCGAGAGGGGGCTATATATAGGGTCATGTGACTGATCCAACACTGATTTTGTCCTCAAACACCCCTGATCCAACGGCTCACAAGCGCTTGAAAGAAACACACCCCTGATCCAACGGCTCACAAGGGCCTGAAAGAAACACATGATCCGTCTGCTTCTTTAGTCCCGTTGGTGTTACCAACCGGGACTAAAGGCAGGCTTTGCGGTCACGTGCCCTCCCCCAGCGCTGCCTTGTAGGTCTATATGTATTGTCGTCGACGGGGTAAACCCTAATCCACCATTCCTAGCAACAAACCCATCGTATCCACGAGATGGATCCACCACACCCGCCGCAGCGCCTTCTGGACGAGGTCGAGCGTGCTCGGCAGAGCGCGCTTGGGCGCTACCGCGGGAGCCTATCCCGTCGTATGCCCACGAGCCCGGCGTGGAGAGGAATGCCCAACTACCGGCCTCCTGATGCGGTGCCGGAGGAGGTGCGGAGGGCACACGAGCGCGCGTGGTCCGACGTCCCCGACCCCGACGAGGATGCGTACGCCGCAGGGGTGGCGTGGGGATCTGCGGCCGTACCTCCACCAGTCGTCGCCGCCCCTCCCGACGAGGAGGATGACGTCGACGATGACTTCGACTGGAGCGACCATGGGGAAGAGGGCGGCGGGCCGCAGATGCAGGAGGCCATTGAAGCCTCCTTCCTGTCCGTCCACGACGACCGTGTGCAGCGAGCTAGAACTGCCAGCCAGCTCAAGGCGAAGGAGGCTTCCGAGCTGGACTGGGCGCTGAAAGACTCATCCTTCATGGATCTTGCCCTCCGCCGCAAACGTGCGCGCGAGAACCGGGTGGCCGTGAACGGGGCTGGCTCCTCCCGCCGTTCCCCCTAATCCTACGGCCTCCGAGCCAGCAAGTCCGTTTATGTAGAAATGTAACTGTGTTATGAAAACTGTTAGTGATGTGTAATAATGTATTAAACCTTTTATGTAACTGTGTGGGGATGTTGTTAAGGATGTTTTTAAAATAAAGAGATAATTATTAGAAATTTCTAGACAATTAAATCAATGGATAAATGGGATATAAAAGAAATAAGAAAAATATATGATTTTTAGACAATTAAATCAATGGATATATTTTTTGACACATTTTTAGACAATGGATAAATGTGATGTAAAAGAAATAAGAAAAAGATATGATTTTCAGAAATATTGAAACATTTAAATTAAACATATATAAAAAAGAAACTAGAGCAAAAAAAATTCAAAAAACATGTAAATCAAAGTATATAAAAGAAACAGAAAACAGAAAAGAAACTAGAAACAAAAACAATTAAAAAAGAAAGTAAATCAAAGTATATAAAAGAAAACAGAAACAAAAACCATTGAAAACAGAAAAAGAAACTAGGAAAAAAAATTAAAAAGCCCATTTAGACTCGGTTGGTAATACCAACCGGGACTAAAGGTCTGCTGGGCTTCGCGCTCAAATTTTGGCGGCCCAGAGAGACCTTTAGTCTCGGTTGGTGTTACCAACTGAGACGAAAGACCCTTTAGTCTCGGTTCGTGGCTAGAACCGAGACTAAAGGTCATTTTAGCAGCGTTTTGGGTGGTTCTGCCCCAATTTTTTCACAACTTCTCCGCCTCTCTGCCTCCTCTCCGCCTCCGATGCCGCCGACGCCCCCGAGATGGCGAAGCCCTGCTCCGCCGCGCCGTCCGCTCCTCCGCGATGCCTCTCCTCTCCGCCTCCGACGCGGCCAACGCTGCCCCCACGCCGTCCCCGACGCAGCCGCCGCGCCGTACGTCCGCCCCGATGCCGCCCCTGCGACGTGACGTGCCCTCCCGTCCCCGCCGCTGTCGTGCTTGTCGTGGGGTAGATAACACGGCAGATGCTACCTTGGGGTAGCTTGAGTTGATGGGCAAAGCGACACTGGCGTCTGGGAGATTGTTTAGCACTGCAGGGACAAAGGGTTTACCCAGGTTCGGCCTCTCCATTGGAGATAAAGACCTACTTCCTGCTATCTTATTATTGATCTCAATCTCGATAACCCGGCTACGATAACAGAGCCGGATCTCAATCTAGGTTACAAGATTGGGGTGTTTGTCTCGATGGTTCTCTCGCCTAAGCTTGGATCGTAAAGGTTCTCCTCAACTAGGGCTCAGGGACCGGTTTATATAGACGACCGGGTCTCCTAGCACTTTACAATACGAACCCGGGCTCTACCCAGACTCGGAGTCCTACTCTAGCTCTTCTAGCCTTCGTGTCCTCCAAGTCCCGAACCGCCTCTGGTCTTCTAGAAACTTCCCTTCCTGAACCGGGTTACCGCCAAAGCCTCTGCCCTAGCAACATTACCCGGCCCATTCTGATGGTTAGCTGCCCTGGCCGGGCCTCCTGCCTGGCGGGTCACGCTTCCCTCTTCATGGGCCTACCGGGTTATTATCCCCCCATCAGTAGCCCCAAGATTAACCTGGTTGCCAGGTTGGCATGCTCCGCTTCTATTCTTGAATATTGCTTCTTTGAGCAGAACTGATATCCTGGCCAGCCGGGTTAATCACCTGAAATATGAAACAACACATAACAAATTTAATATCAGAACATGTCTCTTTTCTCCTTAGCTTGGCCAGTCTTTTTGGCGGTTCACGCCGTAACCCGGTTATCTCTTGCCGGGTTCACACGCCCCGGGTTTCACTTTCGACACTTAGTGAAAATTATCGCCCAACTGTAAATCCATCCTCATCCTCATCCATCTTAATCACGATCTTATCAATTAATATCCCATGATTATCTCATTCTGTTTGTTGTTGACTTTTAGTCAAAGATCCTTATCTCTTCACTTTTTACCACAACACCCCTAGGGTTTTTACTGCGCCTATAAATAGGAGACCACGTGACACCGCGGTCACTTTCCCCATTCAGTTCATCTTCTTCCTCGCACCCGCACTGTAGCAGCCGCAGATTCAATCTCCAATCGAGCCCCCAAATCTCCGCGAGAAGATCCACAGGTACGATTCTCCCACACATCCGTGCTCCGCACTCGATTCCAGTTTGGATCTCGTTCAAATTTACTTTGCATTTCCCTCTCCACGCATTTGCATCTAGAGCTAGGGTTTCACATCACCATTGTTGCGCCCAGGGAACCTCGAAGCTCCACAGCCACGGTGAAGGACAAAGCGAAGGCTGGAGGTCCCCGTGCGGCGAAGAAGCTCGCGAAGAAACCTCACAGCACCCACGCTGGTGCATCTGGCTCCGCCGCCCCCACTGCTACTCAGGTCAACTGTACCAAATCCACGGTGACAAACTTGATGCTGCAAGAGTACGTGAACTGCGGCGAGCTCCCTCTCAAGGATGAGATTCACTGGCGTGCTGCTGGAGAAGAAATCCGTCCCAGCCCCAAAGAAGGTGAAGTGGTGGTTTTCCTCGACCATGTTCAGCGCGGCCTTCACCCCCCGGTTCTCTGTTTTTCCGCCGGGTCTTGAAGTACTACGGCCTTAGGCCTCAAGACATCGCGCCTAACTCTATGCTGAACATCAGCAACTTTGTTGTGTTCTGTGAAGATTATCTGCAAATGGCTCCAAGCCTCGAGCTGTTCCTTGAATTCTTCTACTGCAACCCATCTCGCAAGGACCAAGTACTCCCATATGGTGGAGTTGCGATCCAGCGCCGAAGGGAATGCGATTTCCCGGCCCTTCTTCTAGCCAGCCATCCCAAGGGGTGGCAAAACACATATTTTTACTGCAAGGACACCTCACCAGAATCTGACGATGCCCGTTACCCGGCTTTCCGGAACTCGGGCTTAACATATGAAGCCAAAATGAACAGCTATGCTGATGACGCTGAGCGGGTCAAGCTCGAGCCCACCCTTCGCCGGGCCAGAGCTTTACTCGCCCATGGCCTCAAGGGCATAGATCTGGTTAAGTGCTGGATCGGTTGGTTTATCCAGCCACTCAGCATCAGGACCCGGCTAATTTGCCAATACACTGGTGAAACCACAGACAACATGCGTTACTCTGAGATGACGCTAACTGATGATCAGCTCGTGAAGAATGCCAAGAGACTGCTTGGCGAAAAGAAAGATGCCATTGCACTGAACGGGCTCGCCCCCTTTAGTGCCAAGAACAAACCCTCCACGGTAAAACCAATACTTGATCATTTTTGCTTACTTTAACCCGGTAATTTCATCCATAGACTGTTACTTACTGTGACTACTTTTTCTCAGGACTCCAAGTGGTGGAGCGTGGATTTTACCCCTACATCCTCTCCTGATGGGGAGGGCACAGAAAGTGAAGACGATGAAGAAGAAGAAGAAGGTGAGCTAGACTCCGTAGGCCGGCTCTTCCTCCAGTTGATTAACAACGAAGTCCCCAACAAGGACACCTCTACTGATAACCCGGCAAATCTTATTCCAGGCACCACTGACCCGGCTTCTGACGTATTGCCGGGTCCCCAAACTGCTGCACCTCCTACTCAAAAGAGGACCCGGGCCACCATTGCCAAGGTACCACATTCTCATTTCTCAATTTTCATGATGAACTCATCTCAAACTTAAGCACAAACATTGGAAAAGGAGGCTGAGAAGGAGGCTGAGGCGAACAAGAGACGCCGAACCCGGTCTTCTACAAGCCATGCTTCCCTGAGCCCAGGTATCCCTCAACGCTCTTTATCAAGCTGGGCCAAATCCATCCAGAAGACGCCCAGCAAACAGTTCCCTTTAGCTGGCAAGATCCGGGTTCCTAAACCATCTCGTTTGTCAGATTCCTCCTCGGATGGTGTTAGCACACCCGAGGATTTCCAGATCAACGCCGGGTTAGAAATACTTCACACATCTTTTCCATACCTCTATACTTTACTGTCCCTTTCTTGTTTAACTAAGACACTATCTTGTTCCAGTGCCAGAGCTTTTATGGATGAAGACCCGGAATCTCCTCCCGCGGCGTCTCCTCTCCAGTAACAACAGAGCCTTCTCCTATGGAGGCACACATTGAGGAACCAGAGGACAAAGACGAGCCAACGGAGCAAGCAACCCCCGTGGCTTCTCCAAAAAACATTGTTGATCCAGTGCCAGAATCCTCCCCAGCTGCTCATTCGCCCGGGTTAGGCTCTGGAACCAAAGAAGATGAAGTACAAGTTACTGGAACCCGGCACGTTCCAGTACAAAGTGCTCCTGAGACTCTTGCCAAGGTGCCAGCTCCAGATGCTGACCCGGCATCTCCTGCCAAGGGCAAGAACCCGGCTTCCTCATCAAATTTACCGGCTCTGGACGCCATGTCCGTTCCAGCACTTTGCGATGAATATTTTTCTCGCCTTGCTCAACACAAAACCTGGAGACAGAACTGGTCGCCCTAATTCAAAAACGATATCAGGTACCCATTTTTACTTCTTGCCTGTATATTTTCTTGCATAACTATACCCTGAGTAGCCCCAAGCTCTAAGTTCATCACTTGTGATGAGCTTGGTGCTTACAATATGAATTTCTTAGGTAAAAACTTCAAACCTGTAGCCCCCAAGGCCCGGATTGTCTGTTTACAGCAACCTGGGACTAAAAAACTTCCATCATTTAAAACTTGCCAATTTTCACATCAGAACTTTGAACACTGTAGCCCCCAAGTGCCGGGTTGTGTGCCTGCAGCAACCTGGGACTTCTTTATTACATTGAACATTTGAACTTCAAACTGAGTAGCCCCCAAGTGCCGGGTTAGCTGTCCACAGCTACCTGGGACTAACAGTTAGAAAATTTTCAGACTTTTTGCGCATGTAGCCCCCAAGTGCCGGGTTGCACGCCTGCGGCGACCTGGAACTACACCTCATACCCTGAGAAAATTTAAAATATATAGCCCCCAAGTTCCGGGTTAACTTGCCTGCGGTAACCTGGGACTAACATAACTTCTTGCATCTTAACAGGAAGACCATGCCAAGGCCCAGGCTGAAATCACCCGGCTCAAGGACACTGCCAAAACTGAATCTGAGACCCGGGCTGATCACGCAGCTCAACTCCAAGCCTTAGAAGAAAAAATTACTGCTCTGACGCAAGAAAACTCTGATCTGAAGAAGGATATGCAGGAGAACGAGGAGAACTTCCAGGAGCAACAGGAGACACTGCAGAAGCAGCTGGATGACACCAACAGTGAGCTGACCCGGCTAAAGAGAATGATCACCTCTATGGTTGAATCTTTAGTGGGTAAGCACTACTCTGAACTCGAACTGAACTGAGCCAGCAAAACCCGGTTTTAAAATCTCACTGTTATGCTTTTCCTTACGCAGGCCCTCGTGATGGGAACCTCCGCAAAACTGCTGCAGAGAAAATCAAGTGCATGTACACGCTGACTCGCCAGCTGTACTTTGGCAGCTGCGAGGTCATCAAAGCCGCAAGGCTCTGGGAGAACCCGCCAAGCAAGTACACTGAAGTCCTTGGGCATCTGTCAACAATGCCACAATGGATACATCTGCTCAAGAGATCTGCATGCAGGGCCGGGGTGATGCGAGGTCTTGCCCTGGCAAAGGCCTACCATCCCCAGCTAAACCCGGCTCCCCTGAAGAAGGGCTTTCCCCAATTTGACACTGATGGCAAGGAATTCGATAAGAAGTGCTACGCCCGGGTTGTGAAGCAAACCCGGCACGTTGCCACTGTAATTGCCAGCAAGATGAAGCTCACCACTTTGCAGCTTGGATATACTGAAAATGATGAAGAGATCATGGATGACGAGCCACAACGCGTCGATCTCCCGCAAAGCTATAAGGATTCCCTTGACCCGGCAAAAACTGCTCCTGGTACCTCCACTGCTCCCAGCTCTTCTACGCCAGTTATTCCTCCTCCATCACGGGCGATAGTTGAAGAAGATGATGAAAACTTCTTCCAGCCACTTCGAAAAATCACCCGGCGCAAGACCAAGGCCAAAGAGACCGAAGAGACCAAGGAGCCAGAAGCTAACCCGGCGGCCGCCGAGGAAGATGACCCGGCAAAGACCGTCGAGGAACAACCATCCGGCTCTCCTCCCCGTGACCCGGCTCCTGAAGCCGAGGCTTGAAAACTTACGCAGATGCTTTTATCTCTGCAAGAAAACAATCTTATTCGGCCCTTTGGGCACTTATTGTAATAACTTTAGCACTGTTTGCACTATGCCTGTGATGGTGCGCCTATGCACCTGATGAAACTTTTATGCTACTCTCAAACTTTTGCTTTGAAATATGCCTCTTCTGTGGTTTCGATGACCCTTTTGATTTCTTTAACTGTGAGCCGGCTTTCGCATGGATACCCTGTCGCAACTTCTCTGAGAAAAACAGGGTCGAACCAAGTCCCAATGGGCCTCATGGTTGATTGAATTTCCAGGTGAGCAATCAGGCCATAAAATTGCGAGTCACATCAGCTCAACAGCAAGATAACCAAGAATAAACTAGTGGCATAAAGCCGGGTCTTGGGATTGCAGCTACAAACTATTGAAGTAAGAGCCCCCAAGACCTGGATCAATGTTTATAAAGTAATGGCTTAACTATGCAACATTACCCCATTGATCCTCATACTGGTGGGACACGCTCTCTGGGCGTCCTCAAAGATAACTATGCACTTGTTCTATGACAAAAACATAAACAACTAAAAATAAACTACACCTTCATACTTCTGAATCCAAAATACTGAAGCTAAAACTGCACAGCCGGGTCACAAAACATCGAGACCCGGATGACCGTAAAAGCCGGGTCTTGGGAAAAAAACTTGAACCCCTCAAGGACAAGCCCCCAAGACCAAGCTTAACATGGAACTATGCAACACTACTATCAAACATAAAGTAAAAAAAGAAACTGAAAGAACACAAATTTCTGTTCAACCTTCACTTTATTGATAGAAAAGGTTAGGTCAGCAAGCCGCCTCATTAAAAACCTTCCAGTCCCCTTAGGTACCCTGGTAAGGAAAAGAGCGCGTCTGAAACCTGCTGCCTGTTACATCGTGTATTACATCTCATATCTCTTTCTTATGCTAAGTATAGTATGGGCGCAGCTGGGCAATGTTCCATGGCCTCTCACGCTCTTCCAATGAAAAGGTAGAGTGCGATGTGTCATTTACAGACTCGGACTTTTCTCTTGCATCCACTAAATAATATGAACCATTGTTCAATTTCTTGCTTATGATGAAGGGCCCTTCCCAAGGAGGAGATAACTTGTGCATCCCTTCTTGGATTGCGTCCATCGCAGCACTAAATCTCCCTCCTGGAAAGTGCGAGTTTTAACCCGGCGACTATGATACCGCCTCAAATCCTGTTGATACACTGCTGATCTCTCCAGTGCTTGTTCTCTGTTCTCCTCAAGCAGGTCCACAGAATCCTGCCGGGTCTGCTCATTTTCTGTTTCAACGTAAGCCGCCACGCGAGGCGAGTCATGAATTATATCACTTGGCAAAACTGCCTCTGCCCCATACACCATAAAGAAAGGGGTCATCTTTGTGGATCTGTTTGGTGTTGTGTTGATTCCCCAAACTACTGATGGCAACTCCTCAACCCACGCTCCAGCGGCTCTGAGACACGGGACCCGGAGACGTGGTTTCAAACCTCGAAGCAACTCCTGATTTGCTCGTTCTACTTGTCCATTGGCCTGCTGATGAGCAACTGAAGCAACATCTAAACGTATACCCTGGTTTCCACAGAACTTTGCCATCTCACCAAGGGACATGTTAGTACCATTGTCTGTGATGATACTATGAGGATACCCAAACCTGTGTATGATCTGCTTCAAAAACTTGACTGCTGTAGCTGCTTCACAATTAGTAACAGGCATCACCTCAACCCACTTTGTAAACTTATCAATGGCAACCAAGAGGTGGGTTTTCTTGCAAGGAGACATGCTAAAAGGACCCACCATATCAAGCCCCCAAACTGCAAAGGGCCAAGTCAAGGGTATTGTTCGCAACTCCTGAGCCGGCACATGAATTTGCCTTGCGTATCTCTGGCAACCATCACATCTACTCACCAAGCGCTCTGTATCTGCCTGGGCTGTGAGCCAGAAGAAACCGTGTCTGAAAGCTTTTGCTACTAAAGACCTTGTTGAAGCATGATGACCACAATCTCCCTCATGAATCTCTTTCAAAATTTGCCGGCCTTCCTTTCCAGACAACATCTCTGAAACACTCCAGAAACACTTCTCTTATATAACTCGCCATCAATAAATACGTAAGCCTTAGCCCGGCGCACAATTTGCCGGGATATAACTTCCTGCTCTGGCAGCTCTCCACGCAAAAGATACGCCAAATAAGGTTCTGTCCACTCTGGAATTTCATGGGTTGCTGCCACTAATTGCGAATCCGGATCTTCCTGACCCGCCAGTTCCTCTACGCCCTGAGGGTTGACTGATGGAGTCCATAGCTCGTCCAAGAAAACATTAGGTGGAACCGGCTCTCTACGTGAGCCGAGTCTTGACAAAGCATCTGTAGCATCATTTTTCCTGCGATCAATATGATCCACCTAATAGCCTGAGAAAAACCCGACTACCCTGTCCACTTCTCTTCTGTAAGCCGCCATTGTCGCATCTTTTCTATCCCATGTTCCTGAAACTTGCTGTGCCACAAGATCTGAATCCCCATAACAATTGATATGCTTGATGCTCATCTCCTTTGCCATACGCAAACCATGTAACAAGGCCTCATATTCTGCCACATTGTTAGAACAATCAAAGTGAATCTGCAAAACATAGCTCAGCTTATCACCCTTGGGATAAGTTAATACAACTCTAGCTCCTGAACCTTGTGCTTGCTTAGACCCGTCAAAGTGCATGACCCAAGGCTTGAGACCCGGCGCAAGGGGTGGTGCACTCAACTGTGTCCAATCATTAAGAAAATCAGCCAATGCCTGAGATTTGATAGCTGTGCGGGGCACATAGTCAATGTGGTAAGGCCCCATCTCTATTGCCCACTTGGCAATTCTTCCTGTAGCTTCTGAATTCCTGATAATATCTGCTAAGGGTATTGAACTCACCACTGTGATTGGATGCTCCTGAAAATATGGTTTCAACTTTCTACTTGCCATGAAAACACCAAACACTAGCTTCTGCCAATGCGGATAGCGCTGCTTTGCTTCTGATAACACCTCACTAACATAATAGACCGGCCTCTGAACCGGGTTTTCCTTGCCTTCTTCCTTACGCTCGACCAGCACCACAGTACTCATGGCCTGAGGCCTGACAGCTTCTAGATCGAAACCTGCAGATTAGATCTCACCAAGAACACACAGAACACGCAAACACTACTCACGCACGTGGCACAGATTTGATTGCTACTGGTCCGTGTCGGGCCAGGATATGTTATTGCTTATTTCGGACTAGGGTTTACAAGAGGGTTTTACATGTATTTATAGGACCTAGGGTAGAGTCCTTGCTGGACACGACATACCATCGTGCGTGCTTATACCCTAACAATCACCCCCCTAAGCATGAACGCTTATGTGACAGCTCGAACTCCAATCCTGTCTCTCATCTCCAGGAACTTCAACCTCCCCAAAGACTTAGTCAGAATATTGGCGAGCTGATCATTTGTGCATACATATTTGACATTAATCCTCTTCTTCTCCACACACTCTCGAATATAATGATATTTCGTATCAATGTGCTTACTCCTGTCATGAAACACTGGATTCTTGCATAGAGAAATTGCGGATTTGTTGTCAACATTCAGCACCACTCCTTCAGGCTCTTGATTGATCATGTCACCAAGTAGCCTAGCTAACCACACTCCTTGTTTAGCTGCGGTAGCTGCTGCAATATACTCCGCTTCACAGGATGACTGAGCTACAACCTTTTGTTTCTGTGACAGCCAGCTAATTATGTTTCTGCCATGGAAATATGCAACTCCCGAAGTACTTCTATGGTCATCGACATCTCCAGCCATATCGCTGTCACTAAACCCCTGCAAATTGACCTCGCCTCCTTCCTTCTTCGTATACACACAACCAAAGTTTGTGGTACCTTTAATATCGGAGTATATGTTTTACTGCACTCAAGTGCTCATTTGTGGGTGTCTCCATATAGCGACTCACAATTCCAACTGAATATGCTAAATTAGGTCTTGTATTCACCAAGTATCTCAAGCTCCCAACAAGACTCCTATATTCAGTTGCATCAACTTCTGATGTTCCACTCCTTTTACTTAATTTCAAGCGAGTTTCCATAGGTACCTGAGAGGGATTACAGTCCTCCATGTCACATTTCTCAAGGATTTTCTTAGCATAAGCCTCCTGGCACAAAGTGATGACACCAGGTTTTTGCTGTACTTCTATACCAAGGTAATAGCTAAGTAGACCCAAATCACTCATCTTGAATAGATCCTTCATTTGTACCTTGAACTTTGCAATCTCTCCTTCGTCAGTACCCGTGATCAACAAATCATCAACGTAAACACCTACTAATAGATGATCAGCTCCTTTTCCTCGCTTGTATAAGGCATGCTCTAGTGGACATCTTTCGAACCCAATTGACAGTAGAGTTCTGTGAAGTTTTATATTCCATGCACGAGGTGCTTGCTTTAGGCCGTACAATGCCTTCTTCAACTTCAACACCTTGTGCTCAACTCCTTCAACAACATACCCAGGTGGCTGCCTCACATAAACCTCCTCCTCTAACTCGCCATTAAGAAATGCAGTCTTCACATCCATATGATGTAATTTCCATGCTTCTTGTGCTGCGAGTGCAATAAGTAGCCTCACTGATTCCATACGTGCTACTGGAGCAAACACTTACTCGAAGTCAATTCCTTGTTCTTGTACATAGCCCTTTGCCACTAATCTTGCTTTGTGTTTTACCACTTTTCCCTCGGTATCTTTCTTCAGTTTATAAATCCACTTGAGTCCAATAGCCTTCTGCCCTTTGGGAAGATCAACAAGACTCCACGTCTCATTTTCTCTTATAGATCCCAATTCATCATTCATTGCACGATGCCAACTAATCATAGTATTGGCTTCCTCAAACTTGGTCGGTTCTTCATTTTCTGTTAGAAGACATTGACCTCTTCCTCGTCCAATCACTCGAACAGGATTTATCGTGCGTAGGGCTTCTTCTGGATATAAATCCAACACTGACCGTAGCTTCACATGCGTAGGCGGTCGTGTTCTATCTGGAGGTGCTGCTGGTCCCTCCGTCCCTGGTGTAATGGGAGCATCATCATCTTCTTCTGACTGATCTCCTGCAGTTGTTTCTTCTGATGAAATATCCTGCCGTGGCAACGTTTCCATCGTTTTTCTTGCCGTGGCAATACTTCCGACAGTAGTTTCTTGTGCTTTTTCTGCCGTGGCAGCACTAGCAGCAGGTGTGCTCGACAAGCTGGGAAATGTTCCCTGGTCGTCATGTGCACCGCCGTCGCCACCACCACGACTCGTAGGTGTCCCTGGATCATCTGGTTCACCTCCACGTTCTCCCTGTTCAACATAGCTATACACAACATGAAAGATTTCATTAGACACTGGATAATTTGACTCAGCTGCATCCCAGTTCCATGATCTGTCCTCCTCGAAGACCACATCGCGAGTGACGCATGCCCGCTTGGTAGAGGGATTGTACGCACGGTAGGCTTTCGAGCCAGGCTCATAACCAATCATGATCATCGGTGTGCTGCGATCGGTAAGCTTTCCAACATGCCTTGTCACTGTCTTTACATGAGCTATGCAACCAAATGTGCGAAGGTGAGCTACATTGGGCTTGTGTCCATACCATTCTTCATACGGAGTCATGCCTTCAACACTTTTTGTAGGCGCCCTATTGAGAAGGTACACTGCCGTCACCACAGCTTCTCCCCAAAATTTTCCAGGAATATCTTTGCTCTTCATCATGCTCCGAGCCATGGCAACCACGGTCTGATTCCTACGTTCCACCACTCCATTTTGCTGTGGAGAACAAGGTGCAGTCAAATACCGCTTAATGCCATGTTCTTCACAATATGAATTGAACTCATCCGAGGTGAATTCACCCCCTCTATCTGTACGAAATGCCTTCAGTTTTGCTTCTGATTCGACTTCCGCAGCAACTCTAATTTTCTTGAATGCATCAAGAGCTTGATCCTTTGTTTTAATCAGTATAATCCACATATATCTGCTGTAGTCATCAACAACAAGTAGAAAATACTTATTTCCTGCTGGAGTTGCGGGAGTGATTGGGCCACAAAGATCACCATGAACAAGTTCTAGCATTTTATCTGCCCTGTATATGGCTTCTCGAGGAAACGGTGCTCTTTTTTGTTTTCCAATGAGACATCCGTCACACACTTGCTGCGCATGATCCATACATGGCAGTCCTCTCACCATGTTCTTCTGGCCGAGTTGGCCCAAAGCACGAAAGTTCAAATGTCCATATCGAGCATGCCACATCCATGCCTCCTCCTTCATGCTAGCCATGAGACAAATTGGGTTTGCACGATTTGTATCCAGGATATACATCCTATTGCTTGATCTCTTCACTTTCATCACCAAGTTTTTCTGTCTATCGTACCCCCATAAATATCCATCTTCTAGCACAATCTTACACCCATGCTCCTCTAGCCGACCAAGACTGATTATGTTGCTCTTGAGCTTGGGTATATAGTACACATCAGATAACACCTTATGGTTTCCACGGCTTGACTGAAACATAACAGTTCCACGCCCTTCTATCTTCACCGTAGTACCATCTCCGAAGCGTACTGTTCCTCCTACCGTGGTATATAGCTCGACAAATTGAGCTTTGTCCCCGGTCATGTGATTACTAGCACCGGTATCTAGGTACCAAATACTGCTGCTGGTTTGCCCCCTCTTCTTATCGTGGAGATATACTTTTTCTTCCACAAGAGTGACAGTTTCAGTAGCTGAATCCTTCTGAGGTTTTCTCCCTCTTCTTGCAGTTCACACAGTTCCAGCATCATCAAATCAGCTGGTTCATCTCCCTCCTGTGCAATGGCAATGTACGCCTTCTCCTGAGCTGGCTTCTCTTGAGCAGGTTTGCGGCAGTCGGATTTACAGTGTCCATACAAACCACAATTGTGACATCTTATCTTTTTGATGTCAAACTTTTTCTTAGGCTGTGCTTCGCCATCTTCCTGCCCTTTCTTAGCTAGTTTAGGTTTCCATTGCTTCTTTCCATCACCACCGGAAGGTTTACTAGGGCCGCCCGCTGTTCTTTCGACAGAGCTTCCCATTGCTGCCTCGTGAGCATCAGTTGCTCACTTTGCTCAGATTTGCCAGCATCCATGCGAACTCTGGCGTCATGAGCTTTGAATCGACCCACCAGATCTTCAATCGTGAGGGTTTTTAGATCGACACATTGCTCAATTGACGTGATGATTTGAAGATAGCGTGTGGGCGCTGCACGCAAAAACCGTCTTACAACTGACAGATCCTCCACCTTCTCTCCATAGCAGCGAATTGAATTCACCATAGTCACCACGCGAGATGAGAACTGATCTAGGGTTTCATCCGCGCCCATGCTGAGATTTTCGTAGCCTTTCATTAGGGTTTGAAGCATCGCCTCCTTCACACGATCATGGCCTTCATGCAGAAGTTTGATCGTCGCCCATGCCTCCTTCGCTGTTTTCTTTCCAGCGAGATGTTGCAGAACATCCTTTGGTACCACGAAGTAGAGAGCGGTCAGAGCCTGCCGATCCTTGGTGTACTTTGCCCCTCCCTTCAGATATTCAGCGCCACTGGGATCTATTGCTTCCCAGTTCTCTTGCGCATCCATGGCTACCTCCATGTTCATTACCCACAGGGCGTAGTCCTCGCGATCCAGGCGGGGGTACAGCGCTGCCCCCACCGTCGTCATTGCTTTCGACGCTCCTGCCGCTTCTGCGGTTCCCAGATCCTCGCGCTTCACCAACGCCATGACCTCCTTCTTTCTCTCTGGAGATCACGTGCAGGAACCCTAGGGCTCTGATACCAATTGACAGCTTCTAGATCGAAACCTGCAGATTAGATCTCACCAAGAACACACAGAACACGCAAACACTACTCACGCACGCGGCACAGATTTGATTGCTATTGAACCGTGTCGGGCCAGGATATGTTATTGCTTATTTCGGACTAGGGTTTACAGGAGGGTTTTACATGTATTTATAGGACCTAGGGTAGAGTCCTTGCTGGACACGACATACCGTCGTGCGTGCTTATACCCTAACAAGGCCCGACAACGACGTATAATAGCATGGGTTCCTTGGGACCCGGGGCTGCCAAGACTGGCGCTTCTGATAATTGTTTCTTCAGAGCTTCAAATGCCTCATCTGCTTCCTGATTCCACACAAAATTGTCTGTTTTCTTCAGTAACTTGTACAAAGGGATTGTCTTTTCTTCGAGCCGGGATATAAACCGGCTTAGCGTAGCCACACATCCTGTCAACTTCTGAACATCTGCCAATTCCTCTGGTTTTTTCAAACTTTGGATAGCTCTAATTTTTTCCGGGTTTGCCTCAATTCCCCTCTGACACAATGAAACCGAGCAATTTTCCTGCTGGAACTCCAAACACGCACTTTGTGGGGTTAAGTTTCATCTTGTACTTCCTCAAATTTTTGAATGTTTCTGTAAGGTCACTGATAAATGACCCGGCTTTTTCTGACTTGATCACCACATCATCTACATAAGCATGCACGTTGCATCCAATCTGATCATGAAAACAATTTTGAATGCACCTCTAATAAGTTGCTCCTGCGTTCTTCAACCCAAAAGTCATGGTCTTGTAACAAAAAGCACCAAAGGGGGTGATGAACGATGTCCTTTCCCAATCCTGCCTGTTAAGCTTGATCTGATGGTAACCTGAATATGCATCCAGAAAACACAAGAGCTCGCTGCCTGCCACTGCGTCAACAATTTGGTCGATGCGCGACAACGCGAACGGGTCTTTTGGACAATGCTTGTTGAGACTTGTAAAATCGATACACATCCTCCACTCATTATTTTTCTTCAGAACCAAAACCGGGTTAGCCAACCACTCTGGGTGGAAAACCTCCATGATAAAGCCGGCTTCCAATAACCGGGCTATCTCCTCTCCTATAGCTTTTCTTCTCTCTGCGTTCATTTTTCTCAAACCTTGTTTGACCGGCCTTGCCTTAGGATCAACATGTAAACGGTGCTCAGCGAGTTCAGTCGGAATGCCTGGCATGTCACTAGGTGTCCACGCAAAAACATCCCAATTCTCACGGATGAACTCAATGAGCGCGCTTTCCTATTTATCAATTAGGCTGGTCCCTATGGCGAACTGCTTGGAAGAATCCCCAGGCACAAAATCCACCATCTTAGTATCCTTTGCTGCTTTAAACTTTGCTCTGTCATCTTCTGTTGTTGGTTTTTTGAGTGCCTTGTTGTCCTGTGGGTCAAGATTAGACCTGTAAGCCTTTAACTCCTCTCTAGCACAAGTTCGCTCTGCCAGGGCTGCATCTCCCTCGTCACATTCAGCCGCAATTTCTCTGTTACCATGAATAGTAATGATCCCCTTGGGACCCGGTATCTTCAACTGCAAGTACACATAACACGGCCTTGCCATGAACTTGGCAAAAGCCGGCCTTCCAAACAACGCATGATAAGGACTTGGAAATTTCACCACCTCAAAAGTGAGCCACTCTGACCTAAAGTTATGGATAGACTCGCCAAAAGCAACCTCTAATGAAATTTTTCCCTCTGGTGTAGCTGACTTCCCAGGAACTATACCATGAAATATTGTTGACGTTTTCTGCAACTGTGACTCCTTCAGACCCATACGCATAAACGTTTCCCAGTACAAGATATTAATGCTACTGCCACCGTCCATCAAAACCTTCTTTAACTCAAAGCCATGAACTTGAGGAGCCACAACTAACGCAAGCAGACCCGGGTGTTCCACCACATCCGGGTGATCTGCTCTGCTCCAAGTAATAGTATGCTCTGACCATCTTAAATACCTTGGTACCCCTACAGCCACTGAATTAACTGCCCTTTTGACTATTTTTCTTTCTCTCTTGGTCGTACCACTGGTATATATATGATATTGGCCAAGTTGCCTCGGCTGGTTCGAGAATCCACCCTGATTACCTGTATTTTGGCCGGGTCCTGTATTTCCAGTTGGTACCGCGTTTGCTCCAGTTAGAGGCCCCGCAGCCGGGTTAGCACTCGGGCCGGGTCCTCCACTCCTGTTTGCTCCTTGCAAAGCTCTCTGAATTCATTGTTTTTCCACCTGTTCAAATCTACACACTGGGCCAATGAATGATTGGCGGTCTGCCGTTCTTGCTATGACGAGGACACGGCATCCTGAAGGCCTCTTCAGTGCTCATTGGGCGTGTTCCTTGATAACTATTTCCACCACTGTAATTCCCATTATTTCCCTGATAACCTCTGTTTTCCTGATAACCCTGTTTTCCTGATAACCTCTGTTTTCTGATAATTCCCGTCCATCCTTTGCCTCTGAAACCCGGCATTTGCATTTGCAACTAGCTCTGAGTTTCCTTCCTGATGCCCACGCTTATGCTGATTCTGATTGTTATTGTTATTTCCCGGGCCATTGTTGTTCTTTCCTCCATTATTCGCAGCACCTTTCCCTTTTTCTTCCTCACTATCATCCTGGGTTTTGTCCGTGGCTGCGTGTCTGTTGCACGCATCCATCAACTCTGCCATAGTAACGGGCTTAACCCGGTGTCCCTCTTCATGCGACCCAGCTTCTGGACCAAGGGAGCGTACTTGCAAGTTTTCTCCATCGATGAAATTGCATCCTTGGGCTCGATACCCGATGAAGAGTGCAGGATCTCCGTGACCCGGCCCATCCAGTGACGAGCTGACTCGCCCTTCCTCTGTACGCAACGATCAAGATCTTCAATGGAAAATAATCGCTTGCACGTGCCCTGAAAGTGCTTGATGAAAATTGTTTTCAACTCATCCCAAGAATTGATAGACTTCTCTGGCAGATTCTTGAACCACAACTTTGCTGCACCACCACTCATCATCAAATACATATACTTTGCACAAACGTTCTCTGTGGCATTGCGTATACACATCGCCATCTCATAGCTGCTCAACCAACTCGCCGGGTCTGTGCTCGGCTCATAATTGGCAATCTTGCTTGGCTCCTTGAACTTCTCAGGGAAAGGCTCTGCTCTAATGGCATCTGAAAGACACTTGGGCCCGCCAAAGTGGAAGAACTTGCTAAAAGATTATTGTTACCCGGCGAGCTTGCAGATGCTGCTGGCACGGGACCCGGTCCTCCTTGTGGTGCTCCAGCGGCAGGTACTGCCGGGTTTGCATTAGCTGCACTTCTTCCCGCTCGCGATCTATTGACTATCTGCTGAGCCACAGAAATTGCAGGGGCGGGTTGATACTGCTGATTATTCTGGTTCTGGTTCTGCTGGGGCGGGTTTTGCTGCTGTGCCGCGGCAAACCCGGCCAATGGCGGGTTTCCCCCGTGGCGACTCTTGCTACGATATGTTGTGGAATGAAGCGCGCTTTTCTCTTTGAATACTGAACTTGCTGAGCAACCGCAGTGCGTAACATGTCAATGGCACGCCGAGCTTCAACCTCTGCTGGCGAGTCTCCTAATGGAATACGATCAAGTGCTAAAGTTGCGGCATACACGTTATCTGCTGGATTGGAATAGTGACCCGCCGGTGTGAAACCTTGGTGTCCTGGGCGGCAGACCCGGATTTCCCCTGGCTCCCCCAGCGAGAAGACCCGGCACCGCTGCAGCTGCAACTCAGCTGCTCCTGTTCCTCTGTCTGGTTCTACATTTGTTCTAACAACTGGAGCCACCTGGGTTACACCAACTGGTTGATCTTCTGGGGTTCTAAACAATACTGCGGGATTTATGGCGTTTTCTCCTGGAGCCAGCCGGCTCTGGTGCCTCCTCCGGTGTGCCCTGGTCATCTCATTGAGACGATTTTCCTCATCCTCTAATTGCTTTCGCCTAACCTCCATATCTTCTTCTCTGCCATTGTGTCTCTGCGCACCTGCTCCAAGGCCCGGCGTGCTGTATCCAATTCTATAGCTCTGGCTGCGCGTTTTCTGGAGTAATAATCCTCGTAAGTGCTGTTGGATCTAGGACCAGGCCATTGTTAAACATGGCCTGGGCCCCAGTTGTGTTGTTTCTTTCCTCACCCTGAGCTCGGTTATTGAGAAAACCGAAGCTGTTCCTGTAACGCGCCGTGTTTTCACTTTCCTCTGACACCGAAGCCGGGTCTCCATCAACCCTTTGACCCGCCAATTCCAATACCGGTGGCAATTGTTGCTGCTGTTGACCTGGGCTAAAAGCTGGTGGCACGACCGTTGATGGTGATGCTCCCGCGTTGATCGAAGGAGCGGTGTAAACCGCCACCCTCCTAACCGGGCTTGGGACGGACTCTTGCTCCTCTTCGTCCTCTTCTACTCCATATCCGAACCGGCCTTCGAATAAGGGCAAGATCGATTCTGAATCTGCATAGTCCACCACATCACCCGGGATTGGAGCCGGGTTTCCCGATCTTTCCTCGTGCACGTCCAGGGCAGCTCATCTTCAGCCGTACCAACTGATTCTTCTCCATCAGATTGAACAATTGTGGCAGCTCCTGACACAGATTCATAGTCTCCATCACTAGCAGATCTAGTTGCAATCATACCAACAAAAACGTTAAACTTGCCAATTGGAATAACATCACCTGATTCAAGTAGATCTGATTCCGGCCCCCAGCCAGAATCATCAACGATGGGCTCTCCTTGCGAGTTGAGGGTGATCTCGCCGAAAACAAAGTTCTCTACTCCTTGCCTTGCTTCTCCCATGATGGTGACACCTTTGGACGCGTTCCCACAGACGGCGCCAACTGTCGTGGGGTAGATAACACGGCAGATGCTACTTTGGGGTAGCTTGAGTTGATGGGCAAGGCGACACTGGCGTCTGGGAGATTGTTTAGCACTGCAGGGACAAAGGGTTTACCCAGGTTCGGCCTCTCCATTGGAGATAAAGACCTACTTCCTGCTATCTTATTATTGATCTCGATCTCGATAACCCGGCTACGACAACAGAGCCGGATCTCGATCTAGGTTACAAGGTTGGGGTGTTTCTCTCGATGGTTCTCTCGCCTAAGCTTGGATCGTAAAGGTTCTCCTCAACTAGGGCTCAGGGACCGGTTTATATAGACGACCGGGTCTCCTGGCACTTTATAATACGAACCCGGGCTCTACCCAGACTCGGAGTCCTACTCTAGCTCTGTCGTGGTGGGATCACGGGAGATGCCATGGGTATGGCTAAGATGGGGCCGAATGGTCGTTGGGGGAATCCGGGGAGGGTTTATGCACTCAAGAAGTGCACAAGCAAGAACACGCAAGAACACGAACGAGAAAACAAGAAACCAAGAACACGAACCACACCACGATGTACCCTGCTTCGGGGCCCTCCTGTGGAGGTAACACCCCTACTGCAGCACTATCCTACTCAGTGTATAGCTCAAGGTGACAAGTACAAGCTGCTCCTCGAGCTGTGTGATGATACAATGGTGAGAACTTGAGGTAGAAGATGGAGCTACAAGGGAGGAAGAAGGAACTCCGAGCTAGATCCGAGGTATCTCCGGGGGTTCCGAGGTTCCTCTCTCTCTCTATCTCTTTCTTCCTCTGCCGATCGATCGATCCCTCAAGCAGGAGGGGTTGGAGCCCATTATATAGGCCAGCCGAGTTACCGTTGTGCCCCTTGCTGAACACTGTTGTCATGCCTCTGCACCGGTCATCATCGTACCCCTGTCAGGGACAAGACATGGCCTGCCCATCCCCTGCTGCATAACGGCAGAACTAGCATGTCTCCTCTGACAGAGACAGGACGTAGCCACGCCGTGCTACCTCGTAGCCTTTTCCCCGGATCTCGCGTGGTCAGCGGTCAGAGACGTGCAGCCCCGCCGAACCCGGGGCACGCCTCTGCCAGGCTCCATGACAGACGCTCCCGCGTCAGGCGCTCTTGTACCAGGCAGGAAGTGACAGGAGCATTGACTCCTGCCCGACCTATGGCCTCCTGCCTTGGTTAGCTCGGGTCTTGCTTGCGCTCCTTACCTCGGGTCTTGTACGTAATATCCGACCACCTCGGACATTACGTCCTTCAAATAGCTTCTCCTGCACTCACGATATAAACCATAGCACCGAGGTAGTTAGGTCGGCTGATCATAGCTCGGATTATAAACCTCGGCCCATGCCCACAGGATACCTCGGATCCTCTGGGCCAAGATAGGTCGGCCTTTATATTCTCCAGGTCAAGATGAAGCTCGGACACTCCCTGGCCCAAGCAGGTCGGCCCTTTCCGTACCTCGGCACACCTTCAAACTCAACCAATGCCAAGCCTTGACCCTACCCGGGGGTAGCCCCCCGACATTAGTCCCCGAAGCTGGTGCGGTCCTATGACCTCGGATGGAGGGCCGTAGCAGGATTAAAAATAAACAAGGCACCACCTCTAAAACCGACCTCCAACATAGCTCTGCCGAGGTACTTCCCACAATCCATAATCTAATCCGAGGTTGATCGGCAATCTAAACTTTCCGAGATACTTGACTCAGCACAATCTTGCCTCAAGATTTTCCGAGGCACGTGGCAAAGAGTCTCTGCCAGGACCTCGAAATCCGGACCTTTGAAAGACAGGTCCTGACCACACGCCGCCTTCGTCAGCCGGGCCCACCAAACAGTGCATACGCGTACTCGAGTATTTGACCAACTTGACCGCCCACGACCCCTCGGTTCTCGCGCTGACCAGCACAGAAAATCTGGCACTGGCGGTTGCCGTCCTGTGGCCCACGATGTGGCCGATCGTGCGGCCACTAACCGCGCAACCGTTCCTCCGCCCGCAGACGATCCCATGTCTCCCCGGTAACCGCGCGGTAGTGCGCGCAGTTACCGCACGCGGTTATAAATAGGGGCCCAGGGGTAACTTCTCCTTCTTCCCACTCGCCCATGCTTCGTGCCCTCCGCTTCCAGCGCCACCGTCGAGCTCTTCCAGCGCCACATCGCCGTTCTGCAGCACCATTCCGCACCACCGTCGGGCGCCTCGCCGCACCGGAGTACGCGCGCTGCGCCTTGCGCCATCGACTCGCCGCCGATCCTTCGCGTTCTTCCCCGGTGAGTTCTTCGCTTCCCCTCCATGACCATGAACATGTTCATCCTTCAATGAACTCGAGGATCTTGATGAATCCGATGAACTCGATACTCTACTTTCGCACTCTTTTAGCCATTTTAGATCTCATCTAGACTTGTTTGAGACGCACCCGTAGCGCTATCCTTTTAGGTTTGCCCCTTGATGAACTCGAATTTATTTCCCTTTTTAGCTCACCGGTAGATCTTTGCTAGTATCTCGCAGTGGTAGAAACATGTTTCCCGCCTAAATCATTTAGCCCCTGTCTCGAATGATCCGAGGTATCTACCCCGGCTATCCTGAACTGTCCGAGGTACTTACCCCGGTTGCACCTCCCTCTTCTGCAGGAAAGCGTCAACATGTCTTCTGCTCGGATCCCGCCGAGGAAGGAGCACCTGGAGAACGAGGTAGCTGGGAGGGATCCGATGTCATGGAGGTCGACATCAAGTGGCTCCGAGATTCACGGCAGATCCCGGCCAAACTCATCTGCCGGGTTCCGAAAAAAGAAGATATTGAACCCGAGGTGGAATCCGGGGAGCGGTCGTCTTCCTGGATCACTTTGAACGTGGTTTCGGGCTCCCGGCCGGGAAATTCTTCGGGATTTCTTGGACAACTTTGGGCTACAACCACACCACCTGCCCGCCAATGCCATCCTCCAACTTTCAGCCTACGCAGCCTTTTCCGAGGGTTACCTCGGATTATGGCCAAGCATCGAGTCCTGGGCCAAGTACTTCCAGCCAAGAAACAAAGTGTCCCGAACAAGAAGGTCGTGGACAAGGAGATGACCGCTTGTGGGGCGGCCTCGATTTCACCTCGGCGCCTCTCTGAGTTTCCTCGGATTCAGGGCTTGGACTCCGCCGCAAATGGCAACGCTCCATCTTTTATGTGAAGAACCCGGGCACCGAAGATCTCATCAATTTTCCAGAGTTCACCATTGGAACCCCCGCTGCCCAACTCAACTGGGATTATGAGCCTGCACCCGACGCTCCCGAGGTTCTACTGATCCACCAAACCATGATGTCCCTCCAGGAGAAAAGCTGGGGGGCAGATGACATCTTGCGCACCATGATCCACCCGCCGAGTTAGCCTCTACAAGCGCGAGCCCATAAGATCTGCCACATGAGTGGCCGCTACGACCACTCGGCACAGCACTTTTGAACTTGATGACTCCGAGGTGAAGAGGCGCATCCGGGCCATCGCCAAGACCACCATGCCCGATAAGAGGAAATGGGTGTCAAGCCCTATGACCGAGATCACCTTCTAGCTCAAGTAAGTGTACCTTAACCGACGTATAATATGGCTCGGTTTCATTTTCACCCCGACCTTGTATTGATTCTTGTGCTAACTCGGTTTTACCTTGCCACCTCTGTAGAAGTTCACTCGACAGGAAATCCAGGATGGCCCCCTTTCTTCTAAGCAGTGGACTCCCGACCTGCCTATCCCGGCCGCCGCCGAGGCAGAAGATCCGGACAATGAGGATCACCTCCCTATTCCAAGGCCACCTCGGGTAAGACTCGTGGTTTCACATCGCACCGCCCACCAGTTCGTTCGTCCATCTAGGACTGGCCCGATGATGATGACGATTGCCAAATTCTGGAACCTGTCAATGTTATTCCTATTTCGTATGCTCCTCCAACAAATAAGAACTTTCATCCAGCATCTGCAGCTTCTCGGAAGCACTCAGGACCGGTACCTCGGATGCCGAGGCTTCTAAGACCTCGGAGACTGCGGCGCCCGAAGCCAAGCATGCCAAGAAGACCTCGGCGAGGCACAAGAAACGAGGCCCCGTGGAGGAAGATGCGTAAGTCACCTTGCTCCATTTTACCTTTCACGCTGTTCCGAGGTTAAGTTTTTTATACTCTAACTTAATCTTTTCTTTTTCGTCTAGCCCTCTCGGCAGATCAAGCAGAGCCACAGCTCGATACATTCACCACTGCCTCCAGTGGTTGAATCTCAGACAACCGAGGTCGAGGTTAACCTCGGCAGCCCCGCCAGAGCTTCTCCTCCAGAACGGTCCGTTGACATCCCACCCGGAGAGGACCATCTCCTCCCTGGTTCGTGTCGCCTCCGCCGAACTTCCACCGCCGAGCTCTGACTCCGGCCTGGGCACTCCGCTCCCCGCCGAGATCGGACTCTCTCCGCGTCCTCAGAAGGATGCGGAGACAGATCGCGCCAAGACTCCAGCTAAGACCGTGCTGGAGCCTATCGGCTCTCCCCCAAGTCTCAAGCTGCGCGCAACCAGCAGCAACAGCAGCAGAAGAAGCAGAAGAAGCAGAGAAAGATTCAGCTCCAGTTGTTGAGCCCCCCAAATAGCCACAACAAACTCCGATGCCGCCACCGCCACTGGGCCCCAAGGCTGCGAGCACCCAACTAGTGCCGCATGTTCCCGCGCGAAGTCCACCTTGACCAAGACCGCGCCTTCGAGCTCTCAGGTCGCCACCTCCCGAGCTCTTTTCGCTGCTACCATCCAGCCGACATCAGCAGCTGGGAGGTCGGGCAACTCCGGACTCCGGACCAAGAGCGGGAACAGCTTAGGCTCGGAGAAGCACTACGACATGGACTGGAAATCGGCTGATGCTGCCGAGTCTCCTCTAACCCGACCTTCTGAGCATCCCTTGGACCTAGCGCCGTGCTCCAGTCCATCTACAACATGCAGACTGCGTCCTTGATTGTTAGCAAGACGCCTCGTAAGTTTCTTTACGCAACTCTCATTCTTCCTTTGAACCAAATGACAAACATACACTATTCCCAGTCCCCGAGATTCGGGTTGAGCAATTGACACTCCACCGAGTTAAAATTGCTCGGCTGAATCTCAAAAACTTGTCATTTCTCCGTGCTGAGTCCCCGAGGCCAATGCCGAGTCCCCCGGACTCAATTGGGCCTCGGGTGCTAAAAAGACCTCGGATTTCTTCAAACTGATCTCTCTATTTTTTCAGGAGTGTAACAATGCTCGACAAAAATCTTCAAGAACCTCCTTGCTGGATCACAACACACTGAAGAAGTCTCCCGGACTCTTCTATCAGCAAAGGAGCAGAGCGACAAAGATTACGCCTCCAAGTTGAAGACAACCGAAGATGAAATAGCTCGGCTGCAACAAGAGCTGAACCAGGCTAATGAAGCCAAAACTGCTGTGGAGGACGCTATGAAGGTCAAAGACCAGGCCGCCGAACAGCAGCAAGAGCTTGCCAAGACCCTGGAGAGCCGGCCACCTCGCCGAAACCGAACTTATCGCCCTCCGAGCTATATCGAAAGCTGGTTGTCCGAGCTCACTCGGATTAATCACCAAATGGACAGTAAGTTTCTTTTCCCGTTTTCCTTATTTTCTGCCGACCTACACCCCGTGCCACTTTATGCCTTATTTCAGCGACAACCTTTTTGTCCTCTTCAGAGAATTTTGAGCACTCCAAGGACAAGGCTATCCGCGAAGTTCAAGCAGCTCGGCAAAGAGGGCTGAGACAGAAACCCTCGGCGAAAGCTGGATATACAGGACCACCTTGTTGCCCTTAATGCTCGGATCAGCCGCTCAGAGCCATTGGAACTAAACTGGTTGATGCTGCCATCGAGGTCCACCGTGCCCTCTGGCCCAAGTTAAGACTCCCACTTGCATCGACGAGCTCGCCACGAAGCTGAAAGGACCGAGGCTAGACTTCGGGAGTGGAATGCTCATCAGCTCGGCTGGAGCGACAAAGCCCTGGTGTTCGTGCTGTCTTGGTATGAATCTGTTGAATCCACATGGTTACCTCCCTGCGCAGGGCTCTCCTGGAACTCCACCCCTGATGGCATTGAGAAACGCCAAGCCGCAGCCGACCTCTTTGCCAGTTATGCAAACACACCCGACCTTTGATGAAGGCGCCTCTATTCGAGGATGAAGAAGCTCGGATGAGGAAGCAGAGTCCGGTGAAGAAGGCTCCTGACGGTGAGGAAATTGACTTCGACGAGCTGAGAGCTCCAAGGGCAAGGCCGGCAAACAACCGAGGTGACCAGAGATTCTGATGATGACTTCAACTTCGATGAACCTCCGAACCCCAAGGGCAAGTCCGGCAAAGCCGTAGCCACCGAGGTATCTCCCCCGACGTGACGGACACCCCGGCATCCACTCCAACAACCGAGTTGCTTCCGCGACCGAGGTTGTTCCTGCCCCGAGGTTGTTCCTACCCCGAGCTCCTGCTTCCGAGGTCCCCACTACCACAACTTCGGCGACCGAGGTCTCTGGTTCCGAGGACTGAACTTGTCTCCATAAAAAACATTAAATCCCCGTATGCCAGTGCAGATGTAATATACACTTAAGTAGTTTGCCTTGCTATCAGTACTATTATCTTGCTAACTCGAGTTTACTATACTTGGCATTCTTTGCTCTTGTCTACCATTTTGGCGTTCGACAGTCGAGTCACAAGATTGTTGTTTATAGCATACAGTACTTAGCAAATGTCGAGGTGTGTTTCAAAATCATCCGACATAAACGAAAGGTAAAGACAGGGGTTAGTAAACGACACATGCCGAACTATATTTTGGACCG
Source organism: Poa pratensis (assembly GCA_947311845.1). Taxonomy (NCBI): domain Eukaryota; kingdom Viridiplantae; phylum Streptophyta; class Magnoliopsida; order Poales; family Poaceae; genus Poa; species Poa pratensis. Next base: position 10,461,922 of record CAMZMU010000118.1, read on the forward strand.
AGTCCCCGAGTCCATTTTCATGTTTCCCACGTTTTTTCATCTTTGCTCTTGACTACCATTTCGGCGTTCGTCAGTCGAGTCACAAGATTAGTTACACAGCATACATTACTTGAAGTTTGAGACGAGGTTCAAAATAGTTCGGCATATGAACGAAATGACAAACAGAAATAAAACACAAGCACAAGAGCGAGGCAGTCCCCGAGCTTCAACCTCGGAGTGCCGACATTTCATTAAGGATTAACCGAGGTACATACATTGCGCCCTTCATGAGTAGAAAGGTCGGAGTAGAGCTATTCCATGGTCGCTGACCTCTGATCCGGGGTTGTCCAGCCCATCTTTCCTTGGTTCCTGCGCATCTATAATAGTACGAATCATTGAGCAGAGCTCGGCTCACAATGAACGGTCCCTCCCATGGAGGTGACAACTTGTGCCGACCTTTCTTGCGCTGCACCAGCCTCAGCACCAAATCTCCCTCGTGAAACACACGAGGGTTGACACTCCGGCTATGATAACGTCGGAGACCTTGTTGGTATATTGCTGACCGAGATGAGGCCAATTCTCTAGCTTCCTCAAGCAGATCTACTGCATCCTCCCGAGCCTCTTTTGCCTCGGCTTCAGTGTACATTGCCACTCTGGGCGCATCATATTCGATGTCAGTGGGTAGCATAGCTTCTGCCGCCCATAGACCATAAAAAATGGCGTATAGCCAGTTGATCGATTTGGCGTGGTCCTTAGACCCCACAGTACTGCTGGTATCTCATCTATCCAACACCCCGGCGTTTTCAGCAGTGGTTCAATGAGCCGAGCCTTGATGCCGGCCAACACTAGAGCATTTGATCTTTCCACTTGTCCATTAGACTCCGGGTGTGCCACCGAGGCTATGTCCAGCCGGATTCCCTTGTTCATGCAAAACCGAGCAAATCTCCAACAGCAAAGTTTGTGCCGTTGTCCGAGATAATGCTATGGGGGTACCATATCGCAGAATGATCTCCTTCAAGAAAGTCACTGCTGAATGACCATCCAACTTCCGGATTGGTTTCACCTCGATCCACTTGGTGAACTTGTCCACCATCACCAGTATGTGCGTCATGTTACCTCGGGCTGGTTTGAACTCTCCCACCATATCCAAACACCATACCGCAAACGGCCAAGTGATAGGAATTGTTTTGAGCGCCGAGGCTGGCATATGCGTTTGCTTGGCAAACCTTTGGCATCCTTCACATCTCCGGACTATGGCCTCTGCATCAGCAAGAGCAGTGGGCCAATAGAACCCATGCCTGAACACCTTGGCCACCAGAGCTCTTGTGCTGCAATGATGACCACACTCTCCTTGGTGGATCTCCAAAAGCATCTCCTTGCCTTCAGCTGGCTCGACACACCGTTGCAACACCTCGGTTACGCTTCTTTTATAGAGCTCCTTGTTGATGATGGTGTACGCCTTGGCCCTCCTTTGAATTCTCCTAGCCTCGGTTGTGTCACTTGGCAAGCTTCCCTCCGTTATGAACTTCATGATTTGCTCCGCCCACTCCGGCACTGGGTGCAAAGGAAAAAGTTCTCGTCCACCTCCATTGGTTCGGCCACCATAATCTCCTCCATTATTTCCTCCACCATCCTGCGACCAGTCCCCGAGTCTGATGAGCAGTCCCCGAGGTTCGTGCAGTCCCCGAGCTCTGCCACGCAGTCCCCGGGTCCGACCAAACGCATCCGACGTCTACCTCCATTGGAACAGGTCCGGGCTCTTGCTCCGCCGGGATGAAAATAGATTCGGATTCAGGAGAAGGTTTGATTGAAGGAGTTCTCAAGTGATTCAGGGCTACCCTGGTGGTACTGCCTCTTTGATGAACCGAGCTTTGACAACACGTCGGCAGCATCATTTTCTGCCGAGGTATATGCCTGTACTCACACCCTTCAAAGAACCCGGATATCTTTTGCACATGGAACCGATATAACGCCATGTTGGCATCCAGAGCATCCCAAGTTCCAGAAGATTGTTGCACCACCAGGTCGGAATCGCCGAAGCACTCTACACGCCGGATACCGATCTCCTTTGCCACCTTGAGGCCATGGATTAAGGCCTCATACTCCGCCACATTGTTTGATGCTGAGAAATGAATCTGCAGCACGTATTCAGCTGATCTCGCTTTGGCGAGGTGAGGACTATTCCAGCCCCCAGCCCGATCTTTGTCTTGGACCCATCAAAATGCATTTTCCAATAATTATAGTCCGGCCTGGGTGGCTCATACTGCATCTCGGCCCAATCACAAAAGAAGTCCGGCAACGCCTGGGATTTAATTGCATCTTCTCTCATAATGTGGTGCATATGGAGACACCTCAATCGCCCATTTGGCAACTCGGCCAGTTGCATCTTTGCACCCGATGATCTCCGAGATTGGAGCTTCGCACACCACCGTCATGGGATGCTCCTGGAAATAATGCTTCAACTTCTTGACCGCCAGGTAGACACCATACGTCATCTTCTGGTAGTGAGGGTAATTCTGCTTCGAGGTAGAGATCACCTCGCTCAAGTAATACACCGGTCTCTGCACCGACCTGCCACCTTCTTCGCGCTCCACCACCACTGCCACACTTACAACTCGGTTTGTGGCCGCAATGTAAAGTAACATCGGCTCATTGTGCAATGGTGACGCCAACACCGGCAGTGGACAACATCTTTTTCAGCTCATTGAACGCCACGTCGGCCTGCGGGGTCCATGTAAACCCGGTACTTTTCTTCATGAGCTGGTACAAAGGTAAGGCTTTTTCTCCTAGCCGACCTACAAATCGGCTCAACGAGGCTGTGGCTCCTGTAATTTCATGTTCTCAATAGCTCGGATCTTGGCCGGGTTAACCTCGATACCTCGGCTAGACACCAGGAATCCGAGCAACTTTCCAGCCGGGACACCAAAGGTGCACTTGTCCGGGTTAAGCTTCAACCGATATTTCTCAAATTCACAAATGTCTCCTCGAGATCCTCGAGGAGAGTACGTTTCTCCTTAGTTTTGATGACGATATCATCGACATACACTTGCACATTTTTGCCCATTTGAGAGTGCAGGCATTTCTGCATACACCTCTGATAAGTTGCCCCGGCATTCTCAGACCAAAACACATGACACGATAGCAATACGCCCCATACGGGGTAATAAAAGCAGTCTTTATTTGATCCTTCGGGTTCAGTGGTATCTGGTGAAAACCAGAGTACGCATCGATAAAAGACAACAGTTCACAACCAGCAGTGGAATCGATCACTTGATCAATCCGAGGTAATGGAAATGGATCTTTGGGCACGCCTTGTTGAGGTTAGTGAAGTCAATGCACATGCGCCACACCTTGACCACGGCTGGCTCGTCTTTCTTCTTTTCCACCAAGACCGGATTGGATATCCAGTCCGGATGCAGCACCTCCATAATGAACCCGGCTGCAAGCAACTTAGCCAGCTCGTCCAGCACCACTTGTCTTCGGTCGTCTGAGAGACGACGGGTCGGTTGCCTCACCGGTTTCACCTCGGCCTGACAAATAAAGAGTGCTCTGCCAACTCCCTCGGAACACCAGGCAGGTCCTTAGCCGACCATGCAAAGATATCCCGATTCTCACGGAGGAAGTGACAGAGCTCGCTTCCTATTTCTCTCCCGCCCGGTCCCAATGATGGCCATGCTCTGGGTGCTCCGGGTCAATGGGGATCTTCTTGGTCTCCTTGGGCACCTCGAATGCTGCAGTTGAGTCCGGGCTCATCAGTCCGGACAGCCGAGCTGTGTTGACTGCGCCATTGCCACCACTTGATGCAGCTTCTTCTTCTCTCGCTGCGATCACCAAAGACTCGGCCAGATTAGACCCCGCCGAGGCACACTGAATGGCTCGCTTGTAGTCACCCGAGATGGATATGATCCCATTAGGCCCTGGCATTTTCATCTTCAGGTATGCAACATGGGTGGAAATCATGAACTTGGCCAGAGCCGGCCTTCCAAGCAATGCATGGTATGCACTCTCCAAGTCCACCACCTCGAACTCGATACTCTCAACTCGGCAATTATCCTTGGTTCCAAATGCTACATCCACCCATATCTTGCCCATGGGTGCACAGGAAACGCCAGGCACAATCCCATGAAAAGTACAACTGCTTGGCATCAACTGATTTGGCGATATGCCCAATTTCACCATTGTGTCTCGGTACATGATGTTGATGGCACTGCCATTGTCCACCAGAACTCGGGTGAACCTCACATTGTTGTAGGCCCACACAACGTCGGATCTACCACCAGGGCATACTTTCCAGGGCTCGGCATGATCCGAGGTGTGTCTTTCCTCCAAGTGATCTCCTGCTCAGACCAGTTCATATAGGTCGGCACCACCGGCATTACTGCATTCACCTCCATGGCACGCCTCTGCACGCTCTTCTTGTCAGTTGGCTCGGTCACAAAGACCACATAGCTCGCATGAGCCTCTCTATAGTCATTTCCGGGGTATTCATACTGCTGACTTGGTCCGGCACCATTTTGTTGTTATTACCTCGGACATTCACAACATTCACGGGCCTTGCTGCTGCAGGCCTCGGAGAGGTGCAGTGGTTATCGGGGTAACATTTGCTCCGGACAGATTTGGGTGGGACCTCGGCTGAAATCTCTGAGGTGGTCCTCCTC